>BMAW01004455.1:515436-680581 GCA_019974015.1 Nephila pilipes
ATTACAGTTTTTGCAATAAGTATGGGTTTCTCGGTGAAATCTTTTTCCATTGCTTTCAAATTAGCTGCAATGTACCACACATCTCCTGGTCTGTGTGTTTTTTTTAAAAAAAATCTTTTTCTGTAGATGGAATATAATCTGGAAAATGGCATGCTGTCGGTCTTAAAATGTTAGTACCTGAATTATTATTTTCAAACTTTTCTCGGTCTGATACTTCTCTACGATTCTTTCTGCTATCATGTCTGAATTCCAAATTAGATCTCTTGTTTCTTTTTCTTATCCATTATGGAAACACTTTAAAAGTTTTAATGTCCAGCAAATATCGAAATATTTTTTTAAAATATTTTCTTTGACGAGATTGAGTTATGTTGTAATATCCAAATTGGTGATTCATGTGGTCCATGCCACCTATCGTATTATTACAGTCTAATGTAATCTTAGGTTTTTACATTTTTCAGTTTATTTGAGATTTTTACCATTTCAGGATTGTGAACAAAGCTTATAAAATGGACATATTTCTTATCTCATAACCATCATCTACCCTCTTTGATAAGCAATTAATTCTGATCCATAACTTTCCCCTTATTCAGTTTTTCTGTAAGATCTTTTCTTTTAGGTCATATTGTTCAAAAAAAAAAAAAAAAATACAGTTTAAAATTTTAATAACTTTCCCTTAATTCCAGAGAGTTATAGTAATTATTCATAGTAATGCAAAATACCCTTTGCCTAATAGTGGCTCAGGTAATGTCAAAACAACTTGAGTAGAAAATAAACATTTATGATGAATATAAATTATTTAACCAATATAAATTATTATGGCCCACACTTATCCAGTATATTCACACATAATAAACATTTTGATTCCAAATCTAGTCTTTTTAAGTAGTAAATATTGCGTCCAAGAAAGTCTGCCTTCACACAACAGACTTTCATCTATACATGTCTTACTCGGGTATGTAAATTTCCGAAAACTTTTTCTGCAAGTAATTGAGCACAGTCCATAATTTTTTAGCTTAGGTTGAGGGTGTGAAGAGTCTTATCTTTTTATTCCTGACAGAATGAAGAAATTGCATTATTAAATCAAACCTTCTCGAACTAAAGAGATTTGAAAAACCAGGTGTTTCAATTAATTTTCTCCTTCTCCAATACCATCTTACTGTTGGTTTTTAAATGATTCCTTGCAAAATTAGTGTAGCGAGAAATACTCTCAATTCATTTGTAATAATATATCAATGATGAGTGTGTGAATGCTCTTTGCTCTTAAATTTATTTAATTTTTCAGCTGAAAAAAAAATTAATTTTTGTAATAGTGTGACTAACAAGTTCAACAGTGAAGAATAATTCAAAGTATTCCAATGGATCAGACATGCTTGTCATGCTTGCATTCATGCCAACATCTCCTGTATAATTAAATTGACTAGGAACTTGAAAACTTGCATTAGTTTTGCACCATCGTCTTTCACTTGAAAGATTGTTGTCGTTCGATTATTCTTCTGAGCTAGAAAAACTGTCATCCAAGTCCTCATCAGGCTCAAAACTTGGAAAAACTGTCATGATCATTTCTGAAAACATATTCATTATCAGAATTATCAAATTTTCGCTTTTGAGCCATTTTTCGGTTACAAACTCCTGCCACATTACACAAGAAAAATAACTAGATTAACAACAACTGGATCAGCAACATTTTTCCTCTTTTGTAAAAAAAGTTACGGTATCTGTACGGCCATCTGTACGCTATCAAATTAACTAAATTTTGACAGATATTGCTCGTAACACAAATAACGCAGGATAATATATGTGGAGGAACTCAGCTCATCAGCGCGCATTGGGGAAAAGTTTTTCTATTCAAGTTGGGTTTGGCTACAGCCATTTGGGTTGAAAAACTTCATACAAGCTGAACTTGTCAGTGCTCATTATGATGCGCTATTCGAATGACGTGCTGGTCTTGTTCATAACAATTAAAAAGTTATATTTAAATGAAAGTTACAAAGCAATTGTGAAATAAATTAGAAAATTTGTTCACTCTTTAGTGAATAGCAGTTAACCTTAACAAAAAAGTTTTTTAGAAACTTCGTACTCCCTCACATTCTCCCAGAAGCTGAAACTTTCTGAAATGAAATATTTTGGGGTAATCCTGGATATAGAGATAAAATTCATAATTACTCATATATCTCTATAATGGGTCATACATTCCTACCTTCCTCTTCTGATTTAAACTATTATGCAAGCAAGTATTCAGACTTGTTTTTATCTATGCTTTGTCAACTTTTTTTTTAAAAAAATCAAACACTTTGGAATTGAATTGCTACAATTCCTCTTGGTTTATTTGGAATTTGGTTGTTCACAAAGATTTCAAAATACTATTAATATATATATATATATATATGTAGAACTCTTCCAAAAATTTCACAATAAATTATTAGACCATGAAAATTCTCTTGAGTTTAATTAATCTTTGGTCACAAAAATAGTACTTGATTTTATTCTTATATCTAAAGCAATCACTATTTCCACGTTTTACTATCTGAATTATTTCTTATTTTCCTCTCCCCTTGTTTCTAGAATAATGTACACAATCCCCCCTTCTTTTTTAGAATGTAAGACTCTTTAAAAAAAAGTGTATAGTTCAATTTAAAAGTTCCTCAGCACAAAATTATCACACTTAAAAAAATAAAAGCATAAGCTGGTACTCGGAAATTTATGTGATTGTGGATCTTGTTCCCTTGAAAATAAAACCTGAATAAAAGACAAGTCCATGATTTTTTAATGTGCTTGTAATATGAGCCTTAACCAAAAATAAGTTCCTCACAAGTAATTACAATTAATTGAAGAGCCATGTTGTACATCTGTTGCAATTCACATTAAATATTATGATTTGTTGAATAATATGTAATTAAATATAAATTTAATTATTTTAGCATTATAAAAATACTTAATTACTATTCATATTTATTTTAAGTATTTAGATCTATAGCATATATACCTTCAATTCTTGTAAGCATGTGAACTTGAGACTTCAAGAAGATGACATGATTGCATTTATATAAATATAGATTTTTATACACTTGAATGGATATAAAAATTAAACCCAAATGCTTTTTTTTTAATCCAAAAAATGAAACCTGATCTTATTAAGGAAATATCATATCCTTTGGTGATTGTCCATTGTGGCAAAATTTTATTAATTATGAGTATTACTACTATCTTGTAAATATTATTTTTCATTTGAAATGATTTTGAAGTTGATATTTGTATTGAAAACAATACTACAGGAAATATAGTTATGAGAAAGGATTATTAAAGAAAAAAATTTCAATGCTTTTTATATTTTTTTCAGATGGCACCCTGTCACCGCCTTTGCCTCCCCAGCCGCGAACGTTTAATGATGGTGATCTTGTGTGGGGGCAGATTCGTGGTTTTCCATCTTGGCCAGGGAAGTTGGTGCGCAAAGATGAAGTAAAAGGCACTCCAAAATCAGAGGATGGAAAAGTAAGAAGTTATTTCTTATTAGAATATCTCTTCATTTATTAAACAAAAAAAGGGGGATACTGTCATAATATTAACACAAGTTATTTTTAATTTTCAATGAATTATTCACATTTTTCCATCCCTGGAACCTCTTTTTGTGTAAAAATGTGTTTAGAAGACAAGTTACAGATAAAAACCAAAAAATTTGAAAGTTAATTCTTTGAGTGAATATCCACATAAAATTTTTAAAAATTGGGAGATGGAGGGACAATTTATTTCATATGAAGACATCCTGCTAATTTTACAGTTGTGTAAAGCAATTAAAAGCTCTAAAGCTGCAGTAAACTTATTTCTTAAAATTTGTATTGGAGAATGGTAACAGCAACTGTGAAATAATATCCAGTGTTTTCTAATTCTTGGAATATAATTGCCACCCTATCATCAACTCAGTGATGAATAGTATTGGAAAGATTTATGAGGAAGTGAGAGAAAAAAAATAAATTTCAAACATACACAGATATGAGTATTTCTTTCCTTTCAAAGTAAAAGTGAGAAAATAGTCACTAACAAAGTACATTTTCCACTGAAGTGGGGAGAAGGGAAATTAGAGAAGTGTTAGTTAAAATGCCTGTTTCTTGGATTCAATCTACAACATGTTATATCAAGCGACTTGTTGAATTTTAAAGGTTTTCTCCTTTGATGTAAAACTTCAACTTGGGGGTGGGGGATTGCTAATTAGAATACTGGAGGTACATTTGAACTTTTAGCCTTAATATAGAGGAGAGAAAGCTTGGGAACCACTGATTTTCAATAAATTTTTTCTCTCTTCTTTTCAAGCATTCAGTTATTAATGATAATTTGTTACAAAGCCATTATAATTCATTTTTAATCTGGAGCAAATAACAAATACTGAATAAAAATTTTCATTTTTATTTTTCCAGTATTAAATAAATGTTTAGTATTCCCTATATCTTTCAGATGTTAAGAAACAAATTTAATGAACTTAAATTTGCTGAGAAGATTTATACAATTAATTGAAAATTCTTAAAATGATGGTAACCATACATTTTTAAATATTTATGTAGGTATTTATAGTCTTTATTATTATTATTATTATTATTATTCTGTCACATATGTAATTATTTTTGAAAAATAAATTTTTTTACTTTCAAAATAAATTTATCACTTCTGTGAATGACTATTCTATGTTGAGTAGCTGCTTTAGAGAGTATTAATTGGATGTTTTATTATACATTTAATAGTTTATGTTGTAATTTTATTGATTGTTTATGTTGTTTATGAATTTTTTTTTATCTCTTTAAAAATATCAATTGCTGATTTGAAATTATTTTTGTAAATTATAATAAATAAATGTAGGAATTTATATAAAAATAGCAATATATGTTAGAAATAAGTATTTTTGATTAAGAATAACAATTTTTTTTTTTTCAAAAATCTTATATTTTTACAATGGTTTAATTTTAATTAATGTGAATAATTGGACATATAGAAAAAATGGAAGGGGAGGAACTAATAAATGTATAGCTCTTTCAACTATTTTATGACTATTATAGGTATATATGATCTATTTCTATATTGTTTGGAAATTTTTTTTAAACTTTTATTATTTGGTATATAAGTGACAGATGATATAATAACCTAATGTCTTTTTCTTTTATTTAATTATTCTCAACACATTTTTTGTTTACATTTTTTGTGTCTTTTATTAACCATTTTTCTACACCTACTTTTTCCATTTTTGTTTGCTAGTTACTAGGAAGTGTAGAATTTTGGTTGAATTATATATTAATTGAAATACAATAGACATCTTTTCACTTGGTTTTTCTTGTTTCCCTTCTGCAAATACTTATATATATATATGCTTGTTTCTGGTTTCTAGATTTTTTACTAAATGCTTTGTTCATTTGAAATAAAAATTGAACAGTTGTGTAGATGCTGTTTTTGCTTTGGGTGTGTTGAATGTTTACTTTGGGTATTCTGCCTAGATAGCGCAATTTAGTGTATTATGTTTTTTTATAATGTATTGGACATTTCATGATTCATCTAGTCCCATGATTGTTGATTGAAAGAATGGGGGTTGTAATCAATTATATTATTTAAAGGTAGCACTCCATTGCTCAGCAAATATATATTTCTTATGAATTTCATACATTTGCTTTGCTTTTCATACAATCTGTCTAATTTAAGAACTTTAATTTGGTATATTGGAGTTGTTTGTAACTTGAAATGTATAATTTGTTAGATTTTTATTCTGTATCTAATAATAGGCCAATGCTGATAAAAATGCATCTTTTCTTTTATTTTGAAGTTGAAATTGGCAATATTTCTTTTAAAATATCAAACTATGTACAGTAAAAGTACGGAATGATGGAAATGTGAAAATAGAGAGTATTTATGAATGTATGTGAATTTTTTCAAATCAAAATTATTGCACTTAATATTTTTTTAAATACACTTGTGTACCTAAACCACAATGGATACTACAGAAGTTTTGTATATGTATGCTGTTTTGAACATGATTCATATGTTTTCTGTTCTAGTATTTAAAGCATTTTTTTAGCTTAAATATTACTAATTTTATGTGATATTTTTCTTACTGATTACAGTTTTGGCTAATTTTTGATAGTTACACATATAGTTTTAAATTTGTATACTAATATAATTGTAATCTCAATAATTCAATATTTAATGTGTTGCTAATTTTCTTCCTTTTTTTTTTTTTTTTTTTTTGCTAGCTAACATATATAATGATCAAAATAAATTTGTAAAAATGAGAAAATTGCAGTATAGTAGGAAAAGAATGGAAATGTGTAACTCTTCTAGATATCCCACTGTCGTTTTTCATAGACATGCACATTGAAAAATGTCTTTTATATACTTATGAAGAGTTTTTCTCATTTATTTTAGGAGGGGGGAGAGGCCAAATGAATAAAAGTATAAACCAATTCTAAAAAAGTCTATTATGTCATCTAGATTTACTGAAATACTGAGCATTTTGAATGGAATTAATTGTGTGATTATAATTGTCATAATTAAGGAACATAAAAAGATTTAAAATGTGTCCCCCTCCTTCCTGTGATATCTGTGGTCGCAAACTCATGGCCAGCATTATTTCTGTTGAGTAATGGGTTTAAAACCCGTTGCCACTGAAGAGACTTGTCATGTAGCAAGGATGATGATGCATATTAAATCTGTTAAAGCTCCCCCCCCCTATTGGTATTGTGTTGTAGTTTGGAGAAGTGGCAGCAAAGGTGTTTTCCTTGACTGAGACTCAAAATTATGAGGTCTGTTGCCAATAGCCTTCATGTTGTCTCTAAGAACTCTTACACGCCAATGTTCTCTTTATGTAAAATCAACTTAAAAAGTCTGTGAAAAATACAATTTATATTGCTATGTAAAAATTATTACATTATAGGTAAATATGAATTGACTTTTTGCCATTGAGGTTAAGTTAAATAGTGTCATGGGAGAAAAAAATCATAATTTAGACTTTTTCTTATGAGAATTTTTAGTTATTGTCGTCGAAAAATGTTGGAGTGTTTATCTACTTTTGATTCCCCTCTATACCTCCCAATCTTTGCCTCCCACCTCTCTCTCTCACACACACACATTCTCCTGCAAATCAGTAGTGGATTACTGTTAATTACTGCTACTGAAAATTGGTATTTGTTGATAGGCATTATTTATGACTCAATTAGAGATACATATTTATGGAAAATAATGTGAGCTATTTTTTTTTTCTTTTCATTTTCACTATGATTTTCTTCAGTTTGTGAGGTTATGTTACACTAATCAGTTATCTCATATGAAACACTTTCAGACTGTTGAAGATACACTTGATCGTTTTTACACCTTATCTGATGATTCTGAGATTGAGGCATGTGTTGTTATTTATCATCTGCTTCCAGATAAATATGGATGTTTAACAGATAAGAAAGACAAATGAGGAATTTTTTGAACCTGTTCTTGCCAGCAGATGTTTGTAGTCAAAGCAATATATCTACAAGAATAGACTATAAGGAAACACAAAAGCACATTTGATCCTGAAGTACTTTCAACTTCAAAAGAAAGTCTGAGAGAAAAGTGAAAACAACTCAAAAGAGAAAAATATCCAACATTGTGTGTGCTAGAAAAAAAATATGTTTGTAAAAAAATTCCTAAAAACTGACAGCATTGAAAATTACTTATGAATAAAGTCCTGAATTGGTTATCATAAATTGATACCAGATGAATATCTGTTACATTTAGTAAATATGACAGCTTTTTATGTATTGTAAAAAAGAAGTTTTATCTGAGGTGGAAATGATGTAGGCCAATTTTTGGTTTATTATTTAGGGGATACTGGTATCCAGAGATGATTTAAACTGGAACACTCAAGAAGATATATATATATATATAATTTATTTCTACAGTAATGTCTAGAAATAAATTTTTAAGACTAACAAAAAATTCTTATTATAGATAATAAAACTGTGGCATTAGGTGTCTTAAATAAGAAAAGTTTCTCTTTTTAAAAAGTGTTAGAAATTTCTTTTTAGCAGCCTGATATTTCAAGGCTATACACACACACACTGCTCTGAAAGATGCCCTTTCTTATCACCAAATGGAGCATCAAAATAGCAAAGAAGAAATTTTGAATACTGAAGTGATGGTCTAGTTTGCATTTTCCACTGGGAGAATAGTGCTGTTATAACTATAGCATTGAATTATTTGACACATGAGTAAAAGCCAAGAGATTTTTTTGAACAAAAAAAAAAAAAAAAAAATGTTTCTCACTCATATCAAACAAAAATATTCAGCGAGGAAATGAAAAGAGTTAATTTGTTTGAAAGACTTCATGTATCATATCGACCAACATTTAGAAGCAAGAAATGGTACTGGAGTCTATTTAATAATGCATTGAATATGGC
Organism: Nephila pilipes; assembly: GCA_019974015.1. Taxonomy (NCBI): domain Eukaryota; kingdom Metazoa; phylum Arthropoda; class Arachnida; order Araneae; family Nephilidae; genus Nephila; species Nephila pilipes. The sequence goes on from BMAW01004455.1 coordinate 523,836, forward strand.
TGTTGCTGCAGGATGCATTTTGTATTTACATTTGCACAAAACTGCAGATGGAACTTTCACACCTCAATTTTCAAAGAGATGTGTTCGTGTAACTTTGTGTCTACTTCACATGAATTCTCTCTTTTGTTTTTGGACTTTGTGCACACCATTCTGAATCTTTGAGTCAATCTGATGAACTTTATCTTGAGCCTTTGACACAAAGACATAGTGCTGAATCACGGATGAATTTTTAAAAAAGTTTTGAGTGAGGGAAAAACTGCCTGAGGAATACTTTCTTAATTTTTAAAGACAGTAGACAAATTTAGTTCTTAGATATTATATAAACTATTGGTAACTATTTGAACAACTTTTTTTTGTTTTGTTTTCTTATTAGTTTCAATTAAATTTGGTAATTAATCATATTTTAACAAGTATAAAAAATAAAAAAAAAACTTTTTCCCACTAATTTTTCATATCTGATTTTTTTTTTTGAATTTTTTTTTTCCATGCCTTTATTGTGTTTTAATTCGATTTTTTTTATCACTTTATAGTTTATTGTATCCTCATATTATAATTCACCATGGTTAATAAATAACCGGTTAAAAAAAAAACAGTTCCCACCACCTCATGCCATAACTTGCTTTCAGTATAGAATGTCATTTAATGTTAAAATAATTTTTATTTTGACTATTGCAAGTGCCAATTATTTTATTAGTGTCTTTTCATATGTACACATATTTTTAAAATGTGAAATGGATAATTTTTTCATTATTATATGTAGCAATTAAAGGCATTCAGTGTTTGAAGAAAAATTTGTTCTACATTTTCTGTTATGCATTTTTTATTTTGTTGTGTCTTTTTGTGTGTATTTGTATACCTGTTGATTAATTTAATAACTCACATCCATTCTCATACATGCAATTATTTTCATGACTGTACTCATATTACGTTTTGACTTTTAAAAAATGTATTTAGGGATTTATATTTATTGTACAGTTTTTATTTTAATTTCTATGAAAATGTTAAACTCATTTCTAACATATGTAATTTAACTGATGAGTCAGATAAAATATATTTAACGATTATATTAATCGTGTATATATTGTTCTCTCTCTTTAGCTATGGGTAAGATGGTTTGGTGATCATACATTTACTCAAGTGGATCCTGAGAAACTCAAAACACTTTCAGAAGGTTTGGAGGCACATCATCGGGCAAGAAAGAGGCACAGGCGGTAAGGCAACATTTTAAATATTGTTTATAAATAAATATAAAAAATTCTGAACCAAATTAAAATGTTTTTGTTGGTGGTGTTATAATTTACAAATTTTTGAACTGTTATTAAAATGGTACTTGTACAATATGACTATTATTTTTGTGGAAGTTGCCAAAATTAAAGAATTCATCAAATTATGATAACCTAATACCACTGCTCATGGTACATGGCAAGTACACATGGTACTTCCATTTTTAATTTAACTAAAGGTGTAACCTTTATATTACTATTCAGTTTTTTTTCTCCTCCTCTCTTAATATTGAATTTCTAAAAATTGGGTGATAAGATATGCCTACAACAGAAGGAAAAAAAATAGTTTGAATTTAATTTGGGCCAAGATCAAGGAATTAAAAGAAAACAATTATTTTGAATCTATTCCTAAATCTATTGCAATCAAATTTCCTTTCAAAGGAAAGTGACAGCATTGATCAAATAATCTTGGTCCTAATCTCCTGGTCAATGTTGTTTCTATTGCATTTCAAGTTCAAATTCTGATGCCACTAAAAATATATTGTACAGAGAGGCTGATGTACATTTAATCTGTCTAGGCACAAATTCCTCACATTGGTGTGGAAGTTAAAAAATTGGGCTGCTAGTTCAGATGTCATCAATAGTCCATGTTCTGTTCCTACTGCAACTTTAATAGGCTGATTAATTTCCACCCGAAAAATAATAATTGAGAAGTGCATAAAAACTTAAAATTTTGTAGGTGAATAAAGCATGAACTACATTTGTATAAACATGTATGCATGTAAAAAAATAAACTTTGCTTTCATAATTGTCATTTTTCTCTTGTAAAAACCATCATCAAACTTAGTCAATATGGTTGCAATAACATACAGATAGCATTAAAGGTATGTGTGGAAAAAATTGTCACTTAGGATAAGTATTATGAGAAGAATTTTTTTTTTTCTTTTCTGTTCATTGTGTGAAAGACATGTCACTCAATGTGGTAAACATATTTTAACATAGAAATTTTTTAGTGATTATACATTTCCTTCACTACCATTTGTGAAAAGAATTGCAACTGATATAACGATAGTCTTTTCCCCCCCCCCTTTCTTTTTGGTGCATATCGTGATACTATCAATAATGTACTGTATTGTAAAAATGATGTGAGAAAGTATTGAAGTTGAATTATTTCATTACACGAGGTAAATAAACAGAAGTTCCCCTAATTATATAAATAACAGATAAGTAAAGAGTTTTCTTAAAAATATGTTTTGAAACTACAATTACTTGTTTTTTTCTTTTACACCTGAAGTAACCATCATCATATAAAATTTTAATTGATGTATATTGTTTGAAATATGTGGTTCATTTTTTTTTTTTACTATAAATTTAATAGCTTGATCAAATCACTTCCACTCCTAAATTGTGAAGTTTATTTTATTGAGAGAAGTATTGTATTTTTTACTTATGATTGTGATTTTAAAAATATGTTAATATTAATGCAATAAGTTTATCATTATTTTATTATAATTAATGGAAAGAATATTCATGTAGTTTCATTTCGATACCATACATACTTTTTAAAATTTACCATGTCATGGAATTTATGTTAATCCAAAAATTGATAATTATGACATCAATATAAATTAATGCTTTGTGATTTTAGGGGCCGCAAAATGAACACACAGCTAGAGAATGCCATCCAGGAAGCTATGTTGGAGCTTGATCGTCAGTCTGCAGATATGCTGACAGACGACCTTGATGTTGACCTCGACCTTGGTGAAGGCGATGGAGCCCTAACTGATTGCATGTCCCCCCACCGGACAAGCAGGACTCGGGGGGGCTACAAGCGCAGATAACAGCGACCTTCCTTGCTGTATAAATATTTTGTGTATAATATTTGTGTATGTCAATTCAGGAAAAAGAATTCCTATTACATGTGAAAAAAAATTATATTATGCTATATCGTTGAAGCTTGTAGTTTTCAGCTAAATCATGTGTACAAAATCAGTGGGAAAAAACTTTGAACTCTCCAAGAAGACAGTGTTCTCTAGCGTCTAATGCAAAGATGTTTGGAGAAACAAAATGTTTTGCAGGAGGGCCTGAACTATATATATATAAAAAAAATAATAAAACATTTGTATATGAAATGAGCTATAAAGTGGCTTGTTTTTTTAATCAACAATTGTAAATGTTTAAAACAAAGAAAAAAAATTTTGTGAAAAAGAGTTGTTTCTGTTTTATAATGCCTCTGCATAAAAAGTGATGCGTCCACGCTCAATGTAGTCTGTTTTTCTCCTTATGGATTTGGTTGTTATTGCATGATTTGTTGTGTGTGCATGTGCTTTGTGCACCCCGTTTTTAGCAAAAATGTTCTTTAAGAGATTAAAATCTTATGCACATTGATGAATATTTGTTGTTTTTTAATATTTCATGTGTTACACCTGAAATAATTTTTTTTTTAAAAAAAAAAAAAGGTTTTTGTACATTGTGATAGAATTGTAATTATTTGAAGATTTTGCTATAATTGTAAATAATAATTTTTAAAAATAGTTGAAAACTTGAATGATATGGACAAAGGAAACTTTTTGGTATATATATATATTAAGAGCTATAGAGTTAAGCAATATTAAGAAAAAATAAACTGGAATATACAGATAAACTTTTTTCAGCCTTTTTATTTGCATTATTTATATGTAAACAAAGAATACATTTAAAAAAAAAAAAATAAATAAATAATTCTGCATTTATGTGTAATGGCAGTACTGAGAGGTTGAATGTTTAGGGTGACAACTGAGTAGCTATCAATAAATATATCTAATCTAAAAATCTAATTTCTTAAAATTTCAACTCATATATTTCAAATTGTGATAGAAATTAAGGATTCCTGGAAATTATGCCATAGTTGAAATGGTCTAAACTTCCTATCCTTATCTATATTAGCTTTATTGACTTATTAATGTGTTAAGTGCCAAACCTTTTTTCTTTCCTTTCTATTTATCCCACATTAAGTTGTTAAAAAAATTTATGCGAACCTGGGTACACATATACTTTTTGTGTACATGGAGGGAAAACTTAAGATAAAGTACTACAATATATAATATTCTAATGTTCTCATTGTAGGGATGTATTCATTATGAGACATGTTGTACACAGATAACTGATACACGAGTTTAAATTAAGCATATAAATTACTCAATAATATTATTCACATTTAGTAGGAATATTACATTCATATTGATAGAAAAATTCGCATGGAAGAAATGTCAAAGAAATTAAAACATAGTGAAATTATAGTAAAAGAGAACAATAAAGAAATAACAATTTTAAAGTGCAAAGACTATCAGGATATTTAACTTCTGTCGACAAAACATACATCAGAAATTGTGAATGTTGGAAGTAAATCAAGTCACTCTTCAAAACCAAAAATCGTCTTAGATTATTATACACGAGTAACAACAGTTGGAAACATCCTATCAAATGATTGCCTACAATTATTCATAGGGAAAGTCCATTAAATGGTATAAAAAGCTAGCCTATAAGACTGTTGTTCCAAAGCTCATTATTTATATAAAAATACAGTGAAGAATAATATGTCTATCTCTGAATTTTGAAAGAAACTAGCTGTCTTACAAATTGCTGGCAAGAAGAAATTCCATGTAACAAAATACCAAATACGTTAAAAACCTTGTCTCAAATACAAAAAGTTAAATGTTTAGTATGTGGCTAATGCAATCAATGTTATGAAGACAATGCAGCAGAATTTGGAAGAAAAACTGCCTGAAAGTTTACTAAACAAGTTGTAAAATTTTGTGAAACATGCAAAGGACAACCATTTTTATGTTTACCATGTTTCAATAAAATTCATTAATAATTTTTTAGAAAGTATTATTTCAATACAATTGTGATATTATCTTGGAATTAATTAAAATGCATTTTTTGATTAATTTTTTAAAACTTTATATTGTCAGTCAAAATGTGCTAATGTGGCTTACACAAAATGTAAACCTTCAGTCATCGGTGACTAATTTAGTCCAAATGGAAATTTTTGACAGTTAACAGTGAGACTGACATGGTGCTTAACATGTTAATTAAACTTATAACCAACAAGTTATAGGTTTCGTCCTTTTAAAGACAGTCATTGTACCTGAGCAGATCCATATTAAATCTGTCCAATTCTTAGATTGATGTTGTGGAAAAGTACAGAGAATGGAGTTCCAGCTCCACATTTTTCTTACTTCCTTTCTCCCTTCCAATTTCATTGATTCAAAACTTCAAGATTTGTTGCCAATAGCCCTTGTATTGTTTCTGAGGCAATATTAATAAACAATCAATCCTGGATGTTATTGCATACTTATCAACGAATGGTAAAAAGCTAATATCGACATGTACAATGCCAACTTGAATTCAATTTTAAATCAGCGTTACAAATCTTTAAACATTTTCGAATACTTTTATTGCGTATTGGTTTAATTGCGATCTAAAGATAGGAATCGGATAAAAGGTTGCACCACTGTATGAAAATGAACTTTTTCTATGTATTCCTTGGAATTTAATACTTTGGTTTTCATCAGATTTTAAAAATCCAATTTATTGGTTGAACATTTTAAGTATCATTCATATAATTTTGTTATTGTATCTTTGAATAATTTATATTTCTATTAAAATGAAGTTTATGCTGTGATTGAAACCTGAAAAGTTGTCTCATTAGCTTTTTTCAGGACCGACTCTGGAGTTCTGTGTTCTACGCAAAATTATCCTTCACCTCTCATATATAGTCTATAAGTACATATGCTTAGCCTGCAATAGGGTAAAAAATATCTATTTTTTCAAGGTAATGTGCATATAAACTGCTATAAAAGGTAACATTCATATGAGGTTAATGGTAGAGGGGTATGCACTGTTGTTTTTTGTCACTTAAGCTCTTTTGATATCCAGGCGATGTAAAGTGTAAATTCAGAGTAAAAAATGGGTGAAATTGATTTTACTCTAAAAGACCTATAACTGTTTTCAAAATATTTAGAATTAAACACCTTATATAAAAGCGTATTGAGGCAAAAAAAAACCAGTTAGAATATATAAACACATATATTTTTTTTACAGTTAACCAATGTTTGCAAAATATTTAACTGTTCAGTGAAGACAATCTAACAATAACATAACTTCGTCATTCATTTCACAATGTTTTACATATTAGAAAAAATAATATTTAGAGAACATATTAGAAAAACACGAGACTAACTTTTTCACTCACAATTCCAATATTATCAGTTAGCTTCCCTTTTTATTGTGTTTCAATAAGCTGTCGTAATGTGTGTCAACTTTCCAATTTATGGTAGCTGTGATAGTCTAATGTTCATTGTCGTAGCCTAATTGTTTTTGTTGAGTTGTGGGTTAGAGCCCTAACGCTGCTAAAGACTATGTTGCTGGGCTGATGCACATTAAGTTTGGTTGATGTTTCCTGTCTGGTTTGGTGTGGAAGTTTTGAGAGGGAGGTGCCAGCTCAAGTGTCATTTTCATCACTTGACCTAGACTCGCAAATACAAGCTCCGCTGCTAATAGCCCTCGTGTTGCATCTCAGTACGATGTTAATAAACTATCTCAATTTCAAATTTATTGTTAGGAATTGGTGCCTCTACACACTCTGTGCTGCTGCACACTCCTGAAGTTAGCTCTGTTCCTATTTATAATGAGAGACGAGGATTATGACATCCTGCAATCATGGAACACCATTCATAAATTAATTTCGTTCTGAAATGACAACCGTTTATCTATGTGTAAACCAGTTTCCCTTGAAAACTTCCCAAGAATAACATTCCTACATTATTTTTCTATATGATTACCAGTAGGTCATTAAAAAGAAAATCAAAACTTGATTTGATCTTTTTGTGAAATAATCGCAACTGCTTTTGGTATTGCTTTGGATCTTGCATAGAATTGTAAAAATAACGTTTTGATTGATTTATGAGGGATGTGGAATAACAGAAGCTATTATATCCTCAAATCATTATATTATTATTATTATATTACTCAAATCATTAAGTATTTCATCATCTGCTAATAAGTTATAAATATTCTTTGGTTCGAAACTGCTTTCTCAAAAAGCTCCCTGAATGTAATGTTCTACCGATAATTTTTATGGAAGATATAATTCACACAAACTAACATGATGTTTTTCAGATCATTAATTTTATTGCGAGTTGAGCAAACTTCACTGTCCTGTAAATTGAATTTATGTAAAAAATCACAGATTATTATATTTCTGCTGAAAAACTGAACTCCTCTTATATTAATTGTCCAATTGGATATATCAGTGGTTGGTATTTTCCCAAAGTATTTGCTGTAGTAAAAGATTCCATTAGTTACACAGGAACCTGCTAAATTGGAAGTTTTTGAAAAATACAAATGAATTTTTTGGTGATTTTTATGTTAACTGATGTGTTGATTTCGAAAATGATATCTATTCAGCCCTTTTTATAAAATCGATATTTTGTTAAATTCCTATTTGAAAAGGAATTCTCTCAAACACTTCAGCATGTACCATCTGGTAACAGTGGTTTTTATCCAGTTAAATTATGAACTTATCGATTCTTGTGAGGCTAATTGATTTTTCAGTAAATGGATGAAAACCACCTTTGCCAGATCTCGCGAATCGCCTATGGTTGAGAGAAAAGCAAGTTTCCTTAAGGTTAAACTTTTTACATCCAATTACGGTGCAATTTCTAGAAGAAAATTACCAATATAGTATTTTAATTTCATTTAAGTAACTTACATAAAATAGACGATTGACCAAGGGGAACGAATATTGTGCCTGTGTACATGAAAATTTGAAACAAATTTTAAATTGCGCAAAAAACAAAAAAAGTTCCTATTTAAGTACATAATTTTCTTCTTTTGAAACTCCTTTTTGGCGTTTTTTTATGTTCAAGCTCAGGCTTATCTCGTGTTAAAATACAACAGCAGTCGGTGAAAATGTTTTTTTTTCCGTCTTCCTTGATATTTGCTCTCCTTATCTTTGATGTCTTGGTGGAACCTTTCATACTGTTCTTCGCTAACTAATCCTAAATGTTCTGGTAAAAGTCCAAATGTGAGTGTAGGAAATGTATTTTGACACTCATGAAGCAATCCAACGCTTGAAATTTGTCCAGCATATTTATTACAATTGCTTAACAGCCAGGATACTTGTAATTACCCAGAAATTTTCAGACATCTTTGAAGGCAACCCAAACCTCTATTTCCTTTGTTGTCATGCTAGTCTCAAATTATTAACCATTCATAAACTTGCTGAAATCAGGACCAACAGATTCCCTCTTTCAGCTTGGCTTTGAATAAATCTGGAAACTTTTTGCACAGGTATTTGAAACAATAGCAATCTTTTGGAACAGCCTTGCAAACTGCGTCATTACACCTAATTTTACATGTTGTCAGTGTAACAATACTTTGTTCGGCTCAATTAAGCTGTTCCGAATGACATTCTAAGTGCCTGGCTTAAGATTTTGTCTTTTTGACTCAATGTTGAGTCTTATCACGGCTGTCCCACTCACAAATGAAACATAGGAACGTTGTTCATACACCTTGTTGACCAAGAAACATGGATATTCCTTTCAAATCACCGCAAATGGTCCAACCGTGATCGAGTGGCCGCGGTAGCCTAGTGGTCATGGCTTCGGATTCGTGACCGGCGGTTTTCGTTCGGTCGCGGGTTCGATCCTTGGCCGCCATGTAGCTGGGGCTGATGCACGTTAAATCTTCTCGTTGGCGTGGTGTGGATGTTAGGAGAGGGGTGTTCCAGTTCAGGTGTCGTCCTCGTCACTTGACCATGGTTCAAAATTACGAGGTCCGTCGCCAATAGCCCTCGTGTTGCTTCTAATGCGATGTTAATAAAAATTAAACCAACCTTGATCGGCATATATTATTTTGTTGTGGACGAGAGTCAGGTTTTCATAGAATTTCTTTTAAATGATCCAAGTGTCCAGGGACGTCTTAAGACTTCTTGAGGCCCTGGGCCTTATGAAAAAATAGGCCCCATTTGCGACTCTTTAATTTAATTTGATGTATATACACGTGAGTACAGTTCAATAAAAGCAATCCATAGGAAGATGAGGTTTTATGTGAATATTCGTTTTCTACATTTTAAATTCGCAAAATCATTAATTAGATCATCAAAATCAATTGTTAAAAAAATGCATTTTCAATACTCATCAAGCCTAAATTATTTAAATGCGATTGAATCATACGATTTCTCAATTTATTTTTGACCAGTTTGAGTTTTGAAAATGGACGCTCATCACTCGCGTTAGTAATCATTGATAAGAAAATTCTCACTATTATTTCAAAATTAGGAATCATTGTGAATAGTCTTTCATTATACATGTATGTATAGAGTGTGTTTGTAGGTAACGAGACTATATCAAATATTTCTATTGCGCCGTTGGCAACAGTTGTAAATAGTTAGTTATGTTTTGAGAAGAATAAAGTGATGTGTTGATACTTTCAGTCTAATTTAATACCGACGAGTCCACACATTTTGGTGAAGAAAAAATACTCAGGTAAGTCATACTAAACTTGTTTGTTTAAACTTTCGATGCGAACCCGAATTATAATGTCAATCGTTAAAGAGAAGCTTGATTTTCTTAAGCGCAAACGATCAACAATTCACGTCGCCATTACGAAACTGAATGATCCAACTAGAGAAGAAACTGATATAGAATATAGCGTTGAACGCTTAACTTACTAAACGAACTAACCGTAGCAGATGATAAAATCCACGAACTTCTAAACGATGAATATAATGAAGATATAATAGATTGCGAAAAATACACAGAAAATGCTCATTTAGCGATGTTTACTTACAAAAAGAATACGAACACGAATTTTTCCTCGCCAAGATCGCAAATTCCTGACAGTATAAATAACGCGCTACCGCCAATAGCGGACGGTATAAATTACGCATCTACGGCACCGCGGTCAAGGTTTCGGTTTCGTGGCCGGCGGTTTTCGTTCAGTTGAGGGTTCGATCCCTGGCCGCCGAAGACCCGCCGTGATGCACGTTAAATATGTCGGGGCCCAAAGTCCTTCTGTTGGCATGGATGTTAGGAGAGGGGGTGCCAGCTCAGATGTCGTCCTCGTCACTTGACCTTGGTTCAAAATTACGAGGTCCATCGCCAATAGTCCTCGCGTTGCTTCTAATGCGACGTTAATAAAAAAACTAAACTAAACTACTCATCTACGGCTTCAAACATTACAGTAAACCTACCTACAATAAAAATAACTACGTTTTGCGGTGAAATTGAAGAATTTCACAGTTTTTGGGAGCGTTTTGAAAACTGCATCTACAAAAACGAATGTTTATCGCTTATTGATAAACACGTTCTTTTTCGAGGATATTTAAATGGAGAGGCAAAACGACTAGTTGACGGAATAAATATAATGGCAGATACATATACTATAGGAAAGGATATTTTAATATGGCAATAAGGATAAAATAATACAAACTCATCTCGATTATTTAGAAAACCTAACACCTATTAAAAATCCATTGGCATTAAATGAGTTATATATCGGTTGTAATTGGTCACGCCCCAAAAAATTGCTATCGTAAAGACAAATACTGCTGTCCCAAATGCAAGAAGGGGCCGCGGTAGCCTAGTGGTCAAGGTCGTGGACTAGCGTCCGGCGGTTTTCGTTCAGTCGTGGGTTCGATCCTTGGCCGCCAAAGACCCGCCGTGTAGCCGGGGCTGATGTACGTTAAATCTGTTCGGGGCCCAAAGTCCTCCCGTTGGCGTGGTGTGGATGTTAGGAGAGGAGGGTGCCGGCTCAGGTGTCGTCCTCGTCACTTGACCGTGGTTCAAAATTACGAGGTCCGTCGCCAATAGCCCTCGTGTTGCTTCTAGTGCGACGTTAATAAAAACTAAACTAAACAAATGCAAGAAAAAACACTATGTATCAATTTGTAAAACTCCAACTGGGGAGCAGTCTGTGACTGCATCTACAAACAAAATTGATATACTTATGTCCAATTTTGCTCATTTGCAAACTGCGCAAATTTTCAAAACGGGTCCAACTGGGATTACAAAACTTACACGTTGCCTTTTGGATGGCGGAATTCAATGTAGTTTCGTCTCTTCTGATCTTAAAACAGTTTGAAACTTCCAGTTATTTCAACTAGACAATTGGAACTTCAAGCGTTCGAATTTCCATCTAGTTTTACTCAAATGCGAAGACAAGTTCAATTTCAGTTATCAAGCATCTAGGACAAATCTAAAGTCAACATTATTGCATTCGAAAGCCTCAACAAGTATGCATTACATCCGCCTCCAACTGACGTTTCACGCTTCGCGAATAATAAACGACGGAAGCTTGCGGACCCAGATGATTCACTGTCAAACTTACCAATTGAGATTTTAATCGGCGCAGATTTCTACTGGAATATCGTGCATTCTGAACCTCCAGTCAAGCTGTCGGGTTCTCTGACCTTGATCCCATCAATTTTTGGGAGTATACTTAGTGGACCTCGATCACACGCAACAGTTTCCTTCATTCCTACAGTTCATAATATTAATGTGAATACTTCAACTCAAGAATTGGACGTGAATTCCGGAGCTTAGAAAGCATTGGCATACAACTACATTGCTGGCCACACAAAATTTATTTGGCAGATAACATGTTGTACAAAGATCAAACGATTAAAATTACAGCCTCTTGTGAAGTGTGGATGTTGACAAAATCAGTAGTTAGAGTAGCCGCCATTATTGGTTATAACCGCTGCCACGCTCCTCGGCATACAATCAAAGAGGCTTTGGATGTACCCTTGGGGTACAGCAGTCCATGCGGCTTCCACATATTGCTAAAGTTGATCTGGTGTAGCAGTGAGGGGTGTATCCCGGGCCAGTTGTTGTGCAAGCATGGACTACACGTTTTCGATTGGTGATAGAACGGGAAAACAAGCAGGCTAAGGAAGCAATTCAATCTGATGGGTAAAGAAGAACTCATGAACATTGCGTACCACGTGCGATCGCGCATTATCCAGTTGGAATTTGACTGATGGCAAGCGCTGAAGGTATGGGAGGACCACGGACTCCAACACCTCAGAGATGTAGCGCTGGCTGATCAGTATACCAGTAATGCGTACTAGAGGGTTACGGGAGTGAAATCCAATAACACCCCAAACCATGATACCGGGTGCAGAACCAGTGTGGCGATGCATAACGCAACAGTTCAGCAGCCTCTCCCTACGGTGTCTCCAAACTCGAATCCGACCATCGTGATGTTGCAGGCAGAAGCGGGATTCATAAGTAAACACAATGTCGTTCCATTCCGTTGTCCATGTCCGCCGTTCATCGCACCTTTGGCGGCGCAAACGCCTGTGCTTTTGAGTCAAGGGTAAACAAGGCAATGGACGCCTTGAAGACATTCCACTCTGCTGCAAATGGCGTTGAATTGAACGAAAGGACACCGAATGATGCTTAGCAGACTGAATCTGTTGTGTTATGGTTCGTGATGTGGCAGCACGATCCATCACTGCCATGCGCACAATCTTCCAGTCATCACGGGCAGTGGTGCAACGAGGTAGGTGCGATCGGGCCCGTTGGTCCGTCGGTCCCTCCTGCATTCAGGGATCACAGATCCACATCACTGTTGCTTGGTTTCGTCCAACACGTTGACCGATTTCTCTGAAGGATAATCCGCAATCCCTATAGGCTACTATTCTTCCTCGGTCGAATTCAGAAAATTGGTCAAAAGACGCTCTATGTCTTCCCCGAGGCATAGGTAAACAGCTTACGTAAAAAAAATGCACGAAAAAACAATTGCCCTACTTCAAATCGCCAATCTGTTCACCCCTTATATAGCGCTTGTGAGTGGCGCTACGGTCGCCCGTGATGTGCGTCTGGGCTGCAATGCTAATGATTTACATAGCTCATCGTCGCAAACGCATGATGTAAATTTCACAAGGTTTGCATGATTCCTTCAGGGTGTTGCATTTTGTGTAGCCAGCAGTGTAATTCAAGAGGAAAAAAGCACCTGTAACTCGGAACTCTTTGACAAACTTTCATCAATCTTTTGAAATCATCGATGGTAGACGAGAAGTAAAATTACCATGGAAACCAGAAGTTAAACTTTCATCAAATAATTATGAAATCGCAATTCAACGTTTTAATTCTTTAACAAGAAAACTACACGCAAACACAGTTTTTAAACAAGAGTATTCTGAAATCATGCAAGATTACATTGATAAGAAACAAGTTGAAATCGTATCACATAAAGAACGTTTATTTTACTTACTTTATCATGCAGTAAAGAAAATTGCAAAGGAAGAAACCAAGTGTCGTATAGTTTTCGAAGCATCTTCCCATTCTCCAGGTCATCCATCTTTAAACGACGCTCTTGAAATTGGACCAAATCTACTTCCCGATATAATGGCTACGTTATTGAGATTTCGCCTTTCAAAAACTTGGAAATTTATCACCCCACGAATGGCTTGGTGGGGAGGCTGGTGGGAACGCCTGATAGGAATTATCGAAGAATGTCTGCGAAAGGTACTCGGACGAGCACTTTTAGACGAGGAAAGTCTGACCACTGTCCTTGCTGGAATAGAAGCTGCTCTCAACAGCCGACTATTATTCTACGAAGAGGAAAAAAACGACAGCTCCGCAGCCTTAACACTAGATCATTTCTTGATAGGATGAAAACTAACGGCCATTCCATCCAGCCCGGATAATGAAACAAGGCTTAAGAGAATCTACAAGCTGCAGCAGGATTTATTTGACTGTTTTCGGAAAAAAATGGTCGAAAGAATATTTACTTCAACTGCGATCTTTTCATCAAGTTCGTAACCAGGACAGTCTTGTTAATATCCTATTTGACGATATAGTACTCCTACAAGAATACGTCCGACCACGGCACATGTCAAAGAAGGCCAGAGTGATGGACCTACACAGGTACGTGATGGGAAGATAGGATCCTGCGAATTGAAGGTTAATGATCGATAGGTTATCCGCCCGGTATCTCTGGTCACCCCCTCTTGAAGTTGACTTGGGTGGGGAGGAAGTAGGAAACGAGACTGTATCAAATATTTTCTGTTGCGCCGTTGGCAACATCTGTAAATAGTTATGTTTTGAAAAAAATTAAGTGATGTGCCTTTCAGCCTAATTTAATACTAACGAGTCCACAGTGTTGATCCCAATTCTAGTTCCCTCATCTAACAACGGTTCTTCGTCTGCATTTGTAGAATTAGAATTTTTATTAACCTTTCTTTTTTCCCCCCCATACCTTCTCTTTGCTTTTTCTTCAGTTTTTCGCCATCAATGATCATGTATGACTTAAAGTGTTGACATTCCAAGTTCAGTTCCTCTCTATTAATGTTTTTATCGTAAAATTTTGATATTTTCTCGCATACTATTTTAATTTCTGTCTCATCCAAATTAAAAATATTTTTAAAAATTCCAAACATTTCAAAAGCTCCTCTTATTTTTTACTACGTGTTTGTGTATTGCAAACTATAAAGTCAATTATTGGTTAAAAGGTTTCATTTTAAATTTGATTTCTGCCTGAGGCTGTTTTCAAACATTGAGTTGGGATCGCTATTTTCTTCAAGGAAAGTTACCCTAACACTGCGTTGTATTATACGCTTGTGAACACTTTGATACTCTTTTATAAAGGACACTTCCTTTCAGAAATTCAGCAGAAATTCGAGTATCCGCTGTAAATAATTGATCATTAATTAAGCAATCCAGGCCCATGAAAATATTTAAAAACAAAAATTGCAAATTTTTTTTTAAAAAAATCAAAAACCACTTAGAATATGTCCGAGCACATAGGCCGCGGAGCGGCCTTCATGCTCAGGTCGATAGCATATTTCAAAACTTGGCTGTGACTTGATTTTAAAACATTCTGACTTGGGGATCAGAGATCGCTCTCTGATTGGTCGACACGACGGTCAGTAGAAGGTGGCTTCTTGAAGGTACAGAGTTTATTCCGAAGGGAGGCTGGAAGGCTTCTTTCCTATTGGTTCACTGTAAGCGGAGGGGAGCTGTCCTATTGGCTGCCCGTGTTGGAATGTAAGAATCAGTGGGTGTGTTTTGGGTGTATACAGCTTTGAATTTGGAAAATAAATAGAAATATGAGAAGTAAATGAAGGAATGAAAAATTAAAAGTTAAATTTAAGTAAAAATAAAAATTAGAGGGGGATGGGTTGTAGGAGTAAGAAAACTCTCCTAGGTGTTTTAGAGTTATTTCTTGGAGTATAATTTTCAAGATTTATCATATTGGAATTATTAGTTAGGTTTAGGTTGAGGAAAAAAAATTTGACGATTTTTTGAATGTGTTTTTTGAAGTTTGGAATTTCTAGTAGCAATAAGTATTTCATTATTTCTGGTGTACCAGTTTGCTTTAGTAATCATTCTTAAAGTGCTATTTTGGGAAATTTCAAGTAAATTAATATTTGTGTTTGCCGCATACGCCCAGATAGGACTTGCATAGGCTAGAATGGGTCTGAGAATGGAAGTGTACAGAAGCAACTTGTTACAACGTTTTTCTGAATTTCACTTGGTGTGTGAGAGTGTGTGTGTCATCAATTTTTCGATCGTTAATTTAACCAACTTCCCATCAAGCTAGAGCTTTGAAATTTTGGGAATCGTTCGTACTCGCCTAACAATGCAATATTTAGACGTTTGCGACAAGTTTTAACTAATATTTCAATAATTTTAATAAGTTAAAATATTATTTCCTCTCGGCGCTTTTAGGATTGAGGAAAAAATTTCTTTCCCTCTCTGGGAGCACCGGGCACTCCCCACACCGCATGAGGTATCGTAAACCTTTTGTACTCAGAAAGGGGAGATACTATCTCCCCTTTAATATCTCCGAGATAGTAAGGGTTGCTGACTTTTAGTCAGTAATCATTCTCAAGAAAGAAAGTTTCCAATATTTGGCGCCATGTCTTATCACAATAATTATTTCTGCATTCTGGTTCCCATCCTTTTTTTAATAGAATGACTTACAAACTTTCAAATGCATGTTTTGATTTTATGAGTATTATGAATTTTTTAATACTCTCACAAATGTCTCTTTTTAAGTGAATTTTAAAGTTAAAAATAACTAACACTTTTAACTAATATTTCAATAATTTTCTCTAATAAATTTTGCCACCATATAAAAACGTTGTTTTTAAAAACGTTGGTTTTTATATCGAATTATTTTTTAAGTTCATTTCAGAATTCCTGCATATAAGGGGATAAATTTTGCATCGAGTTTTCCGGAATTTTTCTCGTGTGTATATTATATGTTGTTTCCATGTGAGAGTTTTATCAAGTATTAGTCCTAAACATTTTCGTTCTGGAATAGTGTGTTCTGGAATTGTATTGTTTGTATCCATGAGTTTTGTGTAATTGTGTGTATTTCTTTTTTAATTGTGTTTTGAATTCTGTTGACTTCAGTTTTTAAGGGGGGATTAAGTGTTCTTTGAAATTGTTTTTTGTTTCTGAGTCTGATGAGTTGTTTGATGTTGGTGATTGGAGTGAATGCTTTTTTGTATGCTAAAATAATGTCGTTTGTTAGGTCTGTGATTTTTTGATCAAGTGTTGAAGAAAAATTAATATTTGTGTAGTTATTAAATGGGATAGTGTAGTTGATTTCTTCTTTAAATTTAGGCCATGAAGTATAGTAGCACGTTTATTGACATTGTGTGTTGTAGTGAAGTCGAATTCTAGGATTACTGGGTTGTGAACTGAAGAGACATTTTCTGCAATAGAATTGATTTTGTGTTTATAGTTGAAATTGTTAATGAGTGCGAAGTCAATAGTGTTGGCTGTGTTGGTTCCGTATCTTGTATGTGTGGGTGGGTATGCGATGGTAATATCATGTTGGTTGGTGAAATTTAAAAGAGAAGTTACTTTACTGGAGTTTGTGTTGCTGTTTCAACTTTAGTGTTTGGCGTTAAAATCACCAAAAATTATGCTACTGTTATTAATATTAATTAATTTTTCAATGTCATTGATAAAAAAGTTTGATGAGAGGAAGAGAGAATATATATTAAGACTATTGTAACAGGTGGTTGATTGGTGGGGGTGAGAATAATTTTTGTAGCTTCGGTATGTTGGAGTGATGGGGAAGATAGGTGGTGATGTGGAAGGGAGGTTTTCACAAAAATCATGGTGCCTCCTGATGCTGTGTTTTGGTGAAGTCTGTCATTTCTGTGAGGTGTATAGTTGGATAAGTAAATGTTGTTTTCTGGTCTCAGGTGTGTTTCTTGTAGTAAAATAATATCGGGGCCATGCTTCTGTACGAAATTTTGTAATTCAAAAATACGAGATTATATTCCGTTCGCATTCCAGAAACAGAGGCTGAGACCGATTAGATTAAAGTTATTGTTCATTGTAAAATTTTGAAGTTAATTAGTATTGCACATTAAGGCTCTCGTCTACCCGCCATTTTGATTTCCTCAACTTAATGTTAATCCTATGGAATTTCGACTTAAATTCTCTCATCTTTACTATTTGATCTATTTGAATGCAATAAAGTGCGTCTGAAAGAGCAAAAAATAATGAATGCTTCTGTGGAATTACTTTTTTTCTTCAGTTTTTAAAAACATTTGAAAATATTCTTCAAAGACCGGAAAACTCAAAAACGAATGATTAAAATAAGAATAAAAATATATTTAAAAATCTTAGGGAAAAAGTAATTCCACAGAAGCATTGATTATTTTTTGCTCTTTCAAATGCATTTTATTGAATTCAAATAGTTCAAATAATAAAGATGGGAGAATTAAAGTCAAAATCCCATAGGATTAACATTACGTCCACGAAATCAAAATGGTGGGTAGACGGGAGCCTTAATCGAATTATTTTCATCCATTAATGCTTCCATAAGTGCGTAAGCTTTAATAGTTTTTCCTTTTGCAGCTTTAATTTTTGAGAGATGTATTAGAAGTCCAGGTAGTTGTCTGAATATTTCTGCTAAACTTTGGAGAAGGCTTATGGCGTTCAGGAAATCTGGAGTGGAGTCAATTTCTTCTTCCTCTTCTTCTTGTGGAGTGTCGTATATACTTTGATGTTTGGTTACAAGTTTTATACCTTTGTTTTTATTTGAAGGGTTGTAAGTTGCAGTTTTGGGTTTTATTTTCAGGGTGGTTTCAGCTTTGCTGAAGTTTTGAGTTTGTGGGGGCATGTGGCGCCATCTGTTGTTGTTCGGTGAGAGAATTTACGTATGTGACGTTTTCTCTCAGAATATTTCTGTTTGGTGCTATGGTGTTTTGCTTTTTTTGGAGTTTTCGGGAATTTTTCGCATCCCCCGTAGGATGCCATATGACCTTTATGTCCACAATTAAGGCATTCAGGGTAGTGGATTTTTTTCTTTTATCGGGCTGTCCCTTGTAAGATGTGCATCTGCACATTTTAAGCATCATGGAGTGATGGGGCAATTTTCGGCAGAGTGGTGGAAGTAATTGCAGCGATAACACTGCGTTACTTTTCCACTTCCTCTGTATCCTTCAATCTTCACATTCATGTAGCATATTTTTGTTATTTCATAAATTTTTTCGGCTTCCGGGGTTCGTGGTAGGGTTACGAGATAGATCGGTAGTGGAATCTTGGTACGCCTATTAGTAAGTTGTACCACCCTGGTGGGGTTAAATCCACAATCAATAAGTTCCTCAGTTATGTTTTGTGGTGTGGTTTCTCGGGGCAGTCCTTTGATAATCGCCTTAACCGGACACTGCTGGATTGGACGGATAACGTAGTATTCATATCTGGAGTTGGTAGATAGGTGCTGAATTAATGTTGTGTATTCTTCAGGGTGTCGACATAGAGTTTGATGCATTCACCTGATAATTTGGTTCTGAGTTTTTGGATAACGTTTGAGATTGTTTTTAATTGTTCTTTGTAGTTATTTATTTTCAGCATTATTGGAGGAGGTAATCTTTCCTTGGGTAGGGTTGTGACATTGGGCTATTCGCAGTTTCTCTTCACTAACCTTGGGGACTTTCAATTGAGATTGATTGCTTTCGCTAAACAACCTTTGCCCAACCAAAAATGAAACGTGATACATAAAGTTAGTTAGTATGTAAAGCAGTTAGGAATGAAGTGAAACGGTCGAATTAAGAATTATATAAACTCCGTCGGAAGGAGTAGAGTATCTGAAGGAGGATCTGAGAGAAGCTGTAGGTGAGCTGAGGTGAAGCTGAAGTGTCAGATAAGAGAAAGGAGGAATTAAAGTCTATAGTAGAGAGTTCGAGTAAGGATTACTGTATAAAGGTTTTGTCTAGTGGTTTCAAACAGTTGTTCCAGAATCTGAGTTGCAGTCGAGGAAGACTGTTGGTAAGAGTCTGTTAGATTACTATTGGTGGGTTGAATTAAGGTATTAGAAAGCTTACCCGAGAGAGCGCAATCTTTTCTGTTAAAGTAAATATATACTAATAAATTGTGAAAGTTGTTTTGGTGGTTTTGTAATTATTTGTGTCGTAGTGTTTAATAATTGAATCTAGGGATGGCGCAAGAGGACGCCCGGGTCGGGCGGGCGTCACAGGGTGACGGCCTCGTTACTTTGTAAATTGAGTTTTCTTGCATATTAAGTGTTTGGAATCTATTTGTGGTTTGTGTGATGGTAGGAGCGTTAATTAATAGTTGTCTTTTTATAGTTTTTCTGCTGGGTGGGGAAATGTAACCTTCTTCGTATTTTCTTTTTTGTGCATTATTTTTGCGCATTAGTTTTTCTGGTGTTATGGGGAGCGCCGAGTATGAGGGGCAGCCATTAATAGAACATGTAGGTTAAGTTGAGTACTCACCCTCCGTTTTCGTCAGGTCATCTTGCGCTTTGAGCAGCAGCAGTTGACATGACTGTAATTGTTCGTCAGTTTCGCAGTGGTCAGGATGTCGTCTATTGGAGTTTATTAGGGCTTGCGCTTCGTTTCTGAAGTGGAAAAGTCGCTTTATCTTCCTTTGGACAGCCTTAAGGGTTTCACAGGTTTCCTTCAGGAGGTCCTGGTTTGGGATTGTAGGCCTAGAGGTGTTAGGAGATATGGAATCCATGACAATTTCCATATTCGGTTTTCGTTTCCGGGTCGATTAGGCGAGAAAGGAAAAGAAAAATTATCTTCGCAAAAAAGCTCTAATAAGAGCTGCTGAGATAATTTTAGTTCTAGTCAGTATATAAAGAATCTGAGGATTCCTTATATACTGAGTCGATTTAGAACTGTAGGAGTGATTTCCTTCAGGGTCATTCCAACCCTCTTTATTAGCCCTGACACCTGTCATAAAATAGGGAATGCGTTTTTGTCACTTCTGTTGGGACTTTAAGTGTATATCTCTTGTCCTTTCATGATCGATCCTTAACTCGAGTGCAAACAAATAAAAGATCGCTAGAAGGAGTGTCTGTTATGTTTGAGACTGTCCTTCCCACAGTAGCATTTTTATAAATAAATTTGACCTATCTCGTTTCAGAAATAATACTAATATTTTCCCTGATTCTCAGCAAACGTTGTAAATAGAAATATTTAATATAGAAATAACTGTCTTCCTCCAGTCATATCCGAGAATAACATTTGACGATTAAAATTATTATGATCATGATCTGATTGAAGCCGAGTAGAGAACGAGAAGAGGCCTTGGGCCCGGGCCCAGTTGGCCCATGCCTTAAGACGGTCCCCCTGCGAGTGTCCAATTGGTATGGATGCATACTGGCTTCCGTGATGGACAGCTTTAAGGCTTTTTTTCATTGAATTAATAAATAGCCTCCATTCATTTTTATCGTAATATTAAATTTGCTTACCAATCCAGGAACATCTGAACAGTAAACCAGTTTCTAGTCTTCCTCAAATTACTTAAAATCTTTTTTCCCAATAAATGAGGCTCCTTTGGCCAATAAGTTTTCTTTCAATCTGAAGCCCAACTATTCAGATACCTCTTTCGAAAGGCCTGGATCTTTAGTCAGTTCATTATGCTTAACCTGAGAGTAGGGATAAGATGAATCGTCTCCAAAGGGCATATATTCACTATCACAGTCTTGAACTTGTAGATGATCCGAGTCTGAAGACTGAAGGAATTACTGGCAATTCACTTGGAGGCAAAGGAAAGGGGCGAATCCCCGATGGAATGTTATCAAGGTAAGAAATTATCTTTTGATTTTTGCAATTACTTCCGTGGACATGGTATGAATAAAAATGATCATCATAGGAGTTTTCGGCCCCTCCATGTCATAGGAATTCCAAAATGTTCAGCATTCTTCTTTCCTTCGAGCCAGAAGCGCAGATCATTGAGACATCGCACACGAACTTTATGGGGATTCAATGATTTGTTCTGATCTCCGAATTTCATTCCAACATACGCAAGATAAAGTTGTTTTACAAAGTCTGCAATGCTCCTCATGCGATTTTTAATTACTCTATATTCACCGCATATGTAACAAAAGTCATCTGACAAACTTTCGCAACGTCTCCCATTGTTTGAAGCCATGATTCACGAAACGCACAGAGAAAAACACAACTGTTAAAATTGTTTCTGTGATGAAGTTTCCATTTGTCACTGTATCAGCACACGCACGGCACTGTACATGAAAGAAAATTGAGACGAAGTTCAAAATTTCGATGTCTTTTATTTTATCTTATTACGAACACGGTAAGTACACATTCTTCTATGTTACAGAGAGAAACTGAGTCCTTCATGAGGAACCTGTTTTATATCTTTTCTGATGATTTCAGTAAAGTCGAGAGAGTTCAATCTTAGAAAGATAACACGTTCAGAATCAATCCAGACAAAATTCAAAAAGTGACTGCCAATAGTGCTCGCTTAGCGAGAGTTCCTACGAGGTCAGTGAATCAATATAAGGATTCTCGCGACGCTATTGGAAGAAAGAGATTGCGACGGAGTGGGAGTCACTGCGATGGAGAAGTGTCACTGAGTGGTATTCTGTACGTTTTACCATGGTAGAGAATGAAGGTCAAACTCGGAGGGAAGATTTTCAATGCTTAAATTTTTTTTGGCTAAATGTTCATCAAAATCCAAGTAAAATTGCTTCAAGGAAACGTATTAGAAAATTTTTCTTATTTTTGAAATCAGTACAAAAAAATACAGGAAGTCCATCTCCTCCATCAAGTGACGAAGGTGACACATGAACTTGCACCCATCTCCAATCTTTCACACCACGCCAATGGGAGGTCTTGGGGCCTCAACAGATGTAACGTTCATCAGCCCTCCTACACGGTGTATCTTTAATGGCAGCAGGACTCGAACCCATGATTTGACGAAAATCGAGCCCACAACCATGACCACTAGGTTGCCGTGGCCTTCAGTTTTTTAACATTTTTTCCGAGCCTTTTTTCCCCTCTGTATCCCATAAAAACAATCAGTCATTCAAAAAAATTTCTAATGAAGCCATTGTTTTTCTAGAGCTATTTGAGAATTTGATACTACGTCTTCCGATCTTTTTTCTAGATCTTGTATATTGGGACTTAGTGCTGTTGTCTGCTATATTGAAGAATAACTCTCAAAATGAGTTTCAGTGAATTTTCGTCTCGCCTATCCCAAAGTTAAATGATACGTGTACATTTCTAGTATCATTTTTTTTCCTTGTGAAAGACAAAGAGGCGAATTGGTTAGATGATCTCCTTTACCATTAATGCAGTTTAAAGCATTCGAATACTGTCCTAATTAATAAAAATTTAGTTTTGGAGCAAAATAGGGGGGAAGGGAAAAAAGCTAAAATTTTTATTGCAGTGACGTGGTTTGTCTATAAAATTCTGGATGCGGTGGATGATAAGCCAAAGTTTAGCACATTCTAGTATTTACCATTCAGTATTCAATACAGGGGAACCTTTTGACGACTGCTAATTTTTATGAAGCGACGCATTTCAACTATTTTGATATTTAGTGAGCTGCGATTCGGTTACCAAATCCGTCATAGGTACACTTGTTGGTACTTCGTAAAGAAGGAATAGGGATGTAAATTCTTAGAATATTATATTGACATTTACCCATACGTTCAACTACTCCAAGAATATGAGCTGCGCAAATGGTATCTGAGGTGCAAAACTGTATTTTACCACTACGAGTAAATGACATGCTACTCGCAAAAATATTAGTATGGCTAGGAATCTTGTTTTTAATTTCGGCTCGCAAAAGCTGTTAATTTAAGTGTGGGAGATGATCTTTATTTATTCTCTAATGTTGGAGAAATGTCAGTAATTTTTCCATTCCTAACTCTTTTTAGGAGCTCCTTGTCACTTTCGATGTTTTAAAAATATTTAGTATCTCCTTTGCATTCATCAAGCTTTCATTTATTATGTATGCGTATTGCCTTGTTCACCAATATCCATTATCCGGAACGTTCTCGTGGAAACTCAGCTTGAGTTTGCACTAGATATTCAAAATAAAAAGGAGAAATAGTTGGTGAACGTAACTAAAGTTCAACTGTATGAAATATAAGATACAATTCCTTTGCTTCTTATTTAGATGGTTATTTTTTTTCATGTCTAGACCACAGTTAAATCTTGATTGGCGCAGCATAGATACATCTGGCTCTTGCGCCTATAACATTCACATTCACTCACTCACTATTTAGTAGGTAAGAAAAGGATTTTTAAAAATTATTGAAATCCAGTAGTACAAGGAAATCAGCGTACTCACACCACCTACTTTCACAGCAATCTCTATTCCTTAATTCCTGATAAAAAAAAATGAAATTCCATGTGTTTCCTGAACATGTTTCAGAGTTACATTTATTGCCAATAACAGCTGTGCAATCCATGTTAATTAAAGCAAAATCAATTACTATATTGATAAAGTAATCGAAGAACATGTCAGAAGATTTATTCACACTAGAATACACTCTCAATTTATATTACCATTCAGTAACAAATTTTTTGGTGGTTTAATTCCGCTATATTTTTTATGTTGGGAGCTTTAAATTATTTTTATTAATTGATATTTTTTTTAAATAATCTTTTCTGCAATATATATCTTTAAATAGATAATTATATAAGTTTTCCATAAACATTTCTTTGACTATCAGTGACACAAAGTGAAAGTTTTCAAAGTTTTTTAAGGATAAAAATTTTTTAATCACGTGATTTTATTGCATACCTATTGATACCTTAAAAATATTTTCTCAAAATAAAACACGACTTTGTGGATTTACGGAATACGATTTCAGTTTCAATTTCTGATCATTGTAATATTCGTAGTTTAAGAAAAAGTTAAAGCTATTCAAAATATATGTTGTATCAAAATTAAGAAATGTAATGGACACTGATCCCACACACACATCGTTTTTGACTAAGTTAATCTGATTGACGGTATTTTTGCAGTTACAGTAATGTCCACAAGCTTTCTCAATTCTCATCACATAGCTGTATAACACTTGTTTCATTGTTAATGACATAAGGAATTAAATAAAGCTGTAAATGGATTAATTAACTTCTAAAAATAAGTTTTCCCTTTGCGGAATCCAACTTTTTGGAGAAAAAAAAAGTTCCAAGTAGTATACATTGTAAATTTCTTTCGAATCCGATCAGTTAGTTCCAAATACACACCATAACAAAAACAAAAAAATAACTGATGCACCAAAAAGGAGTTGTCCGATGGAGAGAAAAATAAGTGGAGAGGAAAAAATATGTACACAATAAGAAATGATTAAAATTTCAGAAAAATTTAATGATTTATTTCAGAGATATATAGTTTCGAAGTAATGAGCTCAATAAGGTGTTGACCCACCTCTAACCTGGATGCAAACCGCCACATGACTTGGTATAAAGTCCTTGATGATCTCCTGCGGTATTTCTTGCCAAATTTGCTCCAATTGTCGGACTAGGTCATCAATATTCCCTGGTAGATGCAGTCAGTCGCTTTCCCATCATATCACAGACATACTCGATTGGAGAGAGATCTGGCTGGCCTAGGAAGTGTTTGACAAGCTGTAAGGCATTTCATAGCAACACGTGCCGTATGTGGTCTGGCATTATCTTGCTGAAAAATAAGGCCAGGGTACTGAAAAAGGAACGGTAGCAAAACAGGTTTCAGAATGTCGTCGACGTACTGCTGTGCTGTAAGTGTACTGCCTCTAATGACGACCAAAGGGTCCGGCTATCAAGAGAAATGGCACCCCAGACCATAACTCCTAGTTGTTGGCCTGTGTGGAGAGCAATAGTGAAAGCAGGACGCTACCTTGGACGTCTCCAGACACTTCTTCGATGATCGTCAGGACACAGTTGGAAGCGGGATTTGTCGCTAAACACTGTACGTCCCCAGTCAGCATCATTCCAAACCGATCAAGCCAAGCACCAATGTAATATGGCTGGACAGTGTGCAGGCGTGAGTGGCAGGTGGCGTAGTGGTCGATACGATCGTTTATTTTGCTCTATCAGCCGTCTGTGAATGGTCATGGTGGATACTCATGTGCGAGTCTCACGTCTGAGGGTTGATGACGCTGAATCAGGAGTTGTGACAGCTGATCTGACAATCACTCTGTCCTTTCGATCTACTGTGATCCTAGGTCGACCGCTACCATCATGACGCTGAAATCTGCCATTGTCCACCCATTCTTGCCAGCATCTTCTAATTGCCACATCGCTTCGACCCATATGACGAACGATTCTCCGATTTGCTCAACCTGCCTCTTTCAATCCAATGATGTGGCATTTTTCAAACTCTTACAGTTGCACATAATGAGCTCGAATCCTGCGGCGAGGCATTTTTTAGTCGTTTAAAGGTATCCTAAATTGCAATGCAGCAGAAAATTAGATTATCAGATTGAGAATCGCTTCTTATGTACATCCTCTGAGTGCACAGTTCTGATGTGCTGTAGCTCCCACTATTCATTCATTGGACACTATATTTTAATCATTTGCATGTTCGGTCTAAATGTCTTTGCTTACGAAATTTCATTACAATCGGGCAACTCCTTCTTGGTGCGTCGTTTGTTTCTTTGTTCGTTTGTTATAGAGTGTATATTTGAAGAAAAACATTATGGGACCATAAACTGGATTGAATTAAGCATTCGTAACGTTTTTTCTGTTTTATAGTGCTTTGTGCTTTTCGTTTTTTGCCTTTTTTCGGTAGGTACGGAAATCATGACCAAGAGGCTTCCTAGTGATTTCTTCCTTTCCCATGGAATTTATAGTATTTGCTAAACAGGGGTGAACAAACTCCCTGAATACTCCAGCAATATTTCTCTATTTTCGACCCTCCTTCATATCAACCATTTTTTTAAATCCTTTTTCCATTTTTTTAAACGTCTCAATCAGTTTCACCTTGTTCAGCGCAGCATAGCCATATCTGGCTCTTTGCACCAATAAACTTTACCATCTCACACATGTTTTACCTTATTACAAGTGTATCTATAATTAAAATATATAATCTGGTGTAAGACCCAGCGATTTTTGGTCGTAAGATTTGGTTTTGAAATATTTTTAACAAATAATGGGAATTGCATGACATTTTGGGTTTTTAGGACGCAAGAAATTCAAATGTCTAAAACTTTTGGGGTGTCACAATTCACTTTTGTTTCGTGTGTGATTAATAATTCATACTTTTCATTAAAAAATTACCTTTCCCGATTCTTAATGTTTTCAGGGCGGGGCAAATATAAACCATTGGTGCAAAATGCTTTGAGAAAAGTGAATAGAAATTCATTTATCGTTTTCTGTTTAAGTAAGAGGACCAATCGTCATCCTTTAAGGAGGACAGTCCTTCTTTTGTAGGTTCTGTCCTTTCTCGAAAAGTTTTCTCTTTCCTGTCCTCTTTTTCATTGATTTAAAACTAATCTGTTAATCTCTATACTTATAGATTCCGCACCAAACTGTTACGCAAATGTTGAATGCAAAAAAACTTTTAGGATATTCAAAAGTTAGATGGCTCGTTCTAACACTATCTATAGAGCGTGTTTTACAATTATTTGAGCCTTTTCGTTCCCTTTTTTTATGTTTAGACAAATGTCCAAAAATTCTTGAATCTTTTTTCAATTCTGAATTATCGGAGATTTAATGTATTTTGGACATAATCAGGCATCCATTTTCCACAAAACGATTCAAAAGATTGAAAGTGAACATATTTCAGCTACAGAAGCCGATATTAAGCACATTGAACATTTGTGGGATTACTTTGATAGACAAATTAGGAAACAAGAGATGAGAAATAAGAATAATCTCAGAAGAGTACTTTTGGAGGAGTGGCAGAAAATACCATCTTCTGTGATCCAAAATTTAGAGAACTTAATGCCATCAAGATTAAAAGCAGTGTTAAAAGCAAAAAGCTACCCTACTATTTACTAATTTTTGGTTTTTGCAAAAGAAGCTTGTAAAAATTATCTTTTTTCTCTTTCCCTGTTTTGCCTGCATACTTATTTTTGTGGTATGAATTACATGTTAATTTTAAGTTAAACTTTTTTAGCAAATTACATAGTAGTATTTTTGTGATATGTTTCGTGTTAAAATTAAACTTAAGTTAGCTTTTTTTAAATACATATAAATTTTGAATGTAATAGGATTACATATCTCTTATTCTTTGAAAAACATCAATACTATTACTGTGCATACTTACTTTTGTGTGTGACTCAGTATATATTTAAATTCATTCTGATAAATTAGAAGAATTACAAAATCAATATGTTGAAATTTATAAAAGATGGATAGATATATTTAACGATTTCAAAAATATACACATTCCATATGAAAATTTTAAATTTTCATATGGAATTTTTGTTGTATTTAATGTATTTTATGTTGTATGGAAATCTTGTTGTATTATGGTTATTCTTGTAGTATTTACGTTGTGCTGCCCCTGGAACTAATGTAGCAGTTGAAAGAGTTTTTTCAATTGGTAATGATTTTTGGACACGTGAGAAATCAAGATTGAATGTCGATATTTTAGAGCTGCAGTAGTTATCGTAAAATTCAATATGAAGAATATTTCTTGCTCTGAAATTTCCAATATATTGTTGGAAAATGATATATTGACAAAAAAAAACCATTCATTTAATGAAAAAATACTCGTTCAGTTAAATAATTTAAAGGGATGCAAGCATAAATAGTGTATTTTTGTTTGAATTAATAAAATGTTTCATTTATTTACGCCGTACTTTCTCTTAAAATTTTTAGTCCTCCTTTTCATTGTAAAAAATTGGTCACCGTAGTTTAAGACTCATTTAACACTAGGAGATCCATTTCTTGAACCCGCATAGCTTGGAAATTTACAAGCAAAATTTTATGAAGCTAATTCTGTTATAGACACGTACGGTGACCAGATATGACAAAATAGTCCCACTGTAGCTCATGCAAGTCGCAAAAGGAGACTAAAATGGGTACTCAGCGTCTGGGGGTATAACCGGGCACTCTAACCACGGGGATTATACCAGGAGATCTCAGGGACGAACCTTCTTTAGGTAAGTAAGAAATTAACGACTTAAAAATGACAATGATTTGTCGCTAACAATGAGCGAGCTGTGCCTATTTGAACGTTAAAAAGAACACTTCAGAGGAGTAAAAGTGAACATTGCAACTGACTCTAACTCATACTCTCATTATTCTTACAAGAAAGGTACATACAACACCATCTCTAGACGACAATAATTAAAACATTTAGAATACGAATAAGAAAAATAATTTACAAACGTAAGAGTTAAATGAACATACTCCCACCCATAAAGAAGCCATTCTTGATGCACAGGTAATACACAAAGTTTTACAATAGGTCTTTTGAAAAAATCTTTTAACGTTTTTAATGTAACTACGTGTACCATACCATCTTTACCAGGATGAGTAGATATTACTTTACCAAGAGGCCATACAGCTGGAGGGACATCATCTTCTTTAATAATTACAACATCTCCAACTTTAATTTTAGAATGACTGTTTTTCCATTTTTTCCTATTTTGTAAAGAGCTCAAATAATCTATATGCCATCTTTTCCAAAAATTTAATTCAGTTTTTTGTACAGTATCCCAGCGTTTTTTCAATGAAAGTTTAATTTCTTCCTCTGTCTCAGGAGGGTTTGTAATTACATCCCTTTTTGAAAAGTGAGATAGTGTTAAAATATTTAAATTATTCACTTCATCATTATCCAAACTAACTAAGGGTCTTGAATGTAGTACCGCCTCTATTTGAGTTAATAATATATACTGCTGTTTGTAGAAAATGCAACACCATGAAAGAATCATCAGAATCAAATGAAATTTAATGCAGAAACGACTTGTACTGATACAAATAAATGATGAAATTTTCAAAACAAATGAAACAAATTAAGCATCCGAAATCAGTATTTGGTGCAGCCACCATGCGCTGCAATAAGTGCTGCTATACGACGTGGCATGGAGTCAAACAGATGTTGAATATCTGCTTGAGGAAGAGAATTCCATATCGCTTGTATGCGCAACCAAAGTTCGTCTTTGGAAACTGCAGGACGCGGATCACGAGCGAGACGCCGACCAACCATATCCCACACGTGCTCAATAGGCGACATATCCGGTGAATAAGCAGGCCAAGGAAGAAGTTGCATGCGTTGTGCTGAACAGAAGTCTCGAACAGTCCGCGCAACATGTGGGCGTGCATTATCCTGCTGAAAGATAGCTCCAGGGATGCCTTGAAGGAAAGGAACGACTTCGGGCTGTAGCACTTCACGGACGTACCTGTTGCTATTGAGATTACCCTCAATTCGTATCAAATTGGATCGTCCATGATACGAAATCGCACCCCAGACCATAACTCCGGGTGTTCGACCACTATGTCGTTCAATAATACACTCAGGAAGGCAGCGTTGACCGGCATAACGTCTAACACGAACACGGCCATCATGGGTCCACAAATTGAAGCGTGATTCATCTGAAAAGACAACTTGGTGCCAATCAGCTCGCCTGTCTCTGTGCTCAAGAGCCCACTGCCGACGTAGCCGTCGATGATTCGCCGTGAGGGGAATCCTGTATAAAGGCACCCTTGCACGCAATCCACGGCGCAGCAGACGACGACGAATTGACGAAGCCGACAATTGTACATCTGTAGCAGTAGACCAACGTGCTGCCAGCTGCCTGGAGGAAGCTGTGCGATCATTCACCGCCATGCGGAGCAGGTGTCGATCATCGCGCTCTGACGTCACCTTCTGTCGTCCAGTGCCTGTTTTTCGAGTTGTTCGGTGCTCGTCGGTCCACTGCTTCCAAACTCGCATCACTGTGGAACTGTTCCGCTGCATACGAGCTGCTATTGCGCGATAGGAAAATCCTCCTTCTCGAAGGCCGATTATCCTCCCTCGTTCAAACTCCTTAAGTTGCTTGAATTTCTTATTCTTCCGTCGTGGAGGCATACTCAGGTCTCACTAAACGTTTGCCGCTAACAAATAATCATAGACTTTTTTCAACGTCCCGCTACAGCACTTTATTTATACGCTTTCAGCATCAATTCAGAGGGCGCTGCGCGCGCCGCGCAAGCGCGATGGCTCTGAAACTTTATTAATTTGCATAATATCCTATAATTGACATTTTCTGCGAATTTCATTTGATTCTGATGATTCCTTCATGGTGTTGCATTTTCTACAAACAGCAGTTTATAAAGTTTTTCAAATGTTAAGTTGGAATTTCCTATGATTCGCTTTAAGTGAAACTTTACTGATTACTGCTCAGGTGTCGTCCTCGTCACTTGACCGTGTTTCAAAATTACCGGGTCCGTCGCCACTAGCCCTCGCGTTGCTTCTAGTGCGACGTTAATAAAAAACTAAATTAAACTAAATCAAAAATGGTTGCTTAGGCTAGTCCGTTTCTGGTGATAAGAAACTAGGGCCCTCCCACCACAGACGACAGTCAAGCTGGTCCTTGGGTGACAAACACAACTAAATTAAAAACTAAACTATGCCATAATTTGATACTTTATTATTCGAGTGTAATAAGTTTACGGTAATTTTATTCTTGAAAAAAAAAAAAAAAAGGAATCAAGATTCAAAGAGTTAGTTGACTGAATTAGCATCGTTTTAGAATTACGTGAAAGTGGATGACTTTATAGGGGCATAAAATAGTGCCACTACCTGCATGTCCTGTATAACGTAATTTTAATGTGTGCACACCACTCAAAATGAAATTAAATCTGCATATTTTCTGTTACCGGTTATCATGGAAACAAATACAAAAAAGATTGTTTGGTAAATAAATTTTATCATTTTTCGCAAAAACTATTCTTAATAATTTTTTTCGAAGAAATTCATCTGCTTTATTTTGCTGCTTATATAAATGTATCTGTAGAAAAGTTTGTTTTAATTTCGAAGAATGAAATTGTTAGAAATTCTCATTAAAGTTTCGAAACCCAAATCTTCTGTTTTAAAATCATATCCTGATTAAATTCATGCGATTATAACCTCTTAATTCAGAACCGTTGGTAGAAATGTTAGTAAATCGCTCTCTTATTACAGCGCCTCCCCACTCCACCCCAAGAAAATCGGAAACTTTTTTAAAAGAAAGCGGGTATACACAGTGGCTCCCAAAACTGAGTTACACCTCTCTTTTTTTACTTTGAAAATACTAACATACGATAAAAAGTTTTATGTAAAGGTGTTTTTAATAGGAATCGTAAATCACTCCTTAAATAAGATATTTATCCAAAATAAACATAAAGTTAATATAATAATTAAATTATTTGCATTCTCTGTGACTAGATGACACGAATTGTTGTCACAAAATTAAGTATACATTTTGTAGAAAGTGACAACAAACTGATAAATTAGCTACTACTCTAATTCAATAAAAATTTTGGGTTTAATACTGACATTAGAATTAGATCTAAATGCAGAAGTTTCTTGTAGAAATATTAATTTTTAATCTTCAGAATGGGTTCCAGAACTGAAACTGTAGTTCAAGTTAGAGGGCTGGTTGTTGAAATGGCTGAAGAAGGCAAATCTCTTAGAAAAATTGCAAAAAATAGTTCAGTGAAGTCACGGATGTGTTTAAAAAATCATCAATAGATACAAAGAGTTGGGACACGTTAAAAATTTTCCCGGATGTGGACAAAAGGAGATTCTGGA
Source organism: Nephila pilipes (assembly GCA_019974015.1). Classification (NCBI taxonomy): domain Eukaryota; kingdom Metazoa; phylum Arthropoda; class Arachnida; order Araneae; family Nephilidae; genus Nephila; species Nephila pilipes. Next base: position 556,015 of record BMAW01004455.1, read on the forward strand.
TGACAGAACCATGAGGAGGATCCTACGATAAGTGATCGAAACTCCAATGGCTGCTGAAAATTATATTTCGGGATCTCCAGACTTCTAGAATCTAGTTACATTCAGTGATGAGAGCAAATTTAATGTTTTTGGAAGTGATGGGTGATTCTGCGTTTGGCGGAATCTTAACAGTAAGTTGCTCCTCCTAAAATCACCATTCCTATTATCAAATAAGGAGATGAGTTTGTACTCGTATGGGGCTATATGTCAGTCAATGGTGTGGGAAGTTTAGTGTGTATTGATGGGATCATAAGCAAAATTCAATATTGGAACATTCTGAAAAATAATTTAAAGCATAGTGCTGAAAACTTGGTTTTCAAACCAAGTTTCCTTTTTCAACACGATAATGATCCTATTCAAACAGCTCAAATTGTTCAATTGTGGCTGTTATACAACTGTAGAACTCAGTTGCACACTCCACCACAATCACCTGATCTCAACGTTATTGAAAATTTACGGTCACAATTTGAAAAATTCTGTCCAAAAAGCACTATGTCACGAGTAAAGACCGTTTTGATTGATTGTTTTGTGGGATATGAAGCAACAATGACTATTAACCTCTTTTTCATAGATTCTTTTTATTCAATAAATATCTAAATATTTCATCTTTTGCAAGAATGCTCTAAAAACTGGTTTATTAGCCACGGTTCTCTCCATAAAGACCATTTAAAAACTGTTTTACGAGAAGATTGGGCTAAAATCACTAGTGAAACAACCCAAAATCTTAATCCATTAAGATCGTTGCTGCTCTTTTTGGAAGCCATCATTAATTCAAAAGGATATGCAACCAAATATTAGTTTGTCTTTTTATGTTTTCATTTAAAAGTTATGCCAGGTGTATACTCAACTTTGTGACTTAATATGCTGTAGTTTCTGCTTAAAAATTATGTAACTAATTTATTAAGCGTGTTTCACACACTTGTTTCTACGTCTAGTATATTTCTTAAAATGTATTTCATAACTTAGATATCTATTAATTTTATATAAATATTCAGAATTACTTTTTTCATACTTTTAATGTACAAAAAGGAAGGTATATACTCATTTTTGGATCCACTGTATATTGATGACCATAACACAATTCATCGACTCATTATATGAGTGACATTAATTTTCAACTTGCGTCTTTTTAATTTCTTGAACTTATTTAATGGAAAGTTTGAATCGATAAAAACATCAGCCAGGGTGAAAAGATTTTTTTTTAGAACCTAAACTGGCTATGTTCTACGTTTTTGAAAACCAGATACTGTTTGTGTATTTTATTCAGTTCGCTGCATATGAAATATTTTTCTATGTGCTTATTCTACTACTCGTACATACGCAATAGAGTAGATAGTAAAAGAGGGATAAATTTTTGTTTGATGAGGGATGGGAAGAAACAAAAGTTGTCATGTTCTTATCGTCATAATGAATATAAATATGAAGAAATCAATCGATCTCGTGCCTAAAAGTATGATTTCACAATGACTGTTGCATTCATGTTAGTTCAATTACAGCAAAATTTTTAAAGAGAGAGTTTTTTATTGTTGTGCATTCAAATGCTTTAAAATATCCTCTTTTGTATCTAGCAATTTACTGTTGTGAGTTCTAGTTTCCATTTATTGTGCACTTATTTTATTTATTATTTCCGTTTATTTGTGTCATGTTTAGGTTTATTCATTATATTTATTTTTTTAAATTTCTTCCATACCTTTATTTTCATAAAAAGTAGTTCATGATCGGCGTTGCTTCTGACGAATCGTAGGTTCAAGTCCTGATGCTACAAAAGATCCGTATTTGTAGTGGGGCTGATGTATGTTGGGTCTGTGGAGGCGCCAAGTCCCGTTGGGGTAGGTAAACGATAGAAGAATAGGGTGTCAACTCCCAGGAGTCATACTAGTCATTAGACCGAGGTTCGAAAAGACGATTCGTCGCTAATAGCCTTCGAATAGCTATCCAGGTGTGAAATTAATGACCAAACAATTTAATTCACAGAAATTGTCTATTTTGGCAGATGATATTGCTAAAATTAGTACTTTCTGTCGAAATGATGTTGATATTCCCTTCTTACATTTCTTCCTGAAACACATGCTTCAAGTGAAATTTCTTGACATTTGTAATAACCTGGGCACTGTAAATCATACTAAACAGTTCCTAACTGCTGTTAACATTACGTCACGAAGAAACACTTAACACATTTCGTGACCTACTAAGGAAATTGCTAGTTGTTTTTAAATCGATTTCAAGTTAAAAATACTCCCCACAGTCCTCGTGGAGCCCCTGTAATTTCAACCCATCATGTCTTTTATTGCTCTTACACTCTTAACTTTTGCCTTACAAAACCCAGTATAAACAACAGGGATCAGTAGGTCAAAAATGTAATGAACAGAACACGTTCCATGTGTAGATTCATAGAACCAATCCAAAATGCACGGAGGATATTTGATAAGATCTAGTTATCATCATACTTGAGTCTGTGAAGGCTTCATCTAATTTATTCAAGAGAGTCTTCATTTTTCGTGTGGACCTGAAGGACCGCTCCAAGCCCAAACTAGCGAGCAGCTGTTTGATTGACTTTTACTGGCGCAAAGTTCTTAATAAGACCAGCTGTGCCAAACAGGGATAAATTACAATGAAATATGAATCAATCACGGAAACAATGCAGATGGGATTTCCCCATCACATTAAAATCTAGGATTCAGAATGATCTATGGAAAAAAGTCATAAAATTAGAAGTATAAAAAGTAAAATCGTTTAAGTATGATTTTAAAAAAAAATGATAAATTTTAAACTCTTATAAAGGTTCAGATAGAGCGATTTAACCAATGAGAATTCTAATAGATGGAGAGAAATAAAAAAAATGGTTGTAAATGAAATCCGCAGCCCGTAAAAATAGCTAGAAGACAAATACAACGAGGAAACTCAGGGACATTCTCACCCAAAAATAAATATCTAAGTTTTACACGTGTGCCCGATACGCAAGGCAAGCATTTATTTGAGGTTTTATGTCTTGTAATATATTTTCAGTTTGTTCATGCCATATTTCCTGCCACTAACACCTGACTATAGATTTTAACTCCATTCTTCCCTTCAATGGGATCGGAATATCTACAAATGTTGCTGTAGATTTCTAGATGGCGAAAGAGGATCCACTAGTTATAGTCGCAACCCAGCTTAGTCAAAGGAAAATTTTGAATTTATTCAAAGTTTTAATATGTCTTTTGGAAAAAAAATGAAATCCCTTTATAAATTTCATTTTTATGTAATAATGTTAGAGATAAAACACAAATTTATATGATGTTTTAGGTCAGCAATAAACCTTTTTTTTTTTTTAAAATATTATTAATTTTTGTGTTCAATTACTAAACGTTTAAAATGCTGAATTCTTATCCGTAAGTATTTTTTTTCTTTCAAAAGAGTGATAAAAAAAGTGCGAAACAGAACACAAAAGGTATAAATATGTGTTTTAAGAACATCCGTAATCCTATACAACAACAAACTTGTACTCCTTGTCAGGGTCATTTTCAACCTCCCCGCGCCCTAGGCACTTCAAAATATTACGCATCCCCCATTATTTCCAGAGCACCTCCCCCCTCTTCAGTTCTTACCTTGGCAGTTTTGGTTCAGGAGGGATTTGACCTTAACTCTCTTACTCTTTTCCCTTTCTTGTTCTTTGGAGAGTCTTTCCATTATCCACCACCTATGGATTCGCCGCGTCCCAGACTGGCAGCCGTAAATAAAGGATAGTGGCATGGTTTGGCCACTCTTGTTCATTTCTTACCTTACGACACCACGGACCACCCACCCTTTTGTACATTAGTACAGTAAACTAATTAAATCGTTAGCAATTACAGTATAGAGTATACATTATTGTATGAACTGTTTTCAACTTGTTAATTATTATCTTTTTCATCACTTATCGCTTTACTATCTTTTACTTTTAGACAATCTTATTCTTTGTTGAGTCACTACCATTGTACTTGTACAAGAAATATTTTCTTCGAGCTTTGATCATTGCAAAATTATTAGTGACATCATTGTAATCAATCTCCATTGTAATATCATTTTGGGTGCATAGCAACATCAAACTGTTAAGCTTTTCGTTTTCCATAGTAGATCTCATTTCAGTCTTTACTCTCTTAAGGGCAGAAAAGATTCTCTGTGCTATACAGTTTGTCACAGGAAGAGTTAAATAAATTCTCATTGCAACTTCTAAATTTAGGAAAGTACTTTCCAACTTGTTTTTCTTGATATTGGAAGATTCTATTTGTTGTTATTTGTTCCCCGTTCATATACATATCGAAATGTTGACACTCTTGCTCAAACTGTTCTTCGTCGATGTCTTTGGGATAGATTTTGCCAAGTATTTCGCCTGTTTTGTCACATCTTGCTCCTTTTCATGAAATTTTCTGAATTTCTGGAATCTTGTGTTTTAGCATCATAGCAATGCCTTCTTTTTTTTTAAGTTGTGTTTTAAGATTGTCAGTAATTGGAAAGAAAACTCCAGCTCAAAATCTCTCTCTTGGAGTCATTATCTGAGTCTCTTTTCTCATGAAAAAATTTCTTTTTTCTGATTTTTTCATAACTGGGCTCAGGCACCTTAACTTGTTGTAATGCTCTTTTCTCGTAATCACCAAAGTTTGATCTTTTTTCAGATAAAAACAAAGATAACGTCTGTAATTTCTTAATATCGCCAAGGAGATGAAACTCTTTCTTTCGTAGTATCTCACTGTTTTGTTCATCCTTTGCAAGATTTCGACGCAAATCACCGTTAACAAAGTAATCTAAAAACTTTTTGCGGAATCCTTCAACTGTGACTCGCATATCAGTTGTTTGAGTGTTGTCTTCAATTAAATCTTCGAGTGCATTCTTGATTTAGTTACAACTTGTAACTTGAGCTCTGAGAACATCTGCCCTTGCAGACCATTTAGTTTCACTCAACGATTTCATCATACGAAATCTGTTCCGTTTTCAGCTTTTGTTCATTGCTTCTTCGCACATGATCTCTTGATACACTGCATCTATGAGTAGGTGACAAAAAAAAAAAAAAAAAAACTGTCAACTCCTAGTACAAAAGAAAAGAATACTGTCACTTTAGTGCAGGATTTTTCCGCAGCAAAACAACCTGTTCGGCTTAAGGAATGGGCTGCACATGGTACAAACTCAGCAAGGACATTTTTTTCACGTATTCTCCACTGAAGACCTGAGTACTCTCCCGACATGTTTGAAGCATTGTTGTAACTTCGGCTCCGACATTTTTTTATCCTGTTCAAGTTCTTGAAGCAAGTTGAAAGCTACTTCTTCCATACCTTGAGCTTTATAAGAGACGCCTGATAGTACTTGTACAATTCGTTCATTGCCGCAGGCTTTGCTGACAGAAAAGTATGAAAGTGCTACAGCCAGCTGGTCAGTATGTGAAAGTTGGGTGTAGAATCAATAATGAGGAAAAAGTAATGTGCGAGTTCGATCTCTGTTTAGATTTCTTGCAAGATTCTTTTGCCCATTAAGTCTATAAACTCGCTACAAATGTCAGACGACAGATAAGATACCCTTTACATTTGTTGCCATATTTTGTCAGATGTTGGCAAGAAACGGATCCCACTCGCCTATGAGTTCAATGTAGTCTACAAAAAGTCCGTTTGATGTAGATCGAAGTTTTTAGTTCGGTGCCCTTGAATGGAAAGCCTCGTGCCGACAAAAATTTAACGACAGAGGAGATCTCCCCAATACTTCATCTCTTTGTCATATTGACTTTGGGCTGAATTCTGGACTGAGGTGGTTCCTTTTCTTAATATAAAAGTCAACCCATTGCCCTATGCAGGGACGTCTTAAGACTTCTTGAGGCCCTCGGCCCTTAGGAAAAAATAGGCCCCACCTGCGAGCCTTTAACCTAATTTGATGAGTATACATGAACAGTTCAATAAAAGCAATCCTTAGTAAAATGAGGTTTTATGTGAGTAATCATTTTCTACATTTTAAATTTGCAAAATCATTAATTGGGTCTTCAAAATAAATTGATAATAATATGTCTTTTTCAATACTCAATAACCTTAAATTATTCAAACGCGATTGAGTAATACGATTTCTCAATTCATTTTTGACCAGTTTGAGTTTTGAAAATGGACGTTCACCACTCGCGTTAGTAATCATCATTGATAAGAAAACTCTCATTATTATTTCAAGATTAGGAATGATTGTGAATAGTCTTTCATTATACATGTATGTATAGAGTGTGTTTGTAGGTAACAAGACTATATGAAATATTTCTATTGCGCCGTTGGCAACAGTTGTAAATAGTTATGTTTTGAAAAAAAATTAAGTGATGTGTTGATACCTTTCAGCCTAATTTAATACTGACGAGTCCACAGTGTTGATCCCAATTCTAGTTCCCTTATCTAACAACTGTTCTTCGTCTGCATTTGTAGAATTAGAATTTTTATTAATCTTTCTTTTTTTCCCCCATACCTTCTCTTTGCTTTTTCTTCAGTTTTTCGCCATTAATGATCATGTATGGCTTGAAGTGTTGACATTCCAAGTTCAGTTCCTCTCCATTAATGTTTTTATCGTAAAATTTTGATATTTTCTCGCATACTATTTTAATTTCTATCTCATCCAAATTAAAAATATTTTTAAAAAATCCAAACATTTCAAAAGCTCCTCATGTTTTTTACTACACGTTTGCATATTGCAAATTAGAGAATCGATTATTGGTAAAAAGGTTTCTATTTTAAATTTCATTTCTGCCTGGGGCTGTTTTTAAACATTGTGTCGGTATCGCTATTTCCTTCAAGGAAAGTTACCCTAAAACTGCAATGTTTTATACGCTTGTGAACACTTTGATACTCCTTTATAATGGACTCTACCTTTCAAAAATTCAGCAGAAATTCGAGTATCCACTGTAAATAATTGTTCATTAATTAAGCAATCCAGGCCCATGAAAATATTTAAATATTTAAAAATACTTGCAAATTTTTTTTTAAATCAAAAACCAGAGAAACATTTTTTTTTTTTTTTTTTTTTTTTTTTTTTGCTGTTTTGAATGCATTTTATTCCATGCAATTAAAAGCAATACATTAGATGTAAGTAGAAAAGTTCGAAATTCCATATGATTAACATTACACTCGAGACATCTTGGTGTCATGTGGATGGGAGCCTTAAGGGTTTCATATCAATACTAACTGGAGTACACAGGTTCCACAAGAGTGAAGTTTTAAAATAAAATGATCAGTTATTAAAAAATAAATGACCAGTTATAGCTTAGAATCCACTTTTAAACCGGTACAAAATGGTTTACAGAAAAATTGTGAATAATTTATTAAATGATGGCTCCCCTTATAAAAATATCCTAAAAATAACTAAGAGATTTTTTTTTAATAACACACATTTTGGGAACGAGTTACTTGAAAAAGAATTGTTATTTTGCTCCTAAAAAATAAATAAATAAATACACTGTTCTAAAAATCATTATGCCATATCTCACGTAATATGCATATAACTATGTGTAGCATTTCGCTTTTTTTTTTTTTTTTTCAAGGAAAAAAAAGAAGAAAACTCTCTCACTAGTATGTAAATAAAATGGTGTATAAAAATAAAGTTTTTATAATAAATTTCAATATTTTGCAGAAAAATCTGATTAAGCATACACAAACATATAGAGTATTTCTAGTGAAGGGTCTTATACGCTAAAAATCTCTTATTTTGTACTGTGTTGGATGAGAATTTCTCCATTTTTGATATCTATTCTTAAAACATTCAATTGTTGTACAGGCATTTATTTATCTAAATATCAAATCGTACTCTAGAATTCATGTTATATAATTGTTTTTCTACATTTATATTATATTACTACAATCTGCAGTAATGTAATATATACGTTTTATAAATTTTCTCTTTTATTTGGGTTTCAATGATAATAAAAAGGACAGCCATTTGAAATTTTAAACGAGTAAAATAACATTTTTCAAATTAGAAGTAAATAAAAATATTTCTCTGACTTACAATACGCATCGAAAATTCTTTTGAAAGATCATAATGCATTCAAAATGGAGAAAGGGCGCACTTATGCATATTAATCAATGAAAAAAATATTCTAAAGAGTCCATTGAAATATTTATATATAATTTTATAAACTGTTAAGAGATTATTTCATGTTGTTTAGAGGAAAAAAGAGGAAATTTACAAAAAAAAAAAAAAAAAAAAAAAAAAAAATTAAAATTGGATATTACTTTTACAAACAAACCAAATAAAATTACATATTGTTTTACTTTTTTAATTGGATATAAATATTTGTATATTATCTTAAATCTCAAAGAAATACAATTCAAAAATAAAAACATAATTACCTTTAGCGGTTTCAAAGAAATTAAATTTGAAGGAAAGAATTGTCGATTTAGAACTGTAGGAGTGATTTCCTTCAGAATCATTCTAACCTTCTTTTTATCAGCCCTGACACCTGTCATAAAATAGAGAATGCGTTTTTGTCACTTCCGTTGGAGCCTTAAGTGTATATGTCTTGTCCATTCAGGAGCGTTCCTTAACTCGAGTGCAAGTAAATAAAAGGTCGCTAGAAGGAGTGTCTGTTATGGCTGTGACTGTCCCTTCCTCAGCAGCATTTTTATACATAAATTGGACCTATCACGCTGTAGAAATAAAGCTAATATTTTCCCTGATTCTCAGCAAAAGTTGTAAATAGAAATATTTAACATAGAAATAACTGTCTTCATCCAGTCATATCCGAGAATAACATTTGACGATAAAAACTATTGGGTTGGAGGGAAAGTTCTGTCGTATTTTAAAGAAAATATTTGAATTCATTTATAAAAATATGTGTTCATTATTAATCAATTATATATGCTCCGTTATTTGATACAACCTATTGCCATCTTTTAGGTAACCTGTGAATTCTTATTTTGTAGAAGTTCTCGTCCTTGGAGTTAAAATAGTCAGCAACTGCCTTAGAAACACTTTCAAAAGACTTGAATTTTTTCCCCGTTTAACATCTCTTGATAAAGTAATGACAGTAGTCACAAAAATAGTCAATCTCATTTCGTCGCAGGCTTTAAATAAGCGAAAGTTTGATGCTTTGTTAAATGAAGTCAGCTCGGTGTATAATGGCTTACTGATGTATAATAATGTTCGCTGGTTGAGCCGCGGGAACGTACTTCAAAGATTTGTCGATTGCTTGGAAGAAATAAGACTGTTTCTGCAAAATGAGAGGGAATTTGAACAATATCCCCAGTTGTTGGATGTTATGTGGCTATCATCATTGATGTTTTTTACAGATTTATGCCAACATTTCAATGAATTGAACGTGAAGCTTCAAGGCACAAATAAAACAATTATCGTTATGATAGATCTCATTCGCGCTTTTGACGCTAAACTGCCTGTTTTCAGGAACGATATTATTACAAGAAACTACAAGTATTTTCCAAACTCGAAAAAAAAAAAAAAAATATGAAAGATTTAGATATACATGTGGAACCAGGCGAAGAAACAGTCACTGAAGAATTTATTTCTGTAATTGATTCTTCAACCAATGAATTTTCAGCTAGATTTTCTTAGTTCAAAGAATTATCAGAAACACTCAAGTTTATTATGTACCCTGATGTGACTTCATTTGATTAACTGAATTTGTCCCAATTCGATTGAATTGAAATTGAGAATTTGAAATGCAGCTGATTGATTTCCAGTCTAGCTCAATATGGATTCAAAAGTTTATTGAAACAAGGAAAGAGTTGAAATTAATTGAAACCGAAAGATTGACAAACAAAATAAATAAAAATGCCAATAACAAAATTTTGGAAACATGGAATTCGTTTCGAGACACATTTAATTATTTGAAGAAGCTGACACGTGCTATTTTAACCATATTTTCATCTACATATGTCTGTGACTCATTATTTTCAGAGATGAATAACATTAAAGACTCGCTTAGAACCCGTTTCAAAGATGACTCGAGTTCAGCATGCGTTCTGTGAAAAGTAACATCTTACAACTCTAATATAAGTTATTTGTCATCTAATCTGCAACAACAGAAGTCACACTAATGTTACTGTAATTTGAATTATGCGTGTGATTGAGACATTACAAAATGTATTTTTTTGTAGTAAATAAAGAGTTTTTAGTTGATGATATTTAGTATTATTATCTTCCTAATAATCACGAAGTCAAAATTATTTGACGGCACGTCTATGACCTCATTAAACATTATTAAGAAAAAATGGCACGTTAATACAAAAAGGTTCGCCACCCCTGGGCTAGGAGTTTTCTAAAGGGAGGGGAGAAAAGAGTGTTGATTGATCAGCTATTAAGAGGGGGTGGGAAGGAAAACCGGTGTACTGTATCAGTGTCTTGACTCTGAGCTCACAAACAATACCGTTGACTCATCATTAGTCAGGCGCACTACACTGTCCACTCTTTCGCTCTACGCGAGCACGCACGCACGCACAAACACAACGCCTACATGACTCTCTAGGCGGTGGTGCGTTCGCTGTAATTTTAATTTTTTCTCCTTTTTCGCCCTGCAATTTTTCGCGCCTCCAAATCTTTTGCGCCCTAGGCACGTGCCTAAGAGGAAAAGTGTCCCTGCTCCTTATAGATGTTCTACAGCATCTTCAAAAACGATACCTGACTTGATGTAACTTTCGAATACGCAATGAATATTTGTAGGAAAAATATATTGTATATGAAGCAATGTTTTCTTCTATACTAACTTGATTTCAAGAGCAATGAATATAATAATGTTTTATACGCACATGTCCAGAATCAACAAAAATATCAAAATTAGATTTCAACCGTCTTCTAAACTCGCACAATTTTGTGGACAATAAACGCAATAGATGCTTTTGCATCCCTTCCCCATCCCTAGAACAACAGAAATGTAAAAATTCGATTTTTCAACTGTTTTCCTCTAAACTCATTCGCATCGTTTCGTGAACAATGAACGCAACAGATGCTTTTGCATCACGTGAACCAAAATCAAAGGAAAAAGATTAAGAAAAGAAATAAGTCTTATCTTAAAAAATATGAATAACGTCGAACTAAGTTTGCTTTCGTATATCTGTCAAAAGAAGGGAACCTCTTAACTTTTATAATTTTTGTCGCAGCTGGTCAAAACTGGTATAAGTAATTATTAGAAAGGAACTCAGTTGTACTGTTGAGACATTTATTAACTTAACATTAATTAATTTCTGAGAAAAATCTTTCCTCCACCCCCAACTTCCAAGAAGTCTTTTAGGTGCTAATAAAATAAACCAGATTCAGCTAATCATAATTTTTCCTCAATGTTTGCACTAACAGTTAACACTAATTTTAACTAACTATTTTACAGTCATAAAAATGCGAAACAAAAGGAAAAATTCATGATATAAAAATATGAATCAAATACAATTGTAAAAGAGAAATACCTAAACTGCCATATACCATGGTTTTCAGATATTCAGATTCAATGTCTTAAAACGACATTCATCAAAAAGAGCGTTTACTAGTTTAGAACATTTAATATCGATCCATTTATCTTGTTAGACGAGAGAAAGGGAAAATATTTTGAGTTGTTTTGATACACTCATGAAAAAATTTAAGTGAATATTCCCATTATATTGAATTTCTGAAAAACTAACGTACATAATTTAAAGAAATTTAGTATGAATATACATTTTTATAACAGATATACCATTCAAAAGTCATTTTATGTATGCGTTATTATCAGTAAAACTCGTAGAGTAGGGGCGTCCAAAACTCACGTTGTGACAACGAACTGATAAGGAGTCTGATACGGTTCCTTCACCCTACCAAACAGACATATTGGACATATACTTGATATGAAGCAGGACCTGTGACATTTTAATCCACGCCAGCTACAAGCAGGTTTTAGTTCTGAGAGGGCTGCCAGAGGGGGATGACGAGATGCAATTGCTTACCCAAGAGCGTCCAAGACATGCTCTATAGGATTAAGGTCAGAAGCCATGCAGTGAATATTTTCTCTTTCCAAATAATCGTCGACCAGGGCCTTAAGATTTCTCTCACCTCATATCAGTCAGGAAGATTTTGTCTAGCACATGCAAGGGTATCGGTAATCCAACAAGATAGTTCTATCATCATTATGATCTTTTTCTCTGATGAGGGAGGGATGGCATCGAATCCAAGGTTCCCTCCACATACAAGTACGTTGAGAACCAGTGTACACACTGAATCTCGACTCATCTATAAAACTTAGGGTGCGTCCGGTCCAAGAAGCATGTTATCTACACCATGCTAAACGCGCGCTCTGGGGTAGTGTAATGAGCGGAACGCAAGCAACGGGGCAATAGTGGACTGTGAAACATGGGTTCCAGTGGCAACATATATATAACTCACGTGAGAGTTGAGACTGTAGTAGTCCTGGGTCGCCACGCTGAAAGTGCTAAATAACAATCCCAATTCGACGTTATGGATGTTTGTCGACCCTGTTCTGATTTTATCGATATGGATCCAATATCCAGAAATTGTTTCCACAAATTTCAGTTGATACTAGGCGTTACATTGAATTCTGTAGCCACAAGCGCTTGTGGTTGGCCTGCCTCAAATCTACTAAAATTTATCATCTCATCCCGTTATCCATACGTTCATGGCTATTCATTTTATTTGATACCGTATAAAATTATCCAACTTTTGTGAGAAACTCGGCGAATGACGTGGAGGAGTACTAGCACACAAATTGCGACAACACTTCATGCGCATTTATCTCTTCCACGGTCACAGTTCCACGGGTCTGCACGTGTATGCTTGCATATTCGATTAATAATATTTGCATAATTCTTCGCCGGCATAATTAGTACGTTTGGTGCAATAAGTTTTGTAAAAATAGTTAAAATTGCAAATTCTTAAAAATGAGAAAAAAAATAATTAAAAAAAAAAAAAAAGAATCTCTTACATCATAAACAGAAAATCGAGTAATTTAAGTGGCATAAAGAGAATTTTATATGATTGTTATTGGAAAAAAAGTCAAAAGTTTTGCTTTTTAATCGTCTGCATGAAGCACTCGAATGTATGCTCCTCCTCTCCATCGGTTTGTACGAATATTGCCAGAAATAATGAGATTTACTTTAAACATAAGCTATTTTGAATATTCTTTACTTAATTTTGCAGCAAAAAGATTTCTATTAAGAAAATTTTAGTGGCTAATTAATTACCTGAAAAAATTAACTCATTCAAAAAGATCTACATTTGGTTCATTTTGAGCTAATTACAAACTCGTTCCGTAGCGATAATACTCGTGAATATTACTGAAGTGTCTTTTTTTTTTGACGCAAAATGCAAAGTTATTGATTTTTCCTGTCGAAATCAAGTAAATTCAGGAAAACTCGTCTTACTAGAAACATGCGTTGATAGAAGCTCCGTTTTGTGATATTCAATCTTTTATTGAAACGTCAAAATCGCTTCTTTTTACAACTTCCGATCATTTTGTGAAATGATCTATAACAACGATTCAATCGTGTCTCTCAGTCACAAGAAATGATCCCAGCAGAACAGTTCTAGAGCAGTCCTTTCAAACAGGACTCTTTATTTTGTAGTTTTTCTTTGATCTTTTTAGGTCCGCAGTCTCCTCTAGGAGACTGCGTTATAAGATGAAGATAAAGGATTTGATGCGATGTCAATTACTATTAAAACTTACTACTTTAACAGTGTTTGATTTCAATATAAATAAAATTACAGTATTAACACTGAATCATTTTATTCACACACTATAGTCATCGTTTTTCATAAGGACATAATTATATTTATATAAAAATTAAAACTGTTACCAATCCAATTTAATAACTCAAAATAAAAAGAAATACAGAAAGTTTTAAATAAACAAATGTGATTTTAACAATCATTTACAAAAAGATATTTGCAACGACTAAAAATATTTGAATTACAATTATTTAATATTTGCTTTTTAATTCGTTGCATGTTATTCGTTACAGTCATCGCATGCGTAATAGTTCTAGCACCGTTTTTATGTGGCCGCGGTAGCCTAGTGGTCATGGTTTTGGATTCGAGGCCTGCGGTTTTCGTTCAGTCGCGGGTTCGATCCTTAGCCGCCAAAGACCCGCCGTGTAGCCGGGGCTGATGTACGTTAAATCTGTTCGGGGCTCAAAGTCCTCCCGTTGGCGTGGTGTGGATGTTAGGAGAGGGGGATGTCAGCTCAGATGTCGTCCTCGTCACTTGACCGTGGTTCAAAATTATGAGGTCCGTCGCCAATAGCCCTGATAGAATAATAATTTTACAATAAAGCATCTAATTACCAAAGGCTGTCCTCAGGGTTCGGTACTTGCACCCGCTCTGTGGAACTTATATTTTAATTCTATTTTGAATATAAATTGCGAAAACTTTTTAGTTCAAGCTTTCGCGGATGACCTGGCGGTTATTTCCACAGGAAATTCGAGAAGAGACCTAGAGTATAATTCTAATATTTTAATCGAACTTATTGCTGAACACCTGGAACGGCTAAGGCTGGAAATCGCCATTGAGAAAACCGCCTCGGTTGTGTTTAGAAGCCCGTCAATACACAACAAGGGAGTTCGTGGTGGCAGCGTCTTTAGTCGAGACCCAATTTTTAAACTGAAGAATTCCTTCATAAAAATTTGTAAATTTTATAAATATTTAGGAATTCTAATTGACTGCCGGCTCTCCTGGAGTCCCCACATTAATTATCTTAAAGAAAAAATTTATAATATCTCACTAAATTTTAATAGAGTATCCTTCAATGATTTTAATTTCAAAAATTATAAACTGTGGTACTTATGCGTTATAGAACCTATTATTGTCTATGGTGCGGGGGTTTGGGGTGGTGACCTAAACTCCTCGCAAATTACTAAGCTAAACTCTATTCAGAGAATTTACCTTTTAAAAATTACCAAGGCCTATAGGACCTCTTCCACTTCTGCTTTGCAGGTGATTGCTGGCGTTCCCCCTATTCATCTGACCATAAAATTTCATTTTCTTAAGTATCAAATTTGGAGGCGGCATAATCCAAACTTTTTTCACCTAATTAATAATATTCCATTTGATTCAAGTACCTCATTGAGAACTGTTCGTCCTGAAAAACGAATTCTTTTTCTTAACAAATTTTCGGGACCCTCCGAGTGGGAGATTTACACCGACGGATCAAGGATCGGGTCCGAAACTGGGTTCGCCGTGTGTGTCTTCCACCGGGGTGTCCTAAACAGAGTCTACATGTTCAAACTGAATTTTTATAATTCAGTTTTTCAGGCCGAGCTTTCAGCAATCGGATTTGCCGTTTTGTGGGCCGTCTCTCATAACTTTAAAGTTTCTGTTTACTCCGACAGTTTATCCTCTATATTGCTACTGCAGAGTACTAGAAATAAATCGGCTTTTATCAATACCATTAGAGAAAAATTAACAACTTATTCTGATTTTTACAACTTACACTGGGTTCGGGCCCACGTCGGAGATTATTGTAACGAAATTGCCGATTTCTTTGCAAAGCTCGCTATCACTTATGGTGAGAAAATGAATGTCCCTGCCCCTCAGTCTCATATAGTTATGACCTTAAAAAATAAGCTTCTTTCTGACTGGGAGGTCTGGTGGTCAACTTGTAATACTGGTATTCGGGTTCAGTCATATATTCCTAGACCAAATTTGAGTTTTTATACAAATTCTAGTTTTATTACCCGCTTCTTAACCGGTCATGGTCCCTTCATTTCTTATTTAAATCGTTTTAATTTAAAAAGTACAAATTTATGTCTCTGTGGCTCTGTTGGAGATGCTGACCACTACGTTTTCTCTTGCCCTTTTACCAGAGATTTTCATTTAAAATGTCCTGTTATTGAAGCGAAACCTATTTGGCTGAGGTCCGTGTGTGAAAATCCCTACTTACATTCTAAGCTTAAATCCTGTATACTTACGGCTCGTAAAATTACCCAACAAATTTATTAATTTTTTCAAACTTTATTATATTTCTCAATATTTTTATCATCCCTTACCATGTAGCTATAATTGTATGTCTTGTATATATGTTCCCACCTTTGCCTAATACTTAATTTTTGTTTACGAGTTTGTGGACGTTTTTGTATTGTGCTATTTAACCTGTTGTGTATCTTATTTCTGTGAGAAAATTTCAACTGTTCAACCGTTTCTTTGTCATGTATATTTTTTGTTGTGCAAATACCTTGTACATTTTGTTTAACCTTTATTTCAAAATTATGTAAATCTTATGATTTTGTCAATAAATGCTGAGTGCGAGGGTGATTGTTTCCCGGGGGTCCGGTTTGCAGCTCTAAACCCTTTGGGTGAGCTCGGTCCCCTTGGGTACTCTGCCAATAGCCCTGGAACTGGGTTCGCCGTTTGTATCTTCCACCGGGGTGTACTAAACAGAATCTACATGTTCAAACTGAATTTTTATAATTCAGTTTTTCAGACTGAGCTTTCAACAATTGGATTTTTCATTTTGCGGGTCGTCTCTCATAACTTTAAAGTTTCTGTTTACTCAGACAGTTTATCATCTATATTACTACTGCAGAGTACTAGAAATAAATCGGCTTTTATCAATACCATTAGAGAAAAATTAACAACTTATTCTGATTTTTACAACTTACTCTGGATTCGGGCCCACGTCGGAGATTATTGTAACGAAATTGCCGATTTCTTTGCAAAGATCGCTATCACTTATGGGGAGAAAATGAATGTCCATGCCCCTCGGTCTCATATAGTTATGACTTTAAGAAATAAGCTTCTTTCTGACTGGGAGGTCTGGTGGTCAACTTGTAATACTGGTATTCGGGTTCAGTCCTATATTCCTAGACCAAATTTGAGTTTTTATACAAATTCTAGTTTTATTACCCACTTCTTAACCGGTCATGGTCCCTTCATTTCTTATTTAAATCGTTTTAATTTAAAAAGTACAAATTTATGTCTTTGTGGCTCTGTTGGAGATGCTGACCACTACGTTTTATCTTGCCCTTTTACCAGAGATTTTCATTTAAAATGTCCTGTTGTTGAAGCGAAACTTATTTGGCTGAGCTCTGTGTGTGAAAATCATTACTTGCATTCTAAGCTTAAATCCTGTATACTTACAGCTCGTAAAATTACCCAGCAAATTTATTAATTGTTTCAAACTTTTTTTATATTTCTCAATATTTTTATCATCCCTTACCATTTAACTATAATTGTATGTCTTGTATATATGTATGTCTTGTATAACATATAATTTATATGTTTGCCTAACACTTCATTTTTGTTTACAAATTTGTGGACATTTTTGTATTGTGCTATTTAACCTGTTGTGTATCTTATTTCTGCAAGAAAATTTCAAATGTTTCTTGTGTTTCTGTCATGTATATTTTTTGTTGTGAAAATACCTTGTACATTTTATTTAACCTTTATTTCAAAATTATGTAAATCTTATGTTATTTTGTCAATAAATGCCGAGTGCGGGGGTGATTGTTTCCCGGGGGGGGGGCGGTTTGCAACTCTAAACCCTTTGGGTGAGCTTGGTCCCCATGGGTATTTTGCCAATAGCCCTCGTGTTGCTTCTAGTGCGACGTTAATAATAATAATAATAATATATAATCCATATAGGTAATAAATTGCTGATACTAATTCCGTTGGTGACCTATAAATTACAGAAAATCTGGATTGGACCTGCTACATTTACTCAGCAGACCCGATCCTATTCTGCTAAGAGCTAATTTGATGACGGAACCATCCATGAGCTGTACGTAAATAAGCTCCAATTATATGTAGCCAGAATACAACAGATTAGACTCGTAATTGAACAAGATGAGGAGCTGGACTCTGGTGGATTTCATAAGTAAAAATCAAATCGACATACTCAATCAAGTACAAAACATGAAGGGAACCTTAACCTTTCTACCGAGGGAAAAACTTTCCAGGGTTCTTGATTTATACTTCAGGATCAAGACAGGACATGCCAAAGTAGAGAAATGTTGTGCACGTGAGACCTGATTGTAGTCAAAAGCATCTGAGGCCATATAGATTACTAATAACACTTCTGAAAGAAGTGGGTCGTCAAATCAAAGAATTTAGACCTAATTAAATCAATCTACAGCGACTGGGCTCATCATGTCGTTTGTGGGGTGAAGAAAAATGGTAGAGTTAAACTACGCATACATTTTTGTTTGCAAGACAGCTATACAATATTTGATGCACATCCAATGAAAATTGCGAAGGAGTTGCTGTATGAGGTGGGGAATGCAAATTTCATATCTGTCTTGAACCAAACTAAAGGGTATTGGCAGATCTCAATGAAAGTAGATGATTAACAACCTTCTTGATCCCTTTTGGACATTTTCAATGGAAGGTATTGCCTTTTGGTATGAAAAACGCCGATTACACCTTTCAGCAATCCATAGGCAAAGGCTTAGCTCCACATCGAGAATATTACCTTTCATACATAGATGACATTTCGATCTACTCAAACAACAACTTTTTCCACATAGTTCAAGTTCTTTGCACCTTCACAGAAACAGATCTCACGGTAAATCTAGAAAAATGGAACTTCGGGAGAACCAAAGTGAAACTACTAGGACGTATCATTGAATTTAATTTTTAGTTTTAATTTTATTAACGTCGCACTGGAAGCAACATGGAACATATCATTGAATCGGGACAACATTCACCTTGCAAAAGTTATTCGTTACTATTTGGTTCCTGAACCATAATTCAATTTGATATATTAAACTTTAAAAGTGATAGGAAAATAATCTAAGAAAATTCGAGACTAAACAAGCAAAATTATTTATTATCAATACCTAGAATTTAAAAGGCTCTCTCCAGTTTTCATTCTTAGCTAATAGTTCTAATTATAATTGAAATTAAATTCTCTTCCCGATGTGCCTATGTTCTAATCGCCTGACAATTCTTGTTAAATATTACGTCCAGTCCTTATGGTTGCCACAATTCCTTAATCAACAGTTGTCATTTGCTCCGGTTAGCAACATTCGGACCCTCTTTATCTCTTCTCAATTTGTTCTTAAGTATATATCATTATATCTGAATCACTTCACTTTATTTCGACCTGCATCTAATTAACATAATTACGTTTCATTTTGGTTGGGAGAATGTTGTTATTTTATGCAATCAAGCTCAATAAAAGTCCCCAAAGTTAGTGAAGAGAAAATCGCGAATAGCCCAACTTCACAACTTGACTCCGGAAAGTTAATTAGATGCCTCTCGAAGTCATCACCTAAACGAGAGATTGTTAATGGCCTCGAGAGGCTAGACCCATAAAACAGGATCTTTATGAGTCTAGCATGTTGCTATCGGGATTACATCCCAATTTCTCCAACATCGCGTTGCCTTTAACGAATTTGACATAAAAGAGTGTTCCAAACGTTCTACTGTAGTCAACCGAAGCAGAAGATGCGTGTAACAAGATCAAAGACGAGATAATCAGAATGTCGATATTATACACATCAGATGTGAGTCGCCCGTTTTATCTGTGTACGGATGCACCGATAACAGCCATTGGAACTTGATAGCCATAGATGCTCTGATGCTGGAAAGGAGATGCTGGTTGCTTTTTTTTTTTTTTGCAAAAAACTAACACCGGTACAAACTAGGTATTCAACCATTGAGAGAGAAGCATTCTGTGTCCTGGAATCACTAAAAAAGTTCGATACTTTGGTAATTGGAGCTCTGATACAGGTCATTTCAGACCACAACCCTTTAACCTATTTAACCAATAGTGCCCCTCGTAGATCAAAATGATCAAGATAGGTACAGGAAATGCAGCGGTATAATCTAACCAATTATATCGGAAAGGTACATATCAATGTTAGTCATATACTGTGTTGACTTAATTCATAGAATAACCACTGTCGAACCCTATGTTCCCTCAAAAATGGTTGCATTTATACTCTTATTTCTATTCATAATTGTGTTGTGTTTTTTAATATTGTAACGTAGTGACCCCAGGTTTAGTAATGTGTCTAGGTAGCATGAAGGATCGCACAGCTTAATGCTCCCGTCTACCCGCCATTTTGATTTTGTGGACGTAATGTTAATCTTATGGAATTTCGACTTTAATTCTCCCATCTTTATTATTTGAACTATTTGAATTCAATAAAATGCATCTGAAAGAGCAAAACATGATGAATGCTTCTATGGAATTACTTTTTTCCTAAGATTTTTAAAAATATTTTTATTCTTATTTTAATTATTAGTTTTTGAGTTTTCCGGTCCTTAAGGAATATTTTCAAATATTTTTAAAAATCGGAGGGAAAATGTAATTCCACAGAAGTATTCATTATTTTTTGCTCTTTCAAATGCACTTTATTGCATTCAAATAGATCAAATAATAAAGATGTGAGAATTAAAGTCATAATTCCATAGGATTAACATTACGTCCACGAAATCAAAATGGCGGGTAGACGGGAGCCTTAAGTAAAATTATTATTATTTTTATTTACATCAGTATTCGTAAGTTAACAAGGCCTTGTCACATTTGGAAATCAGATAATTTTTTAGTTTCGTCATCGGGTAGGCACATTGTACCTGATCTCGTAATGTCCATAATCCGTCATTATAGCACAAACAAAAGTTCCTTTTTTATTTTTTCGCTCCCTTCTCACGGGATTTCTTTCTTCTCAATGGTATACCCCTTTTTTTATCCGTCTCTTTTAAATCTTTCGGGCAGAGCTGCCTCAAGCTCCCTTCAATTCTTTTCCAATCCTGATTGGGTAACATCGACTTGCACAGGCAACCTTCGTCTCTGTCCCCAACTCCGTTAGTTCTTCCAGAATAATGTCCAATTTGTCTTACGCTCTTTCTGGTGCCCATGTCGATAGTCTTGCGGATGGGCCCTAAATCCACATGTCACTCCGATATGCATAGTCATATTCTTGCATTTCCTCCTCACAATTGCGGATCATCCCTTTTACACCTGTGTAACAGGGCAACATGTTTGCTGAATTCACCATTGCAGCTGACTATAGATGTGACCAATCTATAGCCTGCATTGGAGAAATAAACCTTCTATTACGTTTCTTTGACTGAAGAGAGAGGAAACAAAAATGACGTTTCAGATATATGGTCGTCTAGAAAGGTTTGTTACAATATGGATGCCTTCTTTGCTTGCATCAAACTGTTGTAAGTTACTATTTTTATGAGAGAGCTGCATATACCATTGCCTATAATATTCTTCACTGTGTTAGGGTTTGTTATGTGTATGTATGTTTAACACTTATTATAGGTAGCATCATCTTACCTATAGCGATGGCTGAGCTTTCCTAAGGGATGAGAAGTAGGGATCCAATGAAATATCTCAAGCTTAACCACAATTGGACCTCTTAGTGAAGCCATAAATATAGCTCTGTAACTGCAACTGATATGTGCAACTGAGCTGAAGAAGCTAAACGAGAAAATTAGCTCAGCAGACATCGGAGGTTTCGTCAGTTCAAGGCGGAGTTGCTTCTTGTTGCAATTGGAGTTTTCTTAACATTATTAATTGGCTGGAAAATTGTCAGCCTGAGTTGCTAGTAAAGAACAGGCTTGAATCCTTTTGTACCTCCCAGAAGGAGAGGAATTTCTACTCGTTTGATGCGAAGCTCGCTTTCTTAAGGTTAACGGTAAATCCAAAATGCTGTAAGAAATCCAGTACCAAGACGCAAAGATCAGTAATATCTACGACATATGCCCAATGTTTTAGAACATTGGATCCACATTTGAAAACTGTATATAGTTTTCCGTATTTTTCCTTTGATCTCCAGTCGCAGTTTTTAAATTCGATGCCGGGAGTAATGAACAGCATTAGTTCTTTCATTTGTTTAACTATATCAGCCTTTATTAGGATTACTTTGGTTCAAGTACCAATTAACATCTAGGACAGGAAATCATGGACTGTTCATTCATTGTGCAGTCCTTTTCTTCTTCCACACAAACCTGGAGAGAGAAAGTGGAACAATTCTATCATTAGTTATAAGGTGGGAAATTTATTCTACGGACCGATTGTTTGAGACCATTTACAGAGAAAAGCGACCTTCGTCCAGTAAGACTAGGTACATTTTGTTTTCCTGATTTTTTTTAATTGGATGTAACAGTCGTACGGTCTCTTTGTAGATATTTTTTTCTGTTACAATTTCAACACTTTAACTCCGACTGACAGCGAGAGGTACTTGATTTTCGCAATTGTTCTTTAATTTCATTCAACTTTCTTTAATGGTTTTGTTTATGTTGAAAACTCTTTAGTTTCTCTGAAAACATCCACTTCTAAGGTAGCAATTCTAACCATTTTAATTGTCTTTGAAGTGGACCCAGAAGTCTTAAACTTGATGACATCCAGAAATGCAGTATTCAAATTCTTAGTTTCAATAATCCTGCCTCTCTTCATTTTCAATGACACCAGTGAAATATTCGACAGCTAAAGTATCTCATACTTTTGTAGGACACGTAAGAAAAACAGCTTGCATTCTCCTTTTTATTTCTGTGGCTAGTCTATGTAAGTTTCCACGGATTTCTGTCTTTTTGTGTTGAACTTGGCTCTGTAGAAGTCTGCCAAATGTAATTGTGGAAAGTACAAACAAGAACCTTCTTGGTGGAGGCTAGATCGTTTCTCTGACAGCTGGAATAGACATTAGTATATCGGCTACTTGACCGCGCAGATGTACCGTAAGTTAGGTTGCTTTTGTTCTGTTATCCCAACATTTAGCTTGGGAAACGACATCGTATTGGGTCTTGAATTTAGCTTAAGAAGTTTGTCCGTCAGATGAAGAGAACTTGGTCGGGGAACAAGATGAAAGGGTTTCGGTTACTGGAAATAACATTAGCTGTAATTTGCTAATTGTGCATTCTCACATCCGCAGGAATAGCCAACACTTTCACCGACCTAGAAGCGATTGCTTAGCTGGGAGAAGCTTCTATTATTTGCTTGGACTTTAATGCCCATCACACAAAGTTAGGGTTGTAAGATTAACAACAGACGAGGAACGTTAATAACTAATTTTTTACAAAAATATGACTACGTTCTTAACCCCCCCCCTACACCTACTCGCTTGGGCCATAGCTCCGCCTCTATCATAGAATTCGTTCTGATCCGGAATTTTCATTGGCTATGTGATGTTTCCTCGATTTCCGAGCTCACATTAGACCATAAACCGATCATATTAAATTTTAAAACAAGTATACAAATTTCTATCAATGAAAGAAATGTCTCCTAAATTTGGATGCATTTCCGTAAGATTCTTAATACAAACACCACACTATACTTTAACCCTTCCAACACTGGAGCAGAAATTGAAGAGAGAGTATACCTCCTCACAGACATTTTACAAGCACACAAACTGGCGTCTAAACCAGTTAACACAAACAAAACACACTATACCAGCGAGGAACTTCGGATCATGATCAAAACTAGAAATAAACTGAAAAATCAATCGCAGTTCACCCAAAATCCCACTGATAAAAACACTCTCAACAATTTCCAAAATGCTATCAAAAGAAAAATAAATGAATTTACACAAAAATCATGGGAGAACACCTTTCTTGCTCTAGATGCTGAGGATGGTTCTCTTTAGGGAATGACTAAAGATCTACCTAAGAAATACTCCTGTTTCGACTCTTAAAAGTTCCAATAGTATCGCCTTCTCAGATCTTGATAATGTAAATTTATTAGTTGATTCACTTGAAAATCCATCCAAATTAAAATTGCAAATCCTAATTTTGACAAAAACACAATGGATGTCATTCATAACTTCATGAATACCTCAACCAACTTTTCAAACGCTCCTGCCATCTGAACTACTAAAATACATCAGGAAAATGAAAATTACAAAACCACCGGGAAGGGAAGAAGTGACAAATAAAATGATAAAAGAGCTCCCAATCAAAATAATTTTCCAAATCACAACAATAGTTAAAGATATCCTAACTGAGGGTATTTCCCTCAGTCTTGGAAAAATACATCTGTCATTCCCATTATTAAACCAGGAAGAGATCCCACCCTCCCTTTTAGCTACCGACCCATAACCCTACTATCCTTTTTAAGTAAATTAGCAGAAATTTTTTTTAAATAGATTTAACGGTCATCTCAAAAGAAACGATATCCTGATCCTCGAACAACATGGTTTAAGGGGGAAACTATCCACATCCCATCGGCTGCTTCGTGTCGTTGAACACGTAAAGACCGGTTTAAGCAATGGAAAATCAACAGGTGCAATTTTCCTAGACTTACAAAAACCATTTGAAAGAGTTTTCCATGAGAGACTAATAAAGTTAGTTGAAATAAAAACAAATCCTACCCTCATAAAACTTTTCCACTCCTACCTACAAAATAGAATCTTTGAAGTGAGAAGAAAACCTCTTCCTCAAAAATAACCAAGATTGATGCGGGAAAGTCCAAAGGCTCAATTTTAGCTCCGACCTTATTTTCTGTTTACGTAAACGATATCCCCAAAGCATCCAACGCGATTTTCTGCATGTACGCAGACTACACGGTGATACTAGCACAGAACGAAGAGCCACTTTTAGTGGCTCGAGCACAACAAAAACTTATCACACAACTAGAAGACTGGTTCATCAAATGGAAAATTGCTCTGGATGTTACGAAAACGGAGGCCATCTTCTTTTCACACAAAATAAAAAACACAAAACCTGATGTTACCATCAATCACCACAAAATAACCTGATCTCATCACACCAAATACCTAGGCTTTATAATAGATAAAAGACTCACGTTCGAACAACATATAGCACAAAGCATTAAAAAATTCCGAGCCATTTCGTGTTTGACTTACCCTCTAATTGTTCGGAATTTCAAATTAAATATAGAAAACAAGTTGCTTATCTATACTTTGATTCCGAGACCAATCCTGACCTACTGTTGTCCCATTTGGAGTTTTGCTGCCAATACACACATAAGCAAATTAAAAAAAAAAAGCTCAAAACAGTATTATCAAACAAATTATAAACGCGAGATGGTTCATGAAAAACATAGATATATACACATCAATTAACTTCCCCATCATAAAACAAATCATTAAAAAATTTCCACTAAATTCTTTAATAATCTCATGACCATCGACAATAACATACTCCTAAATATTTGTAATTACGACCCTGATCTCAATATTAAACGACCCAAAAATGTTTTATTAAATTCTTATTAAATCCTTAATTTCTCACTTTTTATTTCCAACTCAAACAGCACACTAACTCAGAAACTGAAGCTCCACCCACCCCTTTCAACCAATAACAATTCACCCTCTTTCCAACAATACATCCAGCTAACTCTGACACAAAATTTTTCGACCAAAAGTACAACTATAAAAGGCAGCTACTCCATTGATCGGCAGGAAAGTCACCTTCCCCTCCCTCTGCTCTTCCAACATTTTAACGTCAAAATCTGATCAAAAACAGCTTTATTCACGACTATTTTCTAAATATTTTTAATTCATGCATTTTTTAAACTTCACTTTTTCCTCAATTTGACATTTAAATTTTTATTTTCTCAAAATATCAAACCACACATATAATAAATAAAACACAGTTTTGGGCAGGAAAAAGTCATCGTCATGTCAACAAGTGAGCCCCCTGAAATGGAGTTTAAGGGCTGAAAGCCTCAGGTACTCCAGTTTTATCTTGTCAACTATTTCTGCTAGTAACGTTGTACGAAACGCCTCTTAGTTTGCAAGATCGCTCTTTGAATTGAAAACTATTCTATACGTTTACAGTTCAAACGCTGCAGCTACTTTACGTGAATTTAGGCGAGTGAAAGGAATGCATAAAGGAAAATGTCCTTTGAGACAGAATTCAGGGAGATGAAAGGTAAAAAAACTCGAGGAGAATAGATCGTTTACTGTAAAATGTAGAATGGATTGGGAAACCATTACCTCTATCCATAGAAGAAGAAAATGCCACTGCAATTTCGGCTTCATCGGGGACTCCGGAAGCTGGTCCTAATGCATGCGGAGTTGCTCGATGCAATACATTCCACAGTTGAGCACTTCGTGCTCCTCCTGGAATGTGTCCTTCAGGACAATGGCTATGTGGAACTTGAAAAAGATCGGCACCACCATGTGCAAGCGTAATCGCTTTATCTGTAACATTTTACAGTAAATTAGGTGTGCCTCATGATTTTATGTTTTAATTCTTTGTTTTTGTATTACATATTATACGCATTAAAAGTACCCTATATCAATCGATGCAACTAACTTTTTCAGTTATTCTACTCTTATGCCCCCCCTTTTTGAATAGTAAGTGTACAGATTTTGGTTTCATTCGGATTATTCCTTCAACCTCCAGACAGCTCAAATAGAGATATTCATTTTATGACCACCCAATACACACACACATTCATATATATATATATATATATATATATATATATATATATATATATGCTGTAATTCCAAAAAAAAATCAACACTTCAGAGGCACAATATTAAATTTTAAAACGATACCTGCACATATTGCAAACATTGCAAGTTGGAGTAATTAAAAGTTAATTAAAGCATAGAAACTAAAAAAAAACTATACGTAAGCATTATGGAACAAAAAAAAGGCTTTATTGACAGTATGGCTTTATTGATGTCAGCGCTAATAAAAGAAACATTCGTTGCCCATGAGAATGAATAACAACCGAAAGTCCCTCAGGAAAGGATATGACCTCTCTTAAATACAATGGTATGGGACACCATTTGTTCATAATCAATACCAAACTATTCAGCAGTTATTGAGGTAAGAGTTACCACTTTTCAAGGAGCATCTGTTTCAGCTATCTTGTGTTTTCCGGAGGATACGATCCTCCTGCCTGGAGTCTCTCCAAGTCATCCCTCACAAATTGATTTAGTTCTGGCCATCCTTTCTTAAGCAATACGTAGTGAACTTCCATGGTGACTGCAAAGACAACCAAAATAGTGAATTATACCAAAGAGAGTTTAATGATAATTAAGGGCATTCAGTGTGTCTCTTGGTACAAGATTTTGAAATATCATTGCAAGATTTGAAATCATTGCAGGGTGTGTTTCAAGGAAAATGCAAGATATTCATTGCAAACAACACCTGGGAATTTAACTCCTCTGAATTATACGAGACTTTATTTTGTTTAGTGGTAATTGTATAATTTGTATATTTTGCAAACGAAATTCATTGTATTAAAAGCAGACAATAGTTACTTAATTCCAATCGCTTGTTAAATTCGTTTTCACTTTTAGACGAGAAAAGCATACTTTGTTTTGGCGTAGGGGATTGAGACATTCTAACTTACCTGCAGACAAATACATCCTATATTAAATTATAAGAATAATCATATTGGAGATTCGATTGTTATTCTCTATCATGTTTTTTTTTTTAATTTTCATATTAGTACTGAGGTCAACAACAATACCCAATTTTGGATAGTTAATAACCTATCAACAGTCGAAAGAGTAATTAAGAGAGAAATATTTATTATACCATAAAATAAGGTCTAAAGGTAAAACCTAAATGAGAGATGAGCCTGGTGCCAGAATTAACATTTCAAGAGTATTCTTTAAAGTAGGACTGTTTTTTTTTTTGGTTCTCTTAGTATCAAATTAATCATTAGTAGAGTGAAACGAGAATATATTAACTTTATATTTTTGTTTGTGTTGTTAAATTCATGCACTTAGAAAAAGAATTGCCTTTAATGGGGTTTTGAAAATAATTATTTCTCATATATGTTAACTAGGCCTAGTGATACTTTTAGTGGTAAAGAAACTAATTTCGTTGGAACTAACAATGAGTTCTGGGAAATTTTAAAGTGGTTGTTTGAAAAGGAAAGTACTGAACAATTTGATGATTATCTTACTTCTGATAGTTTTAAGTGGCAATTTAATCCTTCTGCCACACCTCATTTTGGAGGTTTGTGGAAAACTGAGGTTTATATTTGAAAGTTCACCTTACAAGGATTGTAGGAAATCCGATTCTTACTCATGAAGAATTTTTTACTCTTGTTACGCAAGTGGAGGCAGTATTGAATTCGTGAACTCTTTTTCCTCCCTCTGAGGATCCCAATGATGATTTAGCTTTTACTTCAGCCCATTTTTTGGTTGACTCATCGTTAACATCTGACCTAAACCATATTTTAGGGAAATTCTAATGAAATAGGCTCAATAGGTGGGAATTAGTGCAAAAACTGTCTTACACTTATTGGAGTAAATGATCTTCAGAATTTTCAAATCATCTTCAAGCGCTAGCTCAATGACATGAATGAGAAAAAATGCTTAAGGAAAATGAAAAGAGTTAAAAGATGATAATAATTTAAAGATGATAATAATAAGAAGTTGGTTAAAGGTGATAATAATTTAAAATTACTGAGATAGAATCTTGCCAAAATAATTTAAGTTCAACCAGTAAAATATAACATAACCGGAATAGTTATATTAAAAATAAGTAAACGTATCTTTAAATGATCTGTTAAAAAAACTGTTAAGTTACTTTTTGCTTTTAAATGAATTATATGATTCCGATTTATAAGAGTATATATATATATATATTTCTTTTTAGAGTACCCATTTTTGATTATTTATGCGATTAAAATTATTTCACATTTAAGATTTTATTACAAAAAAAGTTTATATGATAGTTAAATTATGCAATGGGGTCAATAATTTATATATTTTCAATTAGAGATTTCATGAAGTTGTTAACATCTGCTTGATATCAGTCAATAAGAAAAGACATGGATTCCTATTAACCCTCTGGTATCATATCTTTTTAATGCGACTTAGACCTTTTAATCGTTTAAATTTTTAGAAAATGTCATGTTTGCAGTCATATTGTATAGGAAACTAGATCAATGAATATACCAGAAAAAGGAAGATCAAACCAATCTTTTATATTTTATAGAAATATATATTTATTATCAAATAGATTCAATTGTACATATATTTTTTATAAAAGAAAAAAAAAAAGATGAGTATTTACAAAGTCATATAATACGAAGATAGACTTTTAGTCGCAATGGCAGTTTCGTAAGAAGGAGGTTCCTCGATCTGCAGGCGTTTCAGACACACGGCGCTTTCGTAGTCAGGTGGGGCTTGTCGGAAGATTCCATCAGCCTGATTGGTTCGTGGAACGGAAGATATGACATACACCTGCTGATAGATTGTTGCATTTAAAAACACTCTTTGATACACAAACCTGAAACACACCTGACTAAACTGTTAATGTTTAATATTGCTATTAGAGTAGAGAGAAGGAGAGAATTCCCGCATTATACAAGACTTTCACAAAAGAAATTTGAAAAGTTATTATTTCAAAACTGAAGAAGTTACAATCTTTTGGGGGAAATCGAACTAAAAATAACACATCGATCAATAACTCCCGAGTCTAACATTGAAAACAACATTTTTTTTGCAAAATTTTTTTTTATTCATCAACATAACACCTTTTGTTAATCACCTTTTAGGGTGATACAATCGTTCAAACGCTTTTCCAAATCTTCTTTTTTTTTTTCAAAACCTTTTTCCTGGTCCGATCGACTTAAAATTTTGACACGTTTCAAGCAAAGGTTAGTACTCTAGAAAGACCTGGTTACTGGTTTACTACGAGCGCCATCTCTGGGTTAGTCTCGGGAGTTATTGATCGATGTGTTAAAACCTCAAAGCTTATAAAATTATAAATGTTCAGTGGAATCACCACCAAAAGCATGAACGGTATCCAGTCGATTATACTACTCATCCCATACTTTTTTCAGCATGTTTGGTGTTACAGTTTGAACATCTGCAGTCACTGTTTTTAATCAGTGCCCCCCAAAAGCACCAATTTTTTCTCCCTGTGATTACTTCTTTGGGGCTACTTAAAAAGTAATGTGCTTTTTTCGCCTTTCCCGATGAACATTGACGAACTGAAATGCAAATTAATTGCAGCTATTCAAATTGTAACAACAAACATACCGAAAAAAGTTTGTAGTGAATTTCATTATCGATTCGATATCTTTTATGTTTCCGATGGAGGTCCCATTGAACATTTAGAATTTTATAACCTTTGAGGTGTTATTTTTAATTTAATTTCTCCCAAATGTTTCTTTAGGTTTGCAACAGTAGCTCTTCAAAGTTCTTTTGTAAACACTTTGTATAATGGACCAATGAGGTTATTGTTAAAATGAATTAATACAATATCTGAAAGTCATTATTAGCTGACTAAAGAACTATGTTTTCTGAAAATAAAATTTAAAAAAAAATTCTTTCAAGTGACCAAATTGGCATGAATGTTAATGGCTCAAACCATATTAAATAGGTGTGTAAATTGAATAATTTGATTCATTTAGTAAATTGACATCTGAAACTGATTTTCTCATTATGTTATCCCATTTTTTTTATCAATTTCATTTATGTTAGTTTATATTTTCTATAACTCACAAGAAAATACGAAGTATCAATGTTAATTGCTCAAAGTAAATTGCAAACAAATGGATTAACAAATTGTAACAAATGGATTATTAAAATAAATTGATTAACTCATAAAACTGATTTTTTATGTTGTAATATCTGATTTTTTCATTAATATGCTTTTTCATCTTTAAACCAGTCTCAACTGCAAATTTCGTAAAATTCTACTAAAAAAATTCTAAAACGAGGGATTTATAAAAATGAGTCTCCTATGTTAAATGAATCTCGAGCATTTAGCGATAAAAAAAAAAAGTTTTATTACGCAACGCTTTTTGAAGCACCAGACGATGGACAATTTCTTCTTCCGATTCTAATACCATAAAAAATAAAAATAATTCTATTATTAGGATAACTATAATTGTAACGCTTTCTCTGTAATTCTCTTCTGTAGTCCTCATTTCTAAGTAATGGAAATTAACACAACACAATAGGGTGAAACAGTTAAATATGAATCCAATTCTTTCATTTGAAATCCAGCTATGAAAATGTGTTCCTTATTACTCCCCTTATTACTTCCTTATTACTCCTCAACGGGCCTGAATTCTAGTTTAGGATGAAATTCAAAGTTTTTTCTTACTCAATCAAATAAAAGTTCGCTCAAAGTTACCAATGGGTTCAAGTGAGTTGAACCACAATAAAAGATGGTTCGAATGAGGTTTTCAACACCTATTTATATAAACTCAGTCCAAATAGTCCTTAATCGCTTTCAGTCTACTATCGATGCAAGGTCACACTTACTATCAAGCACCGGCTACCACAACTAATTTTCATAGCTCAATTCCTTGTCGCTTGTATACATGTATCTCAAAAAATTCATTCCCAACATTTCAGTCTAATTTGGGTATATTACTTTTCATTTGATTGGAAAGGAGTTAGAAATTTAAATAAAGCGAGAAAAAAAAACTCACAGATGTTATTTGAATGGAAAATTTTCGATTATCCCAACACATTACATAACTAAATACAGTTGTTGGCACCTCTGCCTCTCCCTATTTTGATGTAACACGGTGCCCTCCATATCCTGTTTTAATTCACTTACTCTACATTAATAAATATGAAAGCATTCTAAGTGCTCTAATTTTTCTTTATTACTAAAATAAAATGAAATGTAAATTTTTTCTACAACCTATTTTTTCTCTCAATTGAACTATTGACGATATATTTAAAATACTGGCTTATCGCCTTTTGGATTTACTTAAAATCCCCTCTATAAATTGGTCTGTCGATAACATAAAAACTTTCGTTAGTGAGTTTCAGCAGTCTGATGATTTCATAAAGGATAAAAGTGAACTAAACAATGTTGACTTCAATAAATGACATTTTAAAGGTCTGGACTTAAAAATTTCGTTTTATGCCCTACCTGATGTTATGGATGTAAAAGACAGCTTGGAAATAACTATTGATTTAGAAGAAGCACAAGAATTGAAGATAAACCTTCTTGTATTTCTATTTAAATTTGAAGATGGAACATAAACTGTTGATACATTACCAAAGGGCAATATTAAATTACAGGATTTACCTTTGCCAACTTTTTGAGTTGTTTAAAACACAATTTATGAATATAATTGGAAATAATTGTACTTTAAATTATAGTCAAAAACTTAAAAGTTCTCTCAGAAATGACGCTTCTTTAATCAAAACTTTTGAATCATTTATGAAAGTCTTAGAATCTCGATATGAAAACAAGAGAGCTTTGGTAGATATTCATATTGCGGAAATACTTTCTATTTCAAAAATTCATAATAAAAATCCTGCCCAAATCAGACTATTAACGGACACCGTTCGAAGTCATCTACGCTCTCTGAAACATTTAAATATGATGTCTAATTCACTTTCCGATGCTATCATACTCCATGTATTAATTATATAATAAGGTTGATAGAAAATCTCAAAGATTATTTCAACAAAGCTTAACATCAACAGATGTACCTAGCTTACAAAACTTCCTTTCGTTTTTGGAAAATAAATGCGTTCAATCAGAATCAGTTGAAAGAAATGATTTCCCATTAAAAAAATTTCCAATAAAAAATAAAAGCACTGCCGTCAAAGCAAATAATTCACCACGGATCTCTACTAAGGAAGAGCAAACAAAATAATAAGAAATTCATTATCCCACTCGATAGAACTAGTCAAAATTAATAAAATCTGTAAACGCTGCTTATCTTCGGATTACCTCGATCATTGCACTAATAAATATCGATGCCTCAATTGCAAACATAAAAAATTGAATGCTATGTATAATATATTACTTTGTGAAGATAATTTATGACTCTCTGAAATGCAGATAATAAAAAAACACAAACCGCAACTCTTGCTTCCCTCGCTATTCCAGACAAAACGGAAGTAAAACCTCAACACCCAGCTTCCTCGCTATGACCTCTAAACAAGAGTTTTGTATTAATCAACCAACAGCCTGATGTTTACTGCATACAGTAACAATTTACGTGCAAGGAGCTAAAGAAAAAAAAATGAAATGTGTTTTTGATTCCAAAACAGCTATCTAACGTTAAAAGCAGCTGAAACGTTAGGATTAAGCAAAGCAAATATAAGTTCTACTGTGCAAGGTTTGAATAACTCCAAATGAAATATAAATCGCTTTATTAAAGCATCTGTTTCGAATTTAGATGATACATTTCGCTTAGACGTAGTTTTTTTTCCCCTCACTCCTGAAATAATTAAAGTGTATCCTTCCAAAAGGACAAATATTTTAAAATTTAACATACCAAAGGGTTGCGTTCTTGTTGATAAGGGTTTTAATCACCTATCAGATTTCTTGCTTATTAGGAAGTGAGTATTTTCTTGATATTTTCAACCCAAACCAAATACTGTTAAGAAACTGTAATATGAGATTAGTTGAATCTAGATTTGGTTTTGTTGTTGCTGGATCTCTCTCTTATAATGATGAATCATTTAATGAAAAATATTTCTCTCCTAGTCATTACGGGCCGCGGTAGCCTAGTGGTCAAGCTCGTGGACTAGCGGCTGGCGGTTTTCGTTCAGTCGCGAGTTCAATCCTTGGCCGCCAAAGACCCGCCGTGTGGCCGGGCGGATGCACATTAAATCTGTTCGGAGCCCAAAGGAGAGGCGGGTGCCAGCTCAGGTGTCGTCCTCGTCACTTGACCGTGGTTCAAAATTACGAGGTCCGTCGTCAGTAGCCCTCGTGTTGCTTCTAGGGCGACGTTAATAAAAACTAAACTCCTAGTAATTACTATTTTTCTAAAGAAGTAAGCAATTTGGAAGAAACTCTACGTTCCTTTTGGGAAATTGAAAATATTTCTGAAGAGGAACCTGTAATTAGTGATGAGGCTAAATTTTTCGAAGATCACTTCAAAAGAACACATGTTCAAAAACCGTGTGGACGATTTTCTGTATCCCTACCGTTCAAACAATATATACAAAAAAAAAAATGTGTTCTTTTAGAAGATCCTGGTGAAATCTTACTCCACGGATTTGCCGATGCCTCCGAGAAGGTATTTAGTGCTGTTATTTATATATATATCTGTTCAGATTGCAGCGAGTGCAATCATAATTCATTTGCAAAGTATTATTTCTGTTAATTATGTTACCAAGCAAGTTGATACTCGCCTCGTGTGTGACGTCATCAGAAGCGCTCTTTTACCTCCATAAAATCCGTGATCGTCAGTTTCAGTTCTATATATATACTTTGCGTTAACACACGGGTGTAGTTCGGCTTGCTGGAGGAATATTAAAATTGTAAGTTTTAAAAGAGAAGAATAAATATATTTTTGATAAACTTTATTTTGACTCAAACAGCCACACACCATACGTCTAACAACACTATCAAATGTGATAAAAATTGTAAAATTTTGTGCAGCAAGTCAAGAATGGCACCGCTTAAAATCCTAACCATTTCCCGGTTTCTGCATTTGGACTTTGTGTCCTACCTTACTTCGAAGGCTTTTATTGCATGTTTAAAAAGTTTTTGCGGGAGACGAGGTAAAAGTTCTAAAATGTTTTCAGATAATGGAAAAACTTTTAAATGATTTTGTAGGAGCAAATATTTAATTAAAAAAAGCTACATGAATTACTTAAATCTCCTGATAAAATGTTAATTATTTTAATGATGAACATATTGAATAGCATTTTATACCGCCTAGGTCTCCTAATTTCGATGGATTATAGGAGTCGGGAATAAAATCCTTCAAATTTCATTTAAAGCGCGTAGCTGGAAATTCAGATTAATTCTGGAAGAATTTACCACGTTACTTGCTGAAATAGAAGCTGTTTTAAATTTACGACCCCTAACCCAACTTTCATCAGAATTTGATAATTTTAAGACTTAGTCTCCTGGTCTCTTCCTTATTGGTAGACCTATTACTGCTATTCTCGAGCCACAACTCATTAATGTAAAAGAAAATAAATTGTCAAGATGGCAGAGTTAATTCGTTATCCCAACAAATATGGAAAATTTGGAAAAAGGGGTATCTAAACAATTTGCAAGACAGAAGCAAATGGAAATTTGCGAAAGATAATGTTGATATAGGTACTCTAGTATTGATAAAAAATGACTCTCTTCCAGGTACGAAATGACTCACGGGAAGAATTTTAGATGTTTTTAATGATAAATGTAATGAAATAAGAGTTGTAAATCTTAAACTTCCTGATCGAAAAATAATTAAAAGAAAAGTTAGAGATATTTCGATTTTACCTGTTAATTGAAAATGTACTCATTTCAAATCTTCATTTATAATGTGTGTGTTATTTATTATTATTATTTACTTTACTTGTTCGATTTCATGTATTAATATCTTAATTGAATTCATTATGTACTTTTTCTGAAATTTAATTTTGTATTTATGTGTATTGAAATTTGTATTTTAATGGGGGGGGGGCGGTATGGTTGCGCCTCTGTCCCTCCTTATTTTGATATAACGCGTGGTGTCCTTTACATCCTGTTTTAATTCACTCCATCACTTACGCTCATACTGAGCGGAGCACACTAAGTGCTCTCATTTTTCTTTATTACTAAAGTAAAGTAAAGTGTAAACTGTTTCTATAGTCTGTTTTTTTCTTTCAATTGAATTATTGCCGATATATTTAAAATACTAGCTTACTGCCTTTTGGATTTGCTCAAACTCCCCTCTATAAAACAGTTATGAATTTAAAAAAAAGTAAGTTATAATATACCAAAATGTTTGCGTAAGATATCTAAGAGTTATACATAAAGCGCAAATTGAAATTGTGATTGAAAGAATGAATTAAACATAGATATTAGTAATATTTTTCTTCAAAGCTTTCAAAAGAAATTGGTTCTAAATTATGACTTTCACTTTCAGATCGAATATATTGCAAAACACTGTTTTTTTTACAGATAAAATAGTCATTGAAAGTAATAAGGTCACTTTCCTATCTTTCTCGATAAATCCGTTTCTGGCGAGCTTTACTTCGCTTATTCAAAAGGAGTGACGAAAAGAGATGCCATTTTTTGATTTTTATGTACAGAACTTGATTTTTATTTGAAATTAGTCGAATGTAAACAAGAAAACGAGGAGATTTTTTTTTATTGCAGTTTTCTCTGATCCTCTGTATTTTTGATGACATGTTGAGAATGCGATATAAACGAAAAAATATGTGAAGAGAAAGAGAAGATTAAATGTATAATATTGAATGTAATAAACATTTGAAACAGAGGAAGTTTGCGTACAGGTAACTCAATTACGAGTACTAGTGAATTGTATTACCTATACATCAGTGGTCGTGTTACCTGCAGCTATAGGTTTCTGAAAACAATGTGATTCACGTATGAACCATATAAGATTCATACGAAGGTTCATCATATATTTTCAAGAACTTTAAAAAACATAATATAATCAATATTGCAAGCAATTTGTTCGATGCCTCGAGCCCCCCCCCCCAAAAAAAAAAAAAAGAAAAAAGGGTAAACTCGCCATATTAAAAATAACAACGTCTGTCCCTCAACAGCAATAACTTCGTCCTCAAGAAAGGTTATTCGACGATTCATCCTTGGTGCATTGCTTCTTCTCGACTATTTTTTTTAAAATGGTAGAGTCATCCGTTAGTCACCTTTGAAATTAGCTCTGAAATCGCTAAATAGTACTAATCTTTCTTGTTCTCAAATACCTTACTTGGTTTTTTTTCATATAATAAAACTATTAAATCTACAATTTCTTGCTATTCCTACTCCCCCCCTTCCCTCAAGAATTATTAAGTTTTGAAATTCCGATCACATATTGCGGAGGGTTGTATACAGGTGCATAAATCTTAATTGTTGATCATATCTCCCCGCAATGTAAAGAAAACACGAATCGCTTGCGCGGAAGTATATGCCCCCCTTTACGCTAATATCACTGCAACCAATGATAGAATTTGAATGAATATAGAGATTATTATCTCTACATGATTCTACAAGAAATCGGATTCCGTAATGGAAAAAGTCGTTCTTAGAAGTTGATTATTTATTTGTCAACAAATCTATTCATATCATAATTTAGTCTTCTTTGAGCCAATAACAGTGACCCCCAGCAACAGTAAGAATTGCGAAAGTTATTCAAAAATCCCCATTTTTTTTTCTAATGTACCAAAACATTCATTTTCAGGAATTACCTGTTGTGAGGGAGTATCTGATTGGGCTTCTTGTTCATGCAGTTTTTTTTGACAAATATAACACAGCAGGAACAAAAGGCACGTGCTTCCTCCAAATGTGGCCCTAGAATACAAATTTAAGAGATAAGAATTGGTCTGAAAAAGAATTTATGATAATTTTTCAATTTGTGAAATAAATTTTTTGTAGAAAATTGCTTATGGATGAACAACCCTATATTAATGTTTGGTATTTTACAAATCATAGCTTTTAATAATACGAATTATTAAAAGCTATGATAGTTTTTTTATATCAAAAACTTTTGTTACAAATAGGCAGAGTAATTAATTTTCAAGAAAAAGAAGCAAACAATCCCTTTATTTTACAACAGGCGGTTATCGAATTCCTTAAGTTTCACATCTTGGCTTAATTTTTTAAGCAGATTTCACTTGGAATAGACATATTACTCGTTTTCGACAAAAATATGGTTCAAGTGCTTAAATGCCATTAAAGTAAATACTTCCGTGAAATTATGTACTAGATCTCATCATCTCCTAACCATTATAAATACAACAATCCGATTTATTTAAAATTATGAACGTCAAATTTTTCCTCCTCTGTAAAACTCTAATAGAGAAAAACTAGAATTCAAAAATGATGTAACTTTATGTTTAGCCCTTTAATTTCCAAAAAAATACTCCAGTTGAAATTTTACGAGCAGAAACTTCAAGTAATAGCAATCAAACTCGCCACGACTTCCTTTTCTTAAAATTTCATTTGAAACAATTATCTTTGAAAACGATTTCCTAAATTGAAGATTCAATTGGGATGTGCTCCAACTTTTCCATAAATCTAATAAAAAAGAAATTGGTCTTCCTCAAAAGATGTTCAATACTCTTTATGAACTTCGTATCTAAAAAGAATATATTTTTCAATGGATCTTTCTTCCCCCTATCTGTGACAAAAATAAAATCGAAATTTTTACGGAAGAATTGCCTTTCCAAGACAAAGATCTCCCATATAATATCGTGAAAAATATGTTTACTGATTACATGCAAACAAAATTAAAGAACAGCATCCTAATATTAACATATGGAGCTAAATCTATCAATCAAACATTTATAAGAATAATTATCCCCAAGAAAGGCGAACATGAAAACTTCCGTGTAAGAGAATTCAATTTTATTTTTTCTACCGAAGCTATAGCCATTTTGACCGTTTTAAAGAGCTAAGTTAAATAAAGGGAAAATTACCAACAGTTGGCAAAATAATTATTTGTACCCTCTAATATTTTAAATTCTTAATCAAACAAAAACTGATATTTTGACAAAAATGGTTTTATTTCAGTATATTTAGCACACGTTTTAGGTTAAACATCAAAAAATTTTGAAGTTAAATTTTGAAGTTTCTAATCAGAAAAGTTTAACAGTTTCTTACAAAAGAAATATTTGTATACTTCCTCAGCAATATACGTATGATTGTATACTTCCTCAGATGACTGAAAGGATAATTTACATATTAATTGCAAATAATTGTTTAATTCATATAATTTTGAAGTCGGATATTTTATCTACATTGTTCCTGAAATAATTGAAAATGGCACCTAAAACTGGAGAAGTTTCTCTAAACATGAGAAATCGTATCATTGAGTTCGATAAAAATAGAAAATCATACCGAGAAATTTGAAGAACGGTTAAATTACCATTTAGAACTGTTAGATACACAGTGAGAAATTATGAAGAAATTGGATATATCAAAAACCAACCCAAACCTGGATGTCGCAACAAATTAACAATGGAGGCAAGAGAAATGTGCAAAGTTTTGAAAATCCTATGGGTTCAGCTCAAAAAGTTGCTGAAGACTTTGCAACATTTTATGATATCGGAGAAATACTTCAAATATTAATAAATGTTTTCCTCGATGCAGGTTTAAAACGAAGAACACCAAGGGAAAAGTCATTAATATGTGAAACAAACTAGAGAAAACATCTGGGATTTGCCTTAGCCTACAGAAATAAACGAATGGATTTTTGAAGAAACAAAAATATTGATTATTTTTTTGATTAGAGTAAAAAGTTTCATATTTTCTTTTCACCAAACATTCGAAAAATTTGGCGCAAATTTTAAACTACTTTACATCCAAAATATATACTCCCGACTCTCAAGCATAGTGGAGGGAAATGTTATGGTTGGGGAGGGGGTATATGGCTTCTAATTGAGTAGGAAATTTGGCTTTTATTGACACTGCAATAACAGCTTTAATACATATTGATGTGCTGTGGCATAACTTATTAAGCACTGCTTGGAAATTAGGCTTAGAGCAAGCATTTCTCTTCCAGTCGGATAACAATCTATACTGCTATGGTCACCTGGTCATGGGTACTTTACAATATTCGAATGCGACTGGTAACTCCTCCATAATCTCTATACCTGAATCCACTTTCAAGCAGAAGCCATCGCCATATACTGTGCCCTTCTGAATTGGTTGAAAATTTCTGTTCTCGTAAGTCTAGTGTACATACTGACAGCATGAGTGTATGGGAAATATTGGAAAATCTGTATGGTCAAAGTCACCCTGTGGTTACTGATATCGCATACATCATAGAATATCTGTGCAGCAAATGTTATGATGTACAATTTTGTTGAATATCTAGTCATGGGGAATTAGGGAATGAACAAGTGGACTCGGAAGCACGATCAGCTAATTGCACGATCTGCAATTAGCAGTCCAACTTTCTGAGATGAATTGTATCATTTTAAAAGTCGTTAAAACAGAATGGAAGAAACGTGGAGTCTCCAAACTTGCAACAAGCTTCTTTCGGTGAAATCTAAAAGAATGGTCTAATGCTTCAATACGAAAGCTGATGTCAAGCTGACTCGCCCTCGCATTGGACATATACGCTTTACGTATAAACACTTTTTTTGTTTGATGAAATTGCTTCCAAGTGTGCTTCTAGTCATGTCCCATACACTGTTCATTACAATTTAACTATTTGTTCAGTGTTTCATCATGATATTCGCATTTTTTTGGACTCATCTGTCCCAAAATTGTCTGATTTCCTGAGGCAAATCCCCATCATAATTTGTTTGCATTTTTATATAAAACTGGATTTCTAAATCATATTTAAGATTTTAACTCTTTAAAATTTATTAGAGATAAAATTAAAAGTACCACAACATGAGGGGAAGTTATGGAATACCATATATAACACTCCTTGTTTTTATGATATATATCTTCTCAAATTATTAATAGAGCTTAGATTTTTTTTGTGTGCCTAAAAATATTTTAATCATTTTATAGGACAGTGTAAAAGTAATTTTGTTTGTCAAAAAATGTCCCCCCCCCTCTATTAGTTGAATATGGACATGACTTTTGCGATATATTTGCATTTAAGTACCATTTTAAAGAAAATTATTACAAAATGTGGTTCCAATTTTTTCTACTTGTTTGAAAGGTACTTACGCATGTAGTGAATCTAAAATATTTTTTCTCTAAGTAATGTATAAGTTTTAAGAAATAATTATATACGTGAAAAAAAGAAGAAAAAATTAAATTTTCCAAAATTACAAAGTCTTATAATTTTTTCGAAGAAAATATATAGTAATAACAATAAAAAAAAAAGTTGGTTCACTGCATTTTCTGTATTGTTTTCCATATGAGGAGTAAAATATTTTGTATATTTTATGGAACATCACTTTTAAAAACAGTACTTAAATGCAAATATATCTGAAAAATCATGTCCATAATCAACTCAATAGGGAAGAAAAAAATTTTAATAAAAAAAAATACTTTTATTGTTCAATAAAAAGAT
Source organism: Nephila pilipes (assembly GCA_019974015.1). Classification (NCBI taxonomy): domain Eukaryota; kingdom Metazoa; phylum Arthropoda; class Arachnida; order Araneae; family Nephilidae; genus Nephila; species Nephila pilipes. The sequence continues at coordinate 596,756 of BMAW01004455.1, forward strand.
TAAAATATCATTATTAGCACATAAGAATCCAAAGCCTTACGAATATTTTTTGAATCATAAATGTCACAAAAAGCGAGTTTTAAATTTCATATTTCATTTTCCTCTTTATGTCCTGGTACCTTTAACACACACACATTTTTAATCTCCAATTATTTTTACCAATCGCTTACGAATCTATTTTTTTTTTCATCTAAATTTTATCTTTTTTGATTTTGTAAAAAAAATTATAACTTGTAGTTTGATCAATAAATGTGTAGCACAGATTAGCCAGATTTGGTTCTTGCACCGTAAGCAATCAATCAATCAACTAGATTTGAATTCAATAAAAGTCTCATTGATGCTATCGGATGCACGAATTCGGAAAAAATGTTTCACAAGTAAAAACAGTTTAAAAGAAAGTCTCATTGAAGCACGGAATAACAAAGATCCAAGCATATCTAAAAAAAATTAGTGAAATTCATGCCATAACATCTTAAAAAGGAGTAATTAAAGCTAAATAACTTCACGCAAAATATTAATGTACTATTTAATTAAATTTTTCTTAATTACAGCACACTCATGAAGTCTACCAATAATTTTTTGCATTATATTTTTGTTTATTTGTATTGTATTGTTGCTTGCTTAAACCTTTTATTGATTTTATTATAAATTTAGAAATTGAAACGTTCAAATAATAATTTTTCCAATTGTAATTTAAACAGATAGCTTTTCGGTTCTAAAAAGCCTTCAAAATATTAACAGATGTAAAATACAGTTAAAGTTTCTCGCTGCAAAAAATTCTTCATTAGCACAATTAATAGCTCTCATTTGGTTCCTTGCACACACATGGAATTGATACTAACGAATAAGATGACAATCTTGCGTAAAAACGTTCCCAGAATCGTTGAATATTATTCCTCGGATATATCAGGAAGAGATATCCAATCATATTTCAGAAAGAAATGTAAAACAGCATATGAAGAAAAATAGACAAAAAGCATTAGATGTAAGAATTCTAACTACATTTCAAGCGCAGAAAAGTGGAATAATCAATTCACAAAAAATCGATTCACAGAAGTACTAGTCAAATAAGATTTCACCCAAAAAAACTACCATTAAATATTTACTACATAAATTTAAGTAAACAGAACCCTTACTTTGTTCTTTTGGCAAAGTACCGGAAACAAAATAATTTTCATCTTAACCCGATCTGTATACAAAGTTCAAAGAGAGAGAAACATCTTGAAAATATTTTGCAACATGGTGAATAGTCCTAAGATTACTCTAAGTATCAGGAACTGGCCAGGGCTCGAAACAATAGTAATAATAATAATTGCAAAAGCTCTCAATTGAACTGAAATGAAAGACTGTGATTCCCCATTTCGAAATATGCTGTATAGTTAGTGTCAGATTCAGGATCTTCTGGACATGATATACTCTCAAATAAAATATTGAAAACGGACTCAAGGGTTCTCTCGAATTCATTTATTTGCCCAGTTTCTCTGTTCTTTGGATGTAAAATAATAAAACAGTATTCCTTTTAAGCAATTCATTTTTATTCAATATACTTCTTTTACGATTTATTCTCTTTTTCCTTGCAAAAAATAATTATTTTTCACACATGGAAATTACGTTGTTTTGTTAAAAGTCATACGTCATAAACTTCGTTTTTTTAAAATTTAATTTTTGCTACCATATATTTTTGAATTTCCCCCCACATTTCCCACTGAAAGTCCCTCATATCCATTTTGAGATTGATTGGTTTTATTACCGTCGCAACTCTCAGACCATTGGGGGACTGACTTCGTAATAATTTTGAATCTTGGTTAGGTGATGAGGACGACACTTGAGCTGGAACACCCTCTCCAAACTTCTACAGCATGCCAACAGGAGGACTTTGAGCCTTGATGGATTTAATGGGCATCAGCCCCGGCTACACGGCAGGTTTTTCGTGGCATTAAGGCAAAAAACCGCGACTCGACGAAAACCTCCTCTATGTTATCACGACCACAGCAATTTTGAACATCTAAATAAGCATTTGATAAAATTAGTCATGATTACCAATAGTACTTAAAAGATTAAACCTGACACAAAATTCAGTTGTTCTTCGATTTGAATATTATACAAATTTTGTTTATATTTGTATAAGAATCAAGTTTCCCACGAAATTTAAGATTATAATATTCCTTTCATAATTTTCATAATTTATTTCATAATTTATGGAATGATCCTCATTAATATATACTACAGAGGTTAAATACTTAATCGTTCCGTGTTTTTAATTAAGCTATTTTTATATACCATTCCAATGGGTTTATCCAACACATCTAGTTCATTTTACTTCTGTGTAAAATTGTAAAATTAAATATAATTAGAAAACGCGATAGCGTTTAATTTAGGAAGCTTGTATTTCTTTACAGGAATTTTTATATCCTCATCATAAATAAATTAAATTAAATTTGAACAGAATTTGGAAGTAATAAATTAAAAATAAATTTCAAAATTTAGTAATTAAATTTTACTATTACATGCTAAATAATTAAAGTTAGTGTGGTACTGATATTGATTTTTTTTTGTTCTAGTGGAAACAAACGACGAAACCGCTCGCTGGGCTTAGTCGGAAAAAGAAAGGAAATGTGTGTACAGAATAATTTTTTTAAAAATAATTTGAGCATGACTAAATCATTTGCTTCGTATATTTATGCTCATTTCAAGAATTATAGGAATATATACAGATAAAAACACACTTTTCAAAGCAATAAAAAAAACATTCAGAGTTTAATAATAAATAATTTAATGTTGTTTTAAATAAATGTAAGTAAAAATTTTCTTCATCAAGCCTTTATTTAAAGGACTAAAAGGCATAAAAATAATTTTTCCAGATATAAAATTCTATATAATTTAAAGCTTGAAGCGCCCAACAAAGATACCTAGGTAATTACCAATAAATTAAGTATATTAGCTACTTATAAATGAGATCAAAGGAAGTACTAACGCCTCAAGCTTTCATAAGTTACATATTATTTTACATTTTAAAAAAAACTATTTTATTCCTTTCAGTTCATCTTTAAATTGAAGCTGGGTGCAAAAATATCTTAACTTATATTTAATTCTTTTGAGCCTGGAAATTCAAGACAAAGAAGCAATTACACGCCAAAATTTCAATTCATTTGGACATTATTAAGTTCAAGGCCCGAACATACCGCAGTATCGTATTATGATCGAAGTTACACGTGTGAGCAAAATTTCAGCTCAATTGGTTCACAGAAAGTGGAATAAAATTTTTGAACAGAACAGATTTTGAAATGGAAAGATTTGCACATGAACACAACAAGTCAAATGAAAGCTAGTTAAGACATTCAGTGTGTTGGACAAGTGATTACTCCACTTCCGTATTCACCCACTCCTTCACAACTCTAATGATCCTAACTACTTTCCAGTTTTTCCTCGAATAACTTCAGTATATATTAATTTATATTTTAATTAATAAAGTGTAACGAGTAAAACGAATGTATCATACTGATTTATGATTATAGGTATAGAAGGAAAGCATTGAATTTTTAAGGCAAGATTAGATCGAAGTTAAGAATAAATTAAAGGCATAAAACTGAATTAGCAAAGAATTAAAAAAAAAAAAATTGTATACACTCAAAGACGTTCTTTCCCCCTTCTTTTAATTACTATTCCAAAAATGTGTAGTCCTCAATATTATTCTTCAGTTTACGGCTTTAGTGAAGAAAATTTTTCTTTTAAATACAGTTTAATAGTGGCATAATTAATTTATTTTCAGTAGAAAATGAATAAATATTTTTTTACGTTCTCAATATAATATATAGACATCGATTTAACATTGGAAATTTTTACTTGTCATCAAAAGGTATACTAAAAATTAGTTTTGAAAGTTATTTGATCTCATTCAGGTCAAGTTTAAAGTTGAAAGTTTATTTGGATATAAACACCTACCCGGAGGAAGATTATTTGAATATAAAAACTTTATCAGTAAACTCATTGGCACTAAACCGCATGGTATCTAATATTCGTTTGAAATTTTAAATGACATAATGTTCCTAATATATAAAGTTCGAAATACCAATTCTTCGAAACAACAAACAGATATAAGGAATAATATTCCGAACAGAATTCGACTTATCTCTTTGAAATAAAACTTAAAATTGAGAATAAAATGTAATCATATTTAAAACAACTTAAATACAGATTGAAAATAAAAATTAATCCCAAGTTGCTAACAAGATTGTAAAGTGATTCTTTAAATTTCACTAGAAGTTATTATTATTTTTATATGGAAATAAAATTTTTGTTCTGAAGGAGCAGAAAATATGTATTCACGAAACGATTGGAATCATTGTTCGGGATTTTGTTTACGTCTTCATAAGAACGATAATCGAAGCAAAAGTTCTGAAGAAGACTCACCATGCGATGGGCACGCTGACAGTGTTGGCGTGGATCGGTTCGCTCCCCATGGATGTTCCTGTGTGGAGCCGCCTCCCATCCCGAGTGCACCCCACAGTGCAATGACGCCCGTTTTCCCGAAACTCCTGCCCGGGAATAAACACGGGAGAAAATATATTCTTGGAAAACATGATCGATTCCGGTCGATCACCCCGGCGACGTTCCTCCGCCCCTCTTTCAGAACAGAACAGGTGTGCGTGCGAAGGGCGACGTTTCCGCGTCCATCGCAAACGATCGTAATAAAATCGTTTGGTGATACCATTTTTTGATATTTTTTTTATTTCCCCCCTTTTTTCAGCCGTTATGATAGTAGTTCTTTTTTTATGTGTAAGATCGTTTGCAGCTATGTAGGTAAACGCATGCAAATCATTATTGCCTGACGGATATATTTGACTAGGGGTCATTTAACTCAGCAAACAATGAAATGGAGGGTATTGTCAAGTTGAACTACAAATTCTGTTCTTGTCCAAACACATTGCGAGTAAATGTCTTTTAAATCTATCAATGCAGTGTGGAAGCTCTTAAATTAATTACGATCTATATTTTCGTTCGAGAACATTGTAAATGTTTTTAATTGTTGCATGTTCGTAAATGAACGCGGAGGGGAGGATAATTTATTCTATATTTAATTAGTTCCGTTTTTGTCGGTTACACATACATAGAGACAGATCCAGGGAATGAGCACAGGGTACGTCCCCTGATTATAATTTCAAGCACAAACAAAATAACTTACCTGTAAAGGTAATTCTAACCAAATTTTAAAACATTCATTTGGTTGTCTTACTTCAAATGTTATCTGTTATGTTTAAGCATATTACCGAGCTATCTAGCGTACTGTAATTTCTTAGTTCTCAATTTGAATTTGATTCTTGAGTTAATATTTAATTTATTTTTAGATTAAAGACGAAGTAAGCATGAATATATGGCAAGAGAAATAAATAAAACATTGTCTTGTGGACATTTTAAAGGGAAAAAAAGATTGTGCAGCCCCTTCCCCCCACACGTTGATTTTGTGTTCCTAGAATCAAATTTTTTCCAGACAATAATAATTTTATTTTAGTACAGACTATTGTTCTTTAAGCTTCATTAATAAATCTTTAACTAGGACACATTTTAATAATATTTTTGAAAAATGTAAGAATTTTCTTCCAATTAAAAATATTATAATGAATTTTTTTTGAAATAGCAAAAAATGGGTTGATTTGTTTTAATTATAACAAGATAAAGAATAGGCAAAAATTGTAACCTCAAAAAATATAAAGAATTTATTAACATAGAGCATCAACAAGTAATTACAAGATATATGAGCATTGTAAAAGGTAGAGGGATATAGTGAATAAAAAATGTACGCGTTGCAAGCTTATAATTTTTAATAGTAACCACTTAATTATGAATTAGATTTAGGGTGTTGATAATTGTATCAATAATTTTGCTGTAAACTATGGATTATCTGTCGAAGAGCATTTAATGAGTACAAATACTATCTTAATAAAGATAATAATGTACGCAATGTTATATTGAAAAAACCATATCGTCCTTACATTTGCTCAGCAATATGTATATATATATATATAGTATATATATATTGTTAGGAACAGGAGTTGATGCTTCCCTGCAACGCTTCTCTAACACAGGAAAAAGTCAATTTACGGATATGTTACCAGTTAGCAAAAGAGAGTTTAAGCAATGACCCCTTCACCTTGGCGACTTATTTGGCGAGAGATCTAAATTTATCTAAGTTCTAAATTTTTGAGCAGTTCGCACAGTTTTTCATTATCCTAAGTTTTTTTTTTTTTTTTTTTAATTATACTTGTCTTGAAAAGAAGCCAATTTTCAAAGCATTGTTCGTTCGACTTAATTTTACAATTCATTCTTGCAATTGCATTGTAATTTTTATGAATTTTCATCAATGGGTTTATTGAAAATTCAGTTTAAATCTGTTTTGATTAGTGTTTTTTTTTATTCAATTTAAATTTCAAAGCACTAAAATAAATTTCAACTGGAAATTATTTGGAATTAGTTCGAAAGAAAAAGTTATAATTTTACGTACCGGAAATAGCACTTTAAAAATATAAAGAAAAAAGAAGAATTTGTTTTGAAATTCTCAACCTCCTTAAATCTAGCATATCAAATTCGTGGCCCAAAGCAAATGTTTTTGACATCCTGCCAGTATATTGAAATGTATAATATACATATTAATAAAAATTTCATAACTTGTTTGTAGCGTGAGTTATTCGCGTACTTTTCCTCAACTAACATTCAGATTTATTTTTTATGTGAATTATATTTTTAAATTTTCAACTCCTTTTCAATTAAATGATAAGCGATTGCGGAAATTATAGATCAACATCAGAAATGTAATGAACGGATTTAAAGAAATACATATAAAAGCAACGGAGAAATGAATGTTAGAGTTGGTAGTGTTCGGCAGCCTTCGGTTTTCCAACCCCGAGGAGAAGGAGAGAGTAGATGACCTTGATGCAGCAGCGTTGTTTCGAACCCTGGACCAGTGGGTCCAATGTTGACGGTCCAACCAACCAGGCTGAAAAGACATCTCTTCTGCCAGGTTAACTAAGGCATTTTAACTTCTAATATAATTGTTGACGAGAGTCGCTGCAAGAGATTTGGTAATGAAAATAATAGAGTGAGAATCCGGTAGTTGACGTACAGTAAAAATCGTAAATGATTATCTGTGTGTAGCTCACTGACTTTGATAGAGGTCCTTCGTGGAAGAAGGAAGAATAAATTTTTTTTTTACTAAAAGAAGTCAAGTTTATGGAAAGGACCTTCAACTCCGCGCTGAAACTCTCTCGAATCCGAGTGAATGAGTTCGAAGTACTTTTGATTATTTTTTAAATATAGATTTAAAGCACGTTAAAAGTTACAGATATAGATATACCAAGATACAGAAAGCGATCCTTTACGACCATTGAAGAATATTTATAAAATAATTTAGATTATTATTTATCTTCTTCTTCATTTACTTTGGTAATTGAACAGCCGTTGTGACGTGAAGCTCGTATACTTCGTGTTTTTCTTTATTTTTATTTTTTTGTTGCTTTATCTTGAGAAAGTATATTACTCTGTACTCAATAGACGTCACTACTTCCTATTAAAGCAGATATTGATAATATGATTCCTCACCCATACAGTATGACAGACAATTAAGCGGCGTTGACCAGAGTGGTTGTCTGAAAGAGGATTTCTGATGTAATTATGTGCGTGCCATATAAAATTTTCTTAATAAAAGTTTTTTTTAACGAAAATGCAATGGATACCTCGAAATCTCTGCCACTACACCTCAACTTAATTTTGTTACAGGGAAACGCTGGGATATGATCCCGATTGAGAAAATAAAGCATATTTTGGTATGTGGTGAAACTGAGCTGTACCTTTCATGTCGAAGAATGCTGATGTTATAAACATTCCGGTTAGTGTTTAAGTGCTCCCTGCATTTGGAATTAGTGTTTGGAAGAAAGTACGCCCAATACTCGAATAATATCATTTGAAAAAAAGATGCGCCATGCACTTGGAATCAATTGTTTCGAAAAAAGAGCCCCCTGCACTCGGAGATTATCGTTTTGAAGAAAATACTCCTTGTACTTAGTATTATTATTTTGAAGAAAATACTCTCTGTTTTTGGAGATTCTGTTTTGAAGATAGGGAGGGAGGTGCTCCCTGCCCTTGAATTTAATAATTTTGAAGAAACAGCACTCCGTATTTCTGAAGAAAAGTTTTGAAGTAGTTTGTATAGTACTGTGCTCAATTTTAGAAATGCTTTTTGCTCTAAGATTAATATTAGAGTATCGGACATCCTCTTTTTGGAATAATAAAAAAAAAGGTGTTTTTTTTTTTTCATTAAAAAATTTATTTTCTGTGACTTTAATATTTACAAGGAAAATTTTGTATTGATACAGTATAGTTTTGTTTTGATTTTGTGTTAACCAAAGAAATTATTAACAAACACTATATATATTTTGTGTTATAACTTTATTTTCATGAAAAGATAGAGTAGAGCTCATAAATTTGTTATAACTATTGTTACGAAAACTCTAGGACAGTTTCGTTTTGAGATATTAGATAGTATTGGAGAGTTATTTTATATTTTGTGTAAAAATTTTAGTAATATTTTAAGAACTTACTACATTTCTTATTTTATGTGTGTTAGTTAAGAATTGAAGTTGTGTTGTTAAACGAAATCCCTTTCTCTTTGGTTTTCAAAAGCAAATTTTATTTTAATATTTTTATTAAATGTGTACGCCTTCTTAATTTAATTACAACCCTCAAAGAAATTAGACTTAAAGTAATAAGAATTGTATCGAATTTCATTTTTTAAATTTAAAAGGAAAATTATTTAGTTCTGTTTTTCAAATATTAGAATTTCATGATTACTTGTTTGTATTTATGCATACTTGTATGTATTTATATGAATATTTTTATATACTTTTTTTTGGAAAAGGAAAATAAGTTACATTTCAACAAATTTTTAGCTTGATATTTTAAATTCGTTGATAGGCCAAAATTTTAAGTTTATTTGAGTCAATTAGCTTTCTGGTGTTATCTTTCGTTTTCCATAAGGAGAGGGGGGAGATTTAATCAGGTTATCGGACAAATTAGATTTCAGAACTACTCAGGATACGATGATAACATAAAAGAAATCATTCTTAAGAGTGGTGGAAATGGAGAATTCATTAAGTCATTGTTTCAGGAACTAGTTAAAGAGCGAAAACGGAAAGAAACGTTGGAAACTCAGCGAAAACGGAAAGAAGAATTGAAAATTCAGGAGCGAAAACTGAAGGAATAATTAGAGAAAAAAAAAAGGAAGAAAGATTCAGAGAGAAAATTTTGAGCTGGAAAAATTAAAGTTAGAAGTTCAAGTAAGATCAGCTCAAGAACCTCAAATGAAAAGTGCAAGAATACCTAATAAGGAATTCAGCAAACTTCTTCATACGTAACACATCAATCAATAACTCCCGAGACTAACCCAGAGATGGCACTCGTAGTAAACCAGTAACCAGGTCTTTCTAGAGTACTAACCTTTGCTTGAAACGTGTCAAAATTTTAATTCGATCGGACCAGAAACAGCTGAGTTATCGAGGTTGGAGTAAAGTCGTTTTGTAGTTTGTTTAAAAAATGGAAAAAACCGAGTTTCGTGTTCTGATAAAACATTGTTTTTTAATGGGTAAAAACACCGTGCAAGCGAAACAATGGATTGAAAAATGTTACCCGGACTCTTGTCCATCAAAAGCAACGATTTGTCGGTGGTTTGCCGAGTTTAAACGTGGTCGTACCGACACAAATGACGCGGAACGCTCGGGTAGACCTGTGGAAGCCGTTACACCGAAAAATGTGAGTGAAGTGACAAAAATTATAATGAAAGATCGTAAAGTGAAGCTCCGTGAGATTGCTGAGATGACACAGATATCATATGGAAGTGTATTTACTATCCATCATGAAAAATTGAGCATGAAAAAGGTTTTTTCCAAGTGGGTGCCGCGATTGCTTTCGATGGAACAAAAACAGCAACGAGTCGATGATTCAGAAAGCTGTTTATCGCTATTTACTCGCAACAAAAAAGATTTCTTGCGAAAAAAAAAAAAAAAAAAAAGAAAGATTTGTGGAAAAGCGTTGGAACGATTGTATCACCCTAAAAGGTGATTAACAAAAGGTGTTATGTTGATGAATAAAAAAAAATTTTGCAAAAAAAATGTTGTTTTCAATGTTAGTCTCGGGAGTTATTGATTGATGTGTTAGGATCTGAAGGAAGATATTAGCCCGTATTTAGTACTATTCCAGCCTCAAGCCTAGAAGAATATCTCTTCAAAAGGAATTTTGGGTCACACATCTGCTGGGGCTACTACCGCAAGTAATCACACAGATAATTGACCGTGAGTCTGAGGGAAAAGCCAATGATTATGATCATGTAAAAAAATATTGTTAAAGAGATTTAAGTTATGGAAAATTCTGACAACTGCTTAAAACTCAACAGAAAATTACTGAACGTACTTGGCTAGATTTTTTATCAGGAATTGCAGGCTTATTTTGATGATCAGGACTAAAAGTTGAAACCTTAGATCAACTAAGGGATCTAATAATTGCAGATTAGAAGAAGAAACGTGCACCGTTTCATTTTAAGGAATACTATTCGGATGAATGGATCATAATTAATATACCTAGTAAATTGGCTGAAAAATTGGAACAATTCGAAAATGTGAGGAAAATATTTGAAACCAAACCAGTAAATGCATTTTCGAGAGGGAAATATGAAGTTAAAAGATCGGGCAAGCTTGGAAGGTTTGACAAAAATCCTTGAAGGGTTGAAAATTCCAAATACGAGTCAAAAAAAAAGAAAGAAAGAAAGAAAAGAAAAAAAAAGGTCTGAAAGAAAACATTTGGAACTTAGTCACAGAAAGGACTTCGGAAAAATTAGACAATGGAGATGCTTTTACTGTAACGCTCTTGATCATTTACATCCAAACTGTCCAAAACCGATGAAAACTTTAGTCCTCTAAATTATGGTTCTGAACGTGATGTTAAAACATGTTTTTTGTAGTCATATACTTCTCATGGAAAAATGAATGGTATCAGTACTGAAATCATTCTCGATTCCGGAGCCACTATAGATATTGTTTGCAGTTTTAGTTAATCAAAAGTACATATATTCAAAATTTATAGAAAGAAGTCAAATGAAATTTAATCTATCTATAAAAGTCTGTAAAGCGAGTCCATAGTAAAATATTGTATTTGGGAACATTATTAATGATTTAACATTTCAAATTAAAACTTCCTCATCCATTAAACCAAATCCTTCACGAGAATCTATCAGATGATACTGTTAGCATTAATATGTAATTGTGTGACAACGATAGAAAAGTGTTTTTGCTGATAATTCAGATTGTATCAAAAATAGTATCAAGGATGTGTGGTCTGAAAATGAGAAAGATGCAGACGGGCGTGCCGATATTGAGTTTGATAAAGAAAATGTGCTTTTCTTAGTTCAGAAAAGGCAGTTAAGTATTTCTATGAATAATTCATTGAATTATTAAGAAGTTCATAATTGTGAAGAAAATGATAAAACCGGCTTTTTAAGGGATTCCGAACATTAGGTTGATGCACACTGTATGATGGACAAAAAAGAAAAACATGGATTTTCTGCAAATAAGGAAGATGAGGAAAATGGAATCGATTTCGATTCAGAGGGAATATCGTTGGGTTATTTGAATAAAATAAATGACCGAAGTAGATTAATAGACAGTGAAAAGTCATTAAATATTCCTTGTGATTCAGAGTTGCATGAGCTTGAAATAAATACTTTTAGATAATGGAGAGGATTTAAATACAGTTAATAAAAACTACAACATATCAGTATTTTAAGCATTCGAAGGAAGGCCTTGAAACCCCATTTAACCTCTATTATTATCTAATTTAAGAGTTTATAATATATCAACACGTTATCTAAAGTTCATAAAAGCTTTATTTCTAAATATACCTATTTACCTAAATTCACCGAAGGTCATGGCATGAAAATGCTAATGTAGATTAGTCAAAATGTAATATAATTAGTTAAAATGTTACATAATTAAAAGTTGTTTTTTTTTTAGTTTTAAGTACTTTCTGAATTTAAAAATATTTGTGTTACGAGTATATTCTGAATTTAAGTATATTTGCATTATAGATATTTTCAGAAGTTGATTTGTCATACCCTTCATACGTATGTATGTGTAAAATGTTTTCTGAGTAATTTTTTAATACTTTTGTTTTGATTTTGATGAAGGTTAGTGAAGCTGTAAATCTATATTCTGATTGGTAGAATGCTGTTAACTTAAGTAGACTATTTTAAAAAGAAATTTATATGTGGAAATGATGTACAAAACATGTGGATGACGCATTTAACGTAATAATTTTGTGGAATATTTTTTCTTGTATTTGTCAACACGTTGTATTTGTATATTTTTGCTTTACTTTATCTCATTTATATACATATAATATAAATTCCTTAAAAAGTGTAAATCTTTATAGAAATGCTTTTTACTAATGTAAAAAGATCTTAACATTTAAGGAGTTGTAATGTTATAGCTCGTATATTTCGTGTTTTTCATTATTTTTATTTTTTCCCTTTGATTTTGGAATGTATATTATTCTGTACTGGATTGCGTCACTATACTTCCTGCTAAAGCGTATATTGATATTATGATTCCTCGTCCATACAGTCTGACAGACTATTCGGGGGTATTGACCAGATTGGTTGTCTGTATATAATTTCTGATGTAATTGTGTGCGTGCCATATAAAACTTTGTTAATAAAGGATTTTTAAAAAATGAAATGGAGACCATGAAATATTTGCCACTACGCCCCACCATTTCATATTTATGTAAGGATTGCTGAAATTAATGAAAGAAAGGCTTCATAAATTCTTACAATTTTCAACTATACTTAATCAATACTTAATATTAAGTCGCAGCACTGACTAATGACGGATTCAGATTTTACGAGAATATTCAGCGAAGTTAACGAGCGAGAATCTTTGTTAAGCTGGTTTGAGAATACTCGAAAATTTCATATGCAGTATTTCCACGTTTTCATGTTGCATAGAGTTACAAGCGTTTATACTTATGTTATAAAACATTCATTTTTAGGTACGAAATTATTAATGTTTATTCTGGGTCAGTTTGAAAGAAATTATAACGAACACAAACATACAAGAATTTCGCCAAAATAGGAAAAATAGCTATTGCAAAGTATCAGAAAGAAAACATTCATTTTATCATTAATCTTCATTGTTATTTTTTTTCTTCACAATGTTCTTTTCGAAAAAGAACTTCTATGTCAAAATTTAAAAAATATTTGTTTTCGAGTTTCATAAAATTAGGCCACGTTTACGTATTTGCCCTTTGTTAGATTGGAAGTTTTACCTGCGTATCTTAATTATTTAGTCTAATTATGCCAAAACAAATTAAATTTCATCGAGGATATAAAGCAGATACCGACCTGTATAAACTGTTCCATATTTAATTTCAAACCAATAGAATTATACTTCCTAATATTGATAAAGCCTAACATATGTCCCAAGAAAATTTAATATCAAACAAAGATTTTTAAATGGGAAATGAAGAATAAATAAAAAATGTATATAATAAAGGAACGATAGAAATGTGAAGATGTGATTTAAAATTAATGATATAAATAATAGTAGTATAACGCTTATTTTAAAAATTTATTTCATTTGATGCCATTTTCAATAATATCTTTTCATTACGTTGTTGAAATATTAAGGTGATATATCAATAAATGGGTTGAAAATATTTCACTTTTTATACGAATTTTATTTCAGAAGACCTGTAGTCATAAAATAATTTTAATTTTATTGATAAGCAAAACCCTTCGAATCACAGATAAGTCTCACTTGGCAAATCGTTATACATTTCATCTGGTGACTTCAGAATATGAATACATTCTTATGAGAGCGGTTCAAATGTGCCCATGTTAGAAATGGGTGATTGAGCTTTTATAAATGGAGATGGGGCAACTCACTGTCTATTGTTTTAAGAAGTTCATAAATATGATACCCTTCGTATCTCAAAGCATCGCCCATCGATGAGACCACTTTTTTTTTATGCAGATTCTATAGAAGAAACTCATTGTTTTTATTGTTGATTGTTTTCTGGTGTAAAATATATTTTGATGAATCCATCGACAATGACAACTCGAAGCGGTAGCTGTCGAATTTTGATTTGGAGCCCTTTGCTGCCAAATCAAACCTAACCTATGAATCAGTGTCAAATTTGTTTCGGTGTCGTTTAACACATGGCTCATTGTAACATTTTAGACTTAAGGCAACTTGCCTTTAGAAAAACACTTGAATTCAAAAATTGGTACTTTTCTGAGCCACCCTTTTTTAAAAACCAAAGATAATTTCTTAAAATACTATGTATTCTTAGAGAATTTTTTTAAATATTTGGTCGATATATTCATCAAGGATTTCATGATGAAGTCTTAAAGAAGCTTCAGATTGAACTCAAATGTTGCACCGTAAGTGACACACACACTCAATTTAATGACAACTGAAAAACTAAACTCTTTAAATTTCGCAGTCTTTTTTCTTTTAATCATCCATACCTCGCTCACAATAACCTTTTATGACCGAAGAATAAAATACGAATGTCTATCTCCATTAAGCTTTTGACTAGTGATTAGTGTTTTCTTTTTTACCTTCGGCGGCACGCAAGACTGAAATCATGTGACCATTTACGAATAAATGCTTCACTAAAATGCCTTCGAATGTGTGAGTAATACGAATATCTTCTTTTTTTTTAATCACCCATAACATTTTAGTTCTAATTTAACCTTTCTAAAAGATTACAAGGGTACTGGTATTCCACCGAAATACATTGCCCTTGATTATATAGCATTTACGAAAATGCGTCTAATTTAAAAAATTTCATTACAGATAATGTTTAAATAATTCCAGAATAGTAAAGAAAAATTAATTTTAAGAATCTTTTAAAATGGACAAGGAAAAAATATCCAGAATTTTTGGAATATTTTGATTAATATCCAGTCTTTTAAAAAGAGAGTGATTGGGTTACAGAATTTTTAAAATAAGTTTTTTCATGTTTGAATAAATTTTTCATAAGAAATCATTGAAATGCTTAATACTGTTGTTTTAATTTTAAAAAAAAACAATGAATAATTTATTTTTTAAAGAAATGAAGCTATACTAATAATCTTCTTATGTTTGTTTGCCCAGGATAAATTTTTTAAAAAAATTATAGCTTACAGCTTTTCTTGCAATTCCTACTAGATATGCACAGTCAGAAAATAAATACACTCTATAACAAAAAAAAAAAAAAAAACCAAAAAAAAAAAAAAAAAAACACCTAGAAAGAGTTGTGTGACGGAGACAAAAATTGACAGATAGAAAAATTATGTACAGAATAGAAAATGATTAAAATTTCAGAAAAATTGAATGATTTATTTTAGAGTTACATAGTTACAAAGTATCGAGCTCAATAAGGAGTTGGCCCACCTCTAGCCTACATGCAAGCTGCCACATCATGTGTCATAGAGTGATAAAGCTCCCTGATGGTCTCCTGCGGTATTTCTTGCCAAATTTGCTCCAATTGTCGGATTAGGTCATCAACAATTCCTGATAGATGCAGTCGCTTCCCATTATATCCCAGACATGCTCGATTGGAGAGAGATCTGGATAATCAAGGAAGTGTTTGACAAGCTGTAAGATAGTTCATAGCAACACGTGTCGTATGTGGCCTGGCATTATCTTGGCATAATATCTTGGTGGTAACAAAGATGAAAATGAAATCGTGTTTCATAAACTTGCAAAGGAACAGACTTCTTCTAGTGTAAAAGAGCTGCATTACATCATTTCAGAAATAAAACACATTTGTTTTAAAGTTTGCATACTTGATTTTTTGAGCTTTTTATTTAAGGGTGTATTTCCCTAATACTGAAGGATACATAGAACAAACATTCTCGATACACTTTCTGAATTAAAAATTGTTTCTAAATATTGACATATATTCCTGTGATTGTAATGCAAGCATTGGATTATTGTACTGTTCTTTAAACTATTTTCCTGTATTTTTCTTATAAATTAATCTACATACGTATTTAGTTAAGTTATTATATGTCTAGTACATCTGGAAAAAATAAACCAAAAATACAAACATTTTTCACTTTGAACGCCATTGTAAAAGAGATTTTAGTATAGTGAAATTTAAAATATTAAGAAATTTTCCTTGTTTTGTGCTGCGTTTCATAGAGTTTAGAGAGGAAAATATAAAAGGAACTGGATAATTTAAAAGTATAGAAAAAATAATCTTAAGGTGATTTTGTTTAGTTTTATAAGAATATAAAAGAAATATATTATTTAAATCAATGCTAAAAATTATGCTTAATTTTGCAAAACTTGTTCAATATCAAGCAAAATTTTAAAAGTAGCTTCAAGTTTGGCGAGAAACGAGTTGAAATTATACTGATTTTTTTAATTTTTTTTAGCAATATCTAAAGTATTGGAGATATTTTAAAGGATTAATTAATAAGGAAACGTGTATGTGCTTTCATTATTTTTCAAACGTGTATGTATAAGACTTTTTAAATCAGGGATTTTAAGAGCCCAGACAATAATTAAAAACTTACTATCCAATTGTTTTGTTAATTTTCTCTTAAGTAACTTCAATTGATGTTATTATCAAGTTCAATTCTTTCGCTGATATTAAGAAAGAATAACGTAATGTGATAAACAAGATTTTAAAAAAACAGTATCTAATATTATAATTGAATTTTATTTAAAATACAATTCTTTTTAATTTTTAAGTGTCTCTGGCTTAAAATTATAATTTCTTAAAAAGATTACATACCTAGTATTTTTCTAAAACACTAGGGGATGAAACATATGTATATAAAGCACTATATATGCTAAATATGTTTAGAGATCTGGGCGTTTCAAAAATTCCAATTTATGTTTTAATAATTTAGTATAAATCGCCCTATGCAAGTATTAACACTCCCAAAATATTACAATAAAGGAATTTGACTGACTTGTAAAATCCGCGCTGACAAAGCACAAGAAAATTTGGGTGAAATTATTTTTCTCAATAAGAGGATTTGCGATTTTCTATCCAGAAAGCTAATTTATTTCGCTTTAAGCAGAAACTTCTTAAAAGTTCCTGAAAAATAAAAACAGGCGCGAGTGAATCCTAATATTCTGCGAAGATAAACAAATTTAACGAATTAAAAAGCAGTGGTGTCTTTAAATTCCTGTCAAGGCTATGTAATTCTTCATTATTTTATTAACTGCCATATTTTCATGGCACGAATTAGGTCATGCTGCAAAATGTGACAAATATTATCTATCTTTATCTAGATTATTTATTTTCCAGTTGTATATGATAATAAGTTTTAACCAATGCACGTACATAAGTTACAAAACCACCGTGTAACGGGCTCATGCTCGTTAAATCTGGTCGAATACTCAAGTCCTCAGGTCCACTTGGTGTGGAAGTTTGGAGAGGGAAATGCCAGATCACAGGTGTCACCATCGTCACTTGATCGAGGCTATGGGGTGAATCGACTATGGGGTGAATGGCAGTCTTTTTAATGGATGCCATGATTGCTGGCCACTAGTAACCAATGGACAGGAAATGGTTCTGGTGTGCATGGAAATATCCATAGCGTCTTGAACATGCTGCAGAATGGTGTTAGAAGTAGCTTCCGGGTCCGCCACCGCATGTCAGGGGATTCGTCGAACCACGCTTGTGATGTCATTCTGACTGCTCCAGCACCTCTCAAATTTGCCACATTTCCTTGTTCCAACCATCTTCACCACAGCCGGAGCACTGTGGATGTATCCTGGTGTGTGTCAGCTGAGTTTTGCCGTATGGACCAACCTGTCCTCAGTCCGATCGCCATATCCCTAATAAAATTTTCTATCTGCTGGAACTGCCTCCTTTGACGACGGCTTGCCATTCTCTG
The DNA here is from genome assembly GCA_019974015.1 of Nephila pilipes. Classification (NCBI taxonomy): domain Eukaryota; kingdom Metazoa; phylum Arthropoda; class Arachnida; order Araneae; family Nephilidae; genus Nephila; species Nephila pilipes. The sequence goes on from BMAW01004455.1 coordinate 614,697, forward strand.
CTTTTACAAGCATTTTCTGATACAAGAACAATTTTCTTACGATGATTTCCCTAGCAGTAATAACGGCATGAAAATTGAAAAATCTGCAGGTTCCTTCCTTTATATCTTCTTCAACGAGGGCTGGAGAGCTGCGCATTTCATATCATTCGCATAACTCGGTGATGTGCGTCTACCCTGAAATTTGCATAATTTTCTGGCCAAACCTTCTCGGTGTTATATTTTCAGTGTCACGTAGTGCATAAACATAAAAATGACATGCAATTTTCAAAGCACTGATCAAATTTTTAACTCATTTAACATTCAAATAGAAAAGTAAATGATTTTCAACTCTTGAGAGAATTTTTTAAGTGATATATGTAAACACAATTTTCACTTAAAATTTCTTTTTTAAAAAAGAAGTTAGAATAGTATTCAAAATTTGTAATCAGTAACATGCAATTATGAGCAAATAAATATATTTAAACATTAATCACGAAATATTAATGTATTTAATAAAGAAAAGCGTGTATTTCTAGAATTGACAGATTAAAATATTTGCAGTAGCTAAAATAGGGATATTAGCAGCATATAAAAAAAAGTTTTCAACAATTGTTCACACTCATGACTGCTTAAAACAAAATTAATAGATCACTGTTGAATTTTCAGTAACTCTTGTTAAACTTTCAAGGGAATGAAAATTCAAATCAACATTAAAAAAATGATGAACTGACAGCTAACTATCATTTCCTCTTCCAGCATTAAAATGTCAGTAATTATTACTTAATATTCTTAAGCTTTCGTTACAGGGAATATATTGGAATTTACTGGCTTGAGGTAAATCAAAACTGATTATTTTAAGTTAACTTTAAATCAGAAAAAAAAAACCAAAAAAAAAAAAAAAAAAACATGCTCTCAACAAATGTAACTGAATTGAAAGAACAATCGAAAGTACCTGAAACATAAAATATGAAACATTTAACACACATACACGTTCTTTAAAATAACTTTTAGCTATAAGGTGGTAGTAGCAGCCAGAATTTGCTCGAATGTGTGATTCTTTTTCCTGTCAGAGTAACACTTCAGAGAATTTATAACCACACAATATAAGAGATTTTCCTTTTCATACTGGGGTGGCACTTCATAAATCAAGATGATTTTTCTGTTATGACTACTGTACCTACTTTTTATGCCAGGATTGCATTTCACTGTAAGCAATGAGGAGGATTCTCTGCTACGACGAATAACTTCTTTTTAGGCCAGAGTGGAATTTCACTGTATAGAATTAGGATGATTCTCTTCTTTGACGATTAACTTCTTTTTAGGCCAGGATGGCACAGAATCATTGGTATTATAAGTTCCGTTCTCCGACACGATGAACGGAACTCATTATACCAAAATAGCTTTCAGCGACCTCAGATTAAACATCTCAGCATGAATTAGACGTTTCAAAAAACTTTTTCTACCAGGGTTGCATACAACCAAAGCAGATTCTAGTTGAGCAAGAAGGCGCCTTTCATATGTCTGTTTCCGTCTTCAGTTTCTTTCAGATCAGTTATGCAGACGCTTTATTTTAAAATTAATTGTTGTTTAAAATTTGGACCCAGGAAGAGCCTAGAAATTTATTTTGTACTGTTCTACTTCAAGTGGGGTTAATGCCCATTTTTATTGTCTTGGAGTTAGCCGGAAGCAAATAAGGTGATGAATTTTATCTAGAGATATTATTTACGATGTAAAATATGAAATGTTCAGTATTTAAAAGCAAATTAAAATAATGGAACCACCTCCTCCTTTCCCAGTTTAGAACACAGAAATGAGCTTTAACATTATTCGAAAAATAATGCACTCAATGATAAAAATCTTAATAATAATATAATGAAAATATTCCACTTGGAATAGAATGACAAAAAATTGAAGTATAGAATCTATGCGTAATAAAATCAATTTAAAAAAAAGGCATTTTAATCAGCAAAATATTCAGTATTTTTCAATTCAGCTGTAAATTCTTTAAGAAGCGAATGTGAAGAATCATATTTAATACTCTCCATAAGATCCTGGATCTAAATCACGGTGAAAAAGTTATTGATCATTTTTGTTCTTTGAAAGTTCCTTGTTGAAACGAGCTTATGTGCGAATGTTTTCAATAGCGTCAATATGAGAATCCAATTAGATGGATTCTCATATTGTCAATAAGAGAATCTAATCACTTCAATGTTTAAAAATCGACTTTGAGTTCCAACTTAAATCTAAAAGGAACAACAAGTAAAATTTCAAATCAAATTTTGCAATAATTCTTAATTAAATTGATTGGTAAAAAACGATGATTATAATCTCCACATCATGCCACTGGTTCAATGAGATTTCCATCTTCGTGGTGAATGAGATACTTTCTAAAAACGATTTTCTTTCAAAGATTAATTCAAATCAGAGGAATAATTTTTCAATATAAATTCCTTTGAGGCTTTATTCAATGATTTTTCAATAGGATTGAAATCAGAAATATAACAGTTTTAGGGAATAAGAAAAATCCTTGGACTGTATCTTTGGATAAATTGTTAGAAGCGTATACCACTGAAAGAAAAAATTGTTTATCGGTTAGATGAATTATTTATTTTTCGAAGTCAATAGTTCGTCGAAACTGAACAATTCTACGCCCGAAAGCTAGTTCTCAAAGAATCACATTAAAATTCAGTATTACATTCAATCCAATTACTTTAATTGACTGATTTGAATTTTTTTCAATTGGTCTAGTTATCATTTATAGACTCAGCTTGCAGGTTCGAACAAGATCAAAAACTGTTCGAATTGACTCGGATAATCACAAAATACTTCTGAAAAGATATTTGTACAATTTCGCTGACTTCACGGAAAGAAACACCTTTTTCTCCTTTATAACCATGATCTCTATATTTTGAATTCCGTTAGGGTTAACCGAGATTAAATAAGTGAAAACTATCTAAATAAAGAACACCTTCCTAGATCTAATTACATTTATTTAGACACTACAATTAAAGACGTTACAATTTAAGGACGAACAATAAAAGATCAACAGAATAAAATATACATTTACATCAATCTCTGGGCGGAACAATATATATATATATATATATATTCATCACATTAAATTCATTTTTTTTTATCAAAAAAATTGGTGCCGCGTTACTTTTGCGCTAATACGGTACATAGGACTTGGCAGATATTAAATTTTCTCCTCCTCAAATCTAAGGTAAGATGTACTTCGCGTTATCTATACAATAACTCATCTAACCTTCTCGAAACTTATCTTACATATTTAAATTCAATATTAAACTTTGTTTTAAGTTTTAAATTAAACTTTATTTTAATTTATAATCAAAATAACGCTCTTCTGTATCGTTGATTATTCGTTTGCTTTTATCCTTATATAATTCGCCACGCCTCCTTGGTGTGTTTCAATCGAATTAAAGCGCTTAGGAAAATCTCACGCTGATTGAAAGCGTAATAAATCAGTCGTAGAAAATTCCCAGATTCTTAAATAAATTATGATAAGACAAATTTCAGTTTAGCTAAACAAGAAAACGCATAGGTTTCTTTTGAAATTAAAAACTGGCAAGAGTGGAAACTAGTACAAAATCAAAACACAAATAATTTTCGTGATCTTATAGAGAGTTTCCATTTCATGTAACTGATGACAGTTCTATTAGTATTGAAATTTTACGTATACGAAACATTTCAATAAATAAAATGTCATATAATTTGTTATAATATTTATATAAACTGATACTTTTTCGAGAAAAGTTTGAATTCTCTAATCACAATAAAATAATAGACCGAGTATTTATATGTTTTGCATATTATTTTATACATTTGAAGTAAATGCTGTTCGTCGCACTACTCAGTTTTTCAATTTCTTAGTATAAAAAAAGCATTTGAGAAACCATTTCTATATTGCATTGAGACATTTAAATCTGGAATATAAAGCTACTAATTATAATAAAGCATTTATTTTTGATTTTAAAAAAGAATAAAAATCAAACCGGCCTGCGTTGCGAGGTACAGATTGTTCAGAGTACTAAATCATGTTCGAGACTGGATCCATTTCAAATATCTTTCTTAAAATCTAGGGCTATTTTAGTAGTTTTATTCTTATGCTAGCCTTTCTGTGATTCCTACTTCTTGGAAATTGTGTTTCAATCATGAAGATAATGTTTTGTCTTGTCTTGAACAACCATCCCTCTAGAACTATTATTAAAGAGATTACGCCTAATTTAAAACCACAATCGGGAAACATCATCTGTACCTCACATATTTTCATTTCCTTAACATACTATACAAGGACCTGGAGGCCTAAATGTATTTAACATGCATATTCCTTTTTTTTTTTTTTTTTTTTTTTCATTATCTTTAACAAAACCATAATTTGAATCATACATTTCCAACCACGAAAGGTCGTTAAGTGAAATAATTCGAGATAAAAACCAACATTTTTAAAAACAACGTTTTTATATGGTGGCAAAGTTTATTAAAAAGAATCATTGAAATATTAGTTCAAACTGGTCGCAAATATCTAAATATTGCATTGTTAGGCAAGTAAGAACGGTTCCCAAAATTTCAGAGCTCTAACTTGATGGGAAGTTGGTTAAATTAACGATCGAAAATTTGATGACACACACACACTCACACACAACAAGTGAAATTCAGAAAAACGTTTTAAAAAATAGGCTCCAATATCTTAAAAATAAATATTTATGGCTTTCTTTTTTGTTTTGCCAAATTATGAGATAGACGCAAGATAAAAATCTTTGTTGTCTTTCCTTGTGAAGGTAGTTTCAGATTAAACAGGTTTAAATCCAATTTGTATTTTCTATACACAGCCAGCTAATAGATTTTACACGCGATAAGTTTCGAAATAATATTTATGTAAGGCGTAAATGAAAATTCTGTAACGGTCCTCTTTCAGAGCTATAATTCTTTGTATCACACTAAACCAAAAATTATTTTAATCCATAGTAATAAGTCAATCGTATTGTTATTTTTTTTCAGTTTTAAATATTCGTACAGATATCAGCACTTTTAAAAATCATTAAGACATTATAGTATTATTTCCTGCATTAAAAACTGTATAAAAAGTTATTCGTATACTTGATTTTCGCCATGTGTGTGTTGTTTTCTACTAAACCTATTTCTGATACTTAATATATTTCAAATTTTTCTGTTAATGAATGTCATTCATCTTACGTATCCTATTCAAAAATCGCGAATGAAAGTTATGAACATGAATGCCCCATAACAGTTTCTAGAAAATGCACAACGAATTAAAATAAGATTCTTGTATAAAAAATAAAACAGAGTATGTATATTTTTACGATGTCTGGGGGGATTATCAACAGTTGCTACTTTCTAAAACTACTCGATAAAAAAATAATAAAATCAAATTTCTCGATAATTATGAATGTGTTTTAGAATTCTACCCACTAGAGGCAGTGACATTCCGTACAGGGGTAAATTTTGAATTCCTTATAGCAACTCGAAATCAGAGAAGTGTTTGTTGAATGTATGCAATGTATTTTTGGTCTATCGAACGCTAGAAATCTTATGCTGATTTAAACTATTTGTTTTCAGTAAAGACTTGTAGTGTTTAGAAAATCAATATAAGGAGACATTTTAACATAACATTCATGCAGAGCACTCGAGGAGAGAAAATGTTAGCACTGAAGTTTCAGTGCCTCTCGACATTTTTTTTCCTCTCCATTCCATTGAATTCAACTTAATTTGCAGAGTGTGTGTGCTATTTAAGGCCCTCCCTTACTCCCTTATGTTAGGAAATATATATATGTGTGTGTGTGTGTTTGTGTGTGTGTGTGTGTGTGTGAGAGAGAGAGAGAGAGAAAGAGAGAGAGTGAGTGTGTGTGAGTATGTGTGTGTGTGTACACACAACATATACCCTGCGTTCCCCTGATTCAGAAACAAAAACTACGTTATAACCCGTTTCGAGGTTCACTGACGTTTAAAGTTTGCGCTATTTTGAGACAGAGAGGGGAAAAAATGACATTTTATAGTGAAATTTATAATAAAAAAAAAGATACTCTAAAAAGGCTTACTTTATCGCTATATTTGACGCTGAACAAAGATTTCATAGTTACCATACCAATTACAAGTAATCATTGGCTCAGCTTCTCTCTCGAAAAGAAAATACTAACAGGAAGCACGAGATTTTTCTTCTCCAAAATACCATCAACCTTAAGCGGTATGGTACAACAAGTATGAAAGTATAAAACTCCATTAGAATCACGTCAATCCATAGTCCTTATCATAATAGGTTCTCTTTTCAACCTGAGTTTCGAAATGGGTCACCTAAAGATATAATGCACATTTTAACAACCAAAAATCAAATAGATAGTGATATCCTCCAAAAAAAGCGTATTATTCTCCTAAAATGTATCCTCCTTCTCCACAAATGTTCCTTGACATGATGTTATAACACAACTTAAAGTCTGACAGTATCTGAATCAAAATGATTAAACTTCCAAGCTTATATGCAATAATTTACTAATGTATAAGATGGTAATACCAATGATTATTAATGCTAAATTTAATACAATTCAACTGTATTTTTTCATGCTGTTTAAATACCAAAGAGATAAATGTGTTCAAATTAAAATTACCAGTATATAAATTTTACTTTTTAAAATAGTTAAGTTTAATTGTATTGTTAAAACAGTATCTCTTACCTCTCACGTCTGTACACAGTCAAGTCCGATTACAGTGGTGTCAAGCTCGATCAACTTTGAACTGCGTGACTGCGGACGTATAGTCTTTAGTGACGAGTCACACTTTCAACTGTGTCCTGATGACAACCTCAGACGTGTCTGGAACCATCCAGGACAGCATGAGAATCCTGCCCTTATTATCGCATGCCACAGAGGCCCACAACAGGATGTTATGGTCTGGAATACCATCTCCTTTAACAGACGGACCCCTTTGGTAGTCATTTCTGACACACTAACAGCCCAGTCGTACAGAGATGACATTTTACCGTATTTGATTGTATTTCCGTTCCTTTTGCATACCCAGGACGAACTTTTCAATAAGATAATACCCGGTCTCACATGGCACATGTTGCTATGAATTGTCTGCAAGCTTTCTTTACACTTCCTCGGCCAGGTTAGTCGCCCTGATCTCTCTCCCACAGATCACATTTGCTACATAATGAGAAGGCAATTTCAACCATCCCGGAATGTTGGCGATTTAGCATAACAGCTGGAGACAATTTGATACGAAATCCCGCAGGACACCATCAGGGAACTTTATCAGTGTATGCCACTCCGGATGACAGTTTGCATCCAGGCCAGAGGGGGACCAACGCCTTATTGACTTCCTCCGTTCGTAACGGCCAAAATCTGAATTAAATAATTCAATTGTTCTGAAATTGTAATCTTTTTTTACATATGTTCTGCTCATCCAACAAATTTTATCGCAATCGGACAGCTCCTTCTTGGTGTGTCGTTTTTTTTTCCGTTATAGAGTATATATATATATATATATACATACTAGAAAAAAGTACCATAAATACCAAAACTCTCTCACAAATAATTGTTTGACAAAGATGTAATCGGTTTGGGTTATAAAATATAAAGAAAAAATAGAAGTAACGATATTTATACGTAAGCACAAATGTAAATTTGAAACTGACCTCTAATATAAAAGAGTTCTAAAATAAGAATTGAAATGTCAATGTAATATTTGTAATGGTTCGAAGATATAGCGAAATGAGTTATGACATTCAAAACATAACAAAACTTTATTTTAAGATTAAAAAGGCTTGTAGAACTCCAAGGGAGTCTTACTTTACTTCTCCAATGCTGCGAAAACCTTCAACTGCTGTCACAAATCTCTCTTTTTTTCTTTCCTCGTGGACGGTACTGCCAGCGCCGTGTAGTGGAGGCTCTGAATCAATGCTCGAAGGGGATGGGAACACTACATCTCTTCACCAAGCTCTGTCGTTACATCAATTAAGAAGTTGTAGGGCTACTGTTAGCAATATTAATTTTGGAATATGGTGTAGGTTCCGGATTTTCTTTTAGAATATTTTGAATAGATCGTTGACTGGTACAAACTTAACACTGCTGTTGTATTTTCCATATAGTTCCTTTTTTCGCTTCTTCCAAAATTTTTTTTGAAGGGGTGATAGCTCTCCTTTATTTTATTTATTTATTCTTAACACTTTTACAATACTTTATTGTTTAATGAACTCCTGAACTGCATTTACTTGGAATATTTTCATTCAGCTCGCTGTCACTTGAACTGGATTCATACGATGAAATTATACAAACCTTTTGCACAGTATTTCTTTCGTCGTTTAAAACAAAATTTTCAATATTATCATCAGATGTATTTTCGTTATTGGGCTCATTATCTGAAAGTTCATTTATCAATTTCAAAGCTTCTTCTTTCGAAAGACCTCTTTTGTTGGTACCATCATTAAACGTATGCAAAACTAGAATATCACTAATTCGTTTTCCTTCTGTTCAATTTACAAGAGGGAAAATATTCTTTTTACTTAGTTTCTAGTCTATAACAGAGATAAGAACATTCTACAACATTCCAATACAGAGATACAATAGCTTACAATCACAAAAGCTCACACATCTGTTTGACATGCATGTGCAAGATGTGTGGACACACTCTTTTCTCATTCTTACCCTTTTGCAAAAAGTAGGTGCAATACATCTCCTTATACAATTCTTTTGTAACTGAGTTCTGGAGTAGAGTTGAAATCCTGATTGAATTAAAAGGTTGTTATCTTGTTCGGTTTGCTATGCCCCCCCCATGGTAGTTCTAAGTATGCAGTCACATAAATTAAAAAGTATTAATTAGAATTCAACTAAATTCGTCTTAAGTCACTAGACTGAATGTTTAGGAAAAGTCAAAAAAGTTAGAAAGCTTATTTTTGAAATACAATTGTAAAATGAGCAAAAATTCACGTCTTGCGTCACAGATGACCCGGCTCGATAATTCTAGTGTTAAGCAAGAGAAAGCAAAGCACTGGGAAGAAACATGTAATAAAGTGTCTAATCCTAAAATCTTAAATAGTATACTCAAAAAACTTACATGAATGCAGAATTAACGTTAAACCTCCTCCAGTGTAATAATAAATATGTAATTCAACCTCAAACACAAGCTTATCTTTTTGCAAACTATTTTGTATCCATTAACGGTTCACACGAACCACTTACCTTGAATTTCCTCAATGAAGAAAACCTTTTTAATAAACCTTTCCATATTTCTGAATTAAATAGAGTTACAAAATATGCAAAAATAATACCCCAAGAGCAGATCAGAGTAATGTAGCTTTCCTACAAAAATTGAACAATTGTCGACGCATTGTTGTTCTAAACTATTTTCAGCATTTATTTCAGAATTCAATTGTACCTTAGTCATGGAAACACAAGCAATTATTCTCCCAATTCCGAAACTGTGTAAAGATAAAACTAAAATTTCCTTTTATAGACCTACAGCTTTAACATCCGTATTTTCTGAAACATTCGAAATAATTTTAACTGGACGCATATCTTATTTTCTGACAATAGAACGAAAACTTCATTATAATTATTATGGCTTAGTACCATTTAAAGACAGCAGAACTGCTACATACCTCATTCATAAAGCTATCGCAGACGCCAAACGAGAAAACATTTTTCGTGGGAATTGGCCTGGTTATAAAGGGTGCTTATGACTCAGTTTATATAGATGGTCTCTAATACAAATGTCTTCAAATTGGAATTGCTGGGGAAATAGCTCTATGGATTCATAAATCTAACTTCACGATCTCTATAGATTCAATGGAGGGGTAGTCTTTCATCGAAAATGTCTGTTCTAAAAAGAGTCCCCCAGGACAGTGTCCTCTCCGCTATATTATTTACTATTTATATGCATGATCTCTTCGAAACACTGGAAACAGAAAAGGAAAGTTCAATTTATGCAGACGTCATTTTTATTCTTCTCATAATTCCCTGGATAAAGTTAGTAGAAAAATGCAAAATACTTTAGAAAGAATAACACAATGGTACAACTATTGGAAACTGCTCCCAAGTTCTGATAAAAGCACAATTGTAGAATTATCAAATAAAAGAATATAAACGTTTCCTAATATTATGTTTGCTGGATTTCCTCTCACAAGTCAAACTTCCTTAAATATCTAAGAGTATATTTTTCCAAACAGAATCAAAATATTGCAATGATGAATCAAATGAAAAACACAGCTTTGAAAAAAGTAAATGGCCTTAAAGAAATGGCTTATAACCACTAGGGTCTAAGAGCAAAAGACTTGATCAAATTAACTAAAAATAGCATTTGTAGTACCTTTTATTATACATGTCATATCATAAGCAAATGGTCAGATAATTTTAATTCTCAGCTACATTTTTTAATCTCATTCAAACCAAAGCACTCAGAAACGCATTGGGTTTACCAACAATGACTACAAACATTTTACTTTTACAAATAGTTGGTCAGGAAATACAGTCGAAGAAAATAAGAAGGCTAGCGAATAATTCTTTATCTCTCAAATTTCAAATTGTGACTTTTCTCCTTATCATCTCAATAGATCTAAAAATTCTGGAAGACATAAACAATATCTTGAATGTTTTTCATACGTTGAATATTAATAGCAGCAAATAATATATATTCCTGGATTACTGTATTTCACAGAGTTTCCGTGTGAAATTTACACCAATGAATTTGAATTTCAGGACAAAAACCTTCCTACTTTTATTATTAGAGGATTATTTAATGAAATAGTGAATAATAACTGCAGAGATTATTTCATGATAGCAGCAGAAGCTTCAAAAGAAATCCATAACATAACTTCTATAGGAGGCGTAACGAAAAATTCCTCATTTACTTACAACGCAAATCCCATTAACACTATATTTACAACAGAAGTACTTATCCTATGCCAAGCTTTAGACGATCTCGCGGAATCAAATAAAAAGTTGTTTGTATTATCAGAAGGTCACTTTGTTCTAGCTGCACTAAAAATTATAATAATAAATCTCCAAAAGTTATTCACAGATTATCCAGCAAAACTTTCATCCTATTGCAATTTCAAACTCAAAAGGTACTACTTTGGACACCAGAACTCTCGAAAATTCTTTGGAATGATCAGACGGACCAACTCGCAAAATTGGTTATGGAGTCCAACATTTACATTGACTGGATGGCTCCGGAGGATATCCATAGCAAAATCTATAGAAAAAGCGAGAGCCAGTCCAGTGGACTTTTTCTCAGTATGATATAGAAGCTTTGAATTTTTTTTTAAATTAAAACAAACATATTAAAATTGTGCTTTAATGCACATATGTATTTAAAAATCATGAATGAAAGGAAAGGGAGAGGAAAAAGGATAGGAAAGTGACTGAATTATTTACAATGAGATGAGATTTTTTAAGAGATAAAAAAAAATTATTATTATTATTACTAATCTTATCGTAAGATAAGGTTATCGTAATAATACATAATCTTATCGAAAGAGAAGATTATCGTAATAATACATAATCTTATCGTAAGATAAGATTATGTAATTTTGATCTCATTTTTTAATATCATTTTTTTCTTCTCCTCAATGCCTTGGATTGATTCTCGTTGTAGATGTCTAGTCCTCAGCAAGATGAATGATTTGGAACATTGATTTTAGAATACATCTTAGAATTTTTTTTAATTATGGTAAAATTATAATAATAATATAAATGCAATATTATTGAAGCTTTCTTGATGATATGAAAGCAAAAGAAGGAAGGTAAAGTTAAAATTGGTTCTTGTTTGGCTGGATGTACAGCGATGGTCAGCAGACTAGTTCAAGAGAGGGGAGGTCGGGATGGCGAATGGGTAAATAAACAGCTGATGATCAGCAGAACAAATGATGATGATGGAGTGAGATGATTGTCTGAAAGAGGCTTTTGAAGGAGTGATGAAGTATTCAATTAAAGGGGTCTGAGTTGGAATGCAAAGTATTATGGGGAAATTTGATGGAAATAATGATAAATTCCTAATTTAGCGTACTTCTTAGCGCGTTTTTAAAATCGCGCCAAAGTGGCGCCAAATGCGGAATTCTCAAAGTCTTAAGTCGGAATCGAGATGGCGTTTTGACCGTTGGACAAAAAACACGTTAACTGTGAAATATAGAAAAACATGAGCCGAATCGGTAGAAATGTTAAAGAAACGGCGAAATTTTATCCGATAGACAAAAAACGTATTAAATCAGCCTTTTGTGGCAAACATTAAAATAAGAAATAGGGTAGATCTTAATTTTACTTAAAACAATAAAACTTAGATAAATATATTTAAGATTGTATAAAATAAATAAGATTTTTTTTTTAATAAATATACTTATATATAACATAACTACGAAATGTTGAAAAAAGGTAAGAAAATACGGTTAAATTATGACCGAAAGACAAAAAAACGCAGTAAATCAGCATTTGTGGAAGACATGAAAATAATTTTAAAAAACGTGAAAAAAGCACTAACCTTATGATGGAGGGATGTCTGTGATCAGGCGGGTAAATTATGACAATCGCGTGAAGGAAATCTCTAAACGTATCATCATTCACAATGCTTTCTTCGGCAGTAATTAAATTAGTAATAAATTAAAAAGTAAAATAATTAAGTAATATAACTAAATAAATTTAAAAGTAATATAATTAAGTAGTATAACTAATAAATAATATAATATTAATAAGAAATATAATATATAGATAATATAGAATTAGAATAAATCAAATATAAATAGTATAATATAATAAAAATAATAATTAATAATAAAATAAAAATTAATTAGAATTAAATTAAATCAAATCAAAATAGTATAATATTAATAACAATTAAAATCAAAGATAAATAGTATAATATTATATAATTGAGAATTAAAATTCAAATATATATAGTATAATATAATATAAATAAGAAATAAAATTGAAATATATATAGTATAATATAAATAAGAATTAAAATATATATAATATAGCTTAGGCTAAAAATTAAATAATATATAAAATAAATAAGAATTAAAAAATATATAGTATAATATAATATAAATAAGAATTAGAATTAATCAATCGTCAGAATAGAAACGAGATCCCCTTTCATAGTAGGGTTACCACAAAAATACGATTCTTTCGATTTTACGACTTTCTGGAACTTTTCTGGATGGGTCACCAGATTGGCGATTTATCGCCAATTTGAATTTTTCTCAGTCGCCAAAAGTACGCTAATTTAAGATCCACCCGAAATAATTATTGCAAAATTGGTAGGGTTCTCATCCTCACTGTAAATAATTCCTTCACTTTCCTATCCTCTTTCCTCTCCCTTTTCTTTTATTTATGTTTTTTTTTAATTCATTTGTGCATTAAGCACATTTTAATATGCTTGCTTTAATATTAGAAAAAAAAATCAAGGCTTCAATATGACAATGAGTTAAGAGCTCACTTGACTGGCTCTCGCCTCTATTTGATTGTTGTTGGTAGGGTAGAACATGAGTTCCATTATTGTGAGCAAAAAATTAGCTGGACCCTTATTAGTGGGTTAGTATGATTTGTTAATCTATTATTGAATCTTCTAGAGAGATAGTCGGTGTTTTTATTAACAGTAGAGATATTGAGATCCTTGTGTAGGACAGAATTTCTGACATACCAAGGTGAGTTAGTAATCTTCCGGTGGATGTTATTTTGAAGGACCTGGATTTTTTTAATGTAAGTATGTGCGGCATATCCTTTTGATTTGTAATAAATATACCTCTTAAGGAAATTATCTCTGGAATATACTCAAGATAAACCCACTACACAATATTACCTTCAAAGAATTTTTGGGAACAATAGTAGCTAGTAAACAATAGTTCAGAATATTCCTGCAGTAACTAAAGTGCTTTGACATCTACTGAATGAAAAGCATCTTTTAAAAGGGATTGTAGCTTTTGTTGCTCTATATCTCACAGAAAACCAATCAATCAATCAAAATTTCAGTTGATTTATCTTCCCATAAGTACTCAAATTTGTTGATAAAATAAATCGCACGAATTTTACTGAATAATTGATTTCGAAATCTTGTTATGAAAACTTGCTAACGTAGAATTAAATATAGAATTATATGCAAATATATTGTAGAGTTTTTCATTGTAAATACGATAAAACTCATTTTCTTTTCAGAAAATGGCGCAAAATTCAAATGAAAATGATGTTGCTCTGAGTATCAATTTAGGAATTTTAGTTGGTAATTAAAAAGATATTTCATTGTTACATACTTGAACATGTAAAGAACTGGAACAAAAGTTTCAAATAAAAGCACATGTTTATTTGTTAAAAATAAATTTTATATTTAAATTTTTTCAAAGAATTTGTAAAGTTTCTTTTTCTTTAAAATTTTTGTTAATCTCTAGTTCATTTATAATTAGTCTAGCTAACTAGTGGCATCAGATACCAAAACCGAATGTAATATACTTTATGAAACTTGGCCTTAACAGTACTGTAAAGCGAAGTACTGATTGCATATATATTTTAAACATTTATAAAATTTCACATAGTCTAAGTTCCTGTGGTTTTGAATATTTTATTTATAACTTAAAAAGTGTCCATTTGTTAAGCAATTTAATGTTCAATCTGATTTTTAAAAACTCAATCGATAGATTTCAAACATAAAGTAAAATTCAGACTTATATCCATAATACTTATACTGTATTAACCTGATATAATGTAATACTTTTTGACAAATCATTTTTCATTAAAATATTTACTTGCACTAAATTTGAGGTTTTGGTAATGGAATACTTTGACTTGCTACTTTCCAAATATTATCTAATTTGTCTTGCGTTACTTAATTTTATTGTTGAGAATGTAACCTTTATTATTTTAAATGGATGCTTATCAAACAATTTATATTTTCTTTGAATTCTTTTATGTAAAATGAATGTATTGCATTAAATTGATCATCTCCCCCCCCCTATCTTTTTAAAATAATTTTGGTGTCACATTTCATTCAAATATATGGTAAATGCTGTTTTGCAATTATTTTTTTTATTTATAATCTTTTATATGAACTTTGGTTTATTTAATTCTAAAATCTAATGCAGATTTAACTTGATGACAAAAATGGTGTTCAGTTAACTCAGTGGGGTTGCATGGAGGGTGCAGAAAAAGCCATGGCCTCAGGCAGCACAGATGGGAAAGGAGGGGTGCCCAAGAGCTGACTAATCCTGTCTGCAGAATCAGGCCATGGTCATTAGATCAGATAACTGTATTGTCATCAGGACTAAAGGTACTTTTTCAGAATTTCATGGTGACTGTACAAGTGGAAGTGGTTCAAAATAGAGTCGTTTGATTTAACCTAAACAGAAACAAAAATTTATGTGAAATTAATAGCGTGTCCTGTATTTTAATCAAAATAAGAAAATAAATTGCATTTTTGAAATTCAAAATGGATGTGGCCAGCTGTAATCCACTGTTGTCATGCAAAAAATACAGTTTGTATGTCCATTTCATTTTTAAATTAATATCTTATTGTCCATCAAGAACTAATAGACATGATGGTGAGCAGGGTTACCAGGAATGATAGAATAGACCCACTGTAGCTCATGCATGCCGTAAGAGGCGACTAAAATGGGTACCCAATGTCTGGGGATTTAGCCAGGCACCCTGCCCCTGGGGATTATATCAGGGGACGCCCAGGTAATCTTCTTCAGGTAAGTATGGGTATTATGATCCCGAGGCACCCTAGTGATCTTTTTCTTTCCCATGGGTTTACTGTCTTTGGTAAACAACTTTGTTTTGGTTACCTTCTCCCAGGATACCTTAGCGATCCTTCTCTATTTTTGACCCTCCTTCTTGTCAATAAATTTTTGTCTTTTCTTCAATTTTTTTCATGTCTAGACTGTAGTTAAATCTTGTTTGGCGCAGCATAGCCACATCTGGCTCTTGCACCAATAACCTTTGCACTCGTGATGATGAGTAGGTGACATTTAATTTCTTGATCTTTTTTGGTATGTAGAAAAGAGGTACAGCATTGTTATTGTTTATTTTACACTTTGATAAATTTCCTATGTGTCTAAATTTGTTCGTTAGTATGAAGTCATATTTATTTGTTTTATACGATTCCTTAAGTATATGAGAGTATTAAGGTAAATGTTTTTTGTTTACTTTTAAACTCTTCAATGGCTTTGTGGTTTTATCCATGTAGAATGTTATTATTTGTTATAACATATTAAACTATAAGTAATTTTGTTTTATTTGTGTACAGTAAATTCGTGATATTTTTTATTTTTATAGGGAGAAGAAAATTTAGTTTGGGGGCAATTTTAGGGTTTGCATTGGGTGACAAAAATCCATGGTCCGCCACTGAGTTAACTTGGTTTTTAAATATTCAAAAATAAAGTTCTATGTTTATCTCTTTCTTGTAGTAAGTGAAAATGGAATTTATACTCAAGATAATTTAGATATGATGTTGAAAAGAAATATCAGTTATATTGAAAAAGCTTTACAGTCAGCAAAATAGTAAGTTTGCTTTTAAAATATTTACTATAGACATTTTTATACCTTTCAAAAATTTAGTGACTTTGAATTTTTAAGAATTTTTGTTGCACGTTTTCATGATAATGCATTTGTATAAATGTTATTTTGTAATTTTAAACCTTTTTTATTTTAGTTTCAGAATGTCAACAATTTTTAAACATGAATCTAATGATGCTGCAAAACTGGAGGTATATACTTTAAAAAGTATTTTATTTAAGTATATAATTATACAAGGCATATTAATTGGCTTTGCTAATTTGCTTTAGCCAATAAATTATTATAGAATAATAATTTGTAATGTAATGTATATTGTTTTTTTTAAAAAAAATTATGAACTGAATTGTATTTGATTCCCATAAAATTTCTAAAGGAAATATAGGTGTGTGTGAAACCAGTTATTTTTAACTACTTCCAAATTTTTTACAGAAATGGCTGTAAATTAAAATAGCTATTACTTTGATATTTTTGCAGTTTAATTTGAGTCTGTGTGTTACTATTTAATGTATATGAAAATATTCTCCTCCTTAAAAAAAAGGGTACTTCCCTGTTATAGTGATGCACAACTATGATTCACCAATCAACTAAGAAATATTGCCAAGGTATGTTGATAAACATACCTGCATAAGCAAGATAAGCTTCACGAGTTTGGTGATGACTTTTGAAGGATCGGAATTTGACAGGTGCCACTATAACAGGGAAGTTCCAAAAAATATACAGTTATTTGTAATTTTCACTTTTTTTTTTTTCTTATTTTTAATTTTAATTGTAGCATGTTTTATCTTTAGCTAATTGTTTTACATGTGTTTTTATTTCAGTTGTTAATAAATGAATGGTTATTGGTTGAAAATATCAATCTTATATTTGTGATTGGAAGAGCAGATTGTTTTTTCTCTTGGTCAGTACCACAGGTATGGAATAATTTCCTTCTCTTATTTATGGTAATTGCATTTAAAATGAAATGTTTTAATGATATCTTTCATAAACTATTTATTATTTATTGTAAAATTTTAAATTTATTAAAGTATAAAATGTTTTAAAATAGGAATTTTCTCAATACATGCTGTGAAATTTAATCAGATTCAGGTATTAAAGATTTTAAATTTTGCTTCATTAAGTCAAATAAATTTTGGATTTTTAAAATGTTCCAAGTTTTACAAAATTTATATAAAGCTTGAAATTTCCATGGAATGTATTACACTTCATAAAAATTTATTTGGAATACAATTTTATATAAGCTTATATAAATTTATACTGCTAGGTGTTGAATGAAAAATGTTTAAAACCTCTAGTATTTATTGTGATATAGATGAAAGTAAAAAATATAAAGCATATTGTAGAATGTAAAAACCAAGTTTATTTGGTAATTTTAATTGTAACATATATATCTGTATTAATAGTGATGTAAAATTCATTAATATTATATAATTTTTTTAATTTTAATATATGTATATGTGTGTGCTCAAATTTTAATTAGTGATAATTTGCAAAAGCAAACAATGCATCCCTTCAAAAGAGAAAATCAGGTTAAAGTCCAGTCCTTAGTGATTGTGGAAAAACCTGGCGACTTAGAGGAAATGTCACCAAAGTAGTGCTATGTAAGCAGTGATGTCATGAAGATGTTGCTATTGTAAAGCTAACCAAAATTTACGGTTACCATAACCTAAATTGCTGCATTTAAATCAATATTGCACCCAAAAGTTGGCAATTGCCAAAATTCAACCAGATATCTGACTTGAACTGAAAATATTTTCAAATTCAAAATAGTTTTTATCGAAATTCAATGTAGCATAAATTTAATTAAATGTTATTTTGAAGCAGTTATGTTTTATGTTATTGCAGAATAAAGTATTTAAATCTTCAAAACTTTTTCGTTTTGCTCATACTTTGTTTCAATATTTATGTATATTTATTTTGATTGGATTAGTGAAAAAGTTCAGAATTTGTTTAATTAATTGTAATGAAGATTTATAGTATTTAATAGATATTTTAGACAAATCTTTGTGTGTAAAGAATGCATTTCTTGTTTATTAACTAAAAGTATAGAACTATAAATTTGCAAAATGTTATTAGTTTTCATCTTGTCTGTTGAGTTTTGAGTTATGATTTCTCTAAACGATTGATGAGTTAAAAAAAGTTAATGAATCGATGCTTGGTATGGATTTTATTAATGTTGCACTAGAAGCAACATTAGAGCTATTGGCGACAGACCTCATAATTTTGAACCTCGATGAAGTGACGAGGATAACTCCTGAGCTGGCACCTCTCTCTAAATGGATAACTGTAGTGTTGACGATATCAACTTAAGTGTCATCTTTATTAAGCTTGAAATAGTGAAATATGTTGCTTGTTACCCATGAGTATTTCTAGAGAGGCATTAATTCAAATAATAAAACATTATACTAAATTTATCAACCAGTTATAACAATTATTTTTCAAAATTCTTTCTAAAGAATCCATCTTATAAAATACTAACTGTATCAAATAAAATCAAATTTAACAAAATGAAATGTGTATCAAAATGTTGTTTATTTCATTAAGATTTTCAATATAAAATAAAATTTATATCAGCATTTATAATGCATTTCTATTTTCTTCTTAAACAGATCAATCAAAACTCGGATTTTGAGCATGTAATGTTTATGGACCTATCTGACGAATCTGGTCAAACAAATTTTCTTGGGTTTGTATGTTTATTTGTAGAATTTCTTTTAGATACATTTTTTGCTGATTTGAATCTGTTTCGAAAATTTGTAAATATTATTTAACATTATTTAGAATCTCTTTAATGATATAGAAGACATCAGAGCATTGCCAGATTATTTGAAAATCACTAACGATAACACATTTGAACAGCAAAGGCTTTTCATTGTATAAAATTATGTACAGTATGCAAATGAAGTGTAAAACACACTAAATAAATGAACTATAAATTAAGGAATACTGTTTTGTATTGATAACCTGTATTATTCTATCGAAATAGAAGGCATAAAATGCACAGCAATGCCTGTTTTCTGCTTGTGTGAAAACATCGAATTACTGGCAGGGCCGGGAAATGCCAAGTTACAGGGAAGTGTTGTATATTTTTTTAGTATTATCAATATTCATTAGTTCTTCAATGATAGCAATATTTTTTTTTTAAATTCAAAAGATTTATAAAGTAATTGTTTTACTGATAACAATATTTAAATAGTCTTTGTTGTTATTTAAAATAGATATTATGTCGCTTCTAGGTGTTGCATCAATGAAGTCATCGTTCAAATCAAGTTGATATTTATTAATTTTCACTATTTAGGTGTTATTTTTTTCTTTTTCATCTATATTGTATATATTTTATTGTGTAAAAATCGCATTGTAACTCATTTAAATATGTTTTTCTCTAAAGTGATTTAATTTTATTTTTACAGGAGCAAACTGTATATAAACAGATCAACAAATGCTGTAATTATACATATACCTAATGAATCTTTAATGTATGAGGTAATGAAATTGTTATAATTTAAAAATTGTATCTCTTATATATATATATGAGAGATAATTCATAGTTATCAATAATTTTTTTTTATCATTGTATCTCTTATATATATATTATATAATTCATAGTAATAAATAATTTTTTATCAAAGAAATTTATAAAAAAAACAGGTTCTATTAAATAATACAAAAGTAATCTGAAGTTATTTCTATCATATTCAAATTTGGTGATTAAATTTATATTCTGTTTATGTTAAGTTCTTCTAATTGTCATTCTAAAATTTCTAAGTTTAATTGCTTCTGTGTTTTAATTCATAGTTTTCTGTTGGAAGTGAAATGAATAAACTTTTACAAAGAGCTTGTAATAAAGGTAGAGCACATGATTATATGGAATCAATCAGGATGGTAAGATATTCAGTATGAATTTTATAGAGATTATTTACATACTTACATCTATGTATTTCTTCTATGTAATGTGATGATTTGATGTAATCTGTTTTGATTTAAATGATTAGTTGGAAGATTTTATAGTTTATATTTACATTCATAAAATATATATAATTTTTATGAGGAATTATGATAAAATTTTTGACACATTTTATGAAAGTAAATTGTATAATAAATAAGTATTCATTCAATAACTGGAAATGAAATTGGTTAAAAG
Source organism: Nephila pilipes (assembly GCA_019974015.1). Lineage (NCBI taxonomy): Eukaryota > Metazoa > Arthropoda > Arachnida > Araneae > Nephilidae > Nephila > Nephila pilipes. The sequence goes on from BMAW01004455.1 coordinate 635,343, forward strand.
TAATTTATAGCAATTTTCTTATTAGTTCTGTTGGATATACTTGTATGCGAATATTTTTGAAAAAATATGAAAATTCTTCATGAGATTCTCTAGGAAGATTATCTGTATGGATAATTTTTCCAAATTGAGGCTGTAAAATTCTATAGACTTTTAAATCTTAACTAATTTTCTTTCTTCTCCTAGGAGTAATAAAATATATGTCATAAATTAGTTAGCTTTATATTTTAATTACCCTTTTAAAAAGATGTATTTATGATCTGCAATTTTTTTTTTTTTTAATGAATCTGTAAAATTATGTGTTCATATAGAATTGATAAAGATATTTGCTACAGGGGGAAAAATAACTAGTTATAAATTTTAGCATTAATCTTTTATCAAAGGAGTTTTGAAAATATAAATTCAAATATTTTTACTTTTAATTATATTAATAATGAAAAATCTTTGCATTATTTGTAATAAACTTTATTTAAAACTAGTTCATTAAACAACTGGTAAAGAGGATATAATAAATATAGTACTGCATAGTTTATAGTACTATAGTGTCACAATGAAATGCATTTTTGAAAAATAAAATTTTTAATAAGGATTATATAAATAGATAATATCTTCAATACAATTTATTGATTAGATATTAAATAATGGTCATTTTTGTATCCTTTTAATAAGAGTTTCTTAAAATTTTTAGGATATCTCCAAAAATCAACCATGTAAAAGTAAGTAATTACTGATATATTTAAACTATATTTATATTTTGAACTTACATATATGTATGTATGTAGGAGACTGTTGATCTTCTGTGTAATGCCAGTTATGGCTAGTGGTTGTTATGGTTTGATAAATGGTATTCTTTAGTGTAATAGTATTTTATTTCTGAAAATAAAATTACACAAGGTTATATAATTCCAAAATATACATTAAAAAGAGTTGGGAGCTTTTGTAATATTGGCTCTAGCAGAAGGCTGTTTAGTTCTTTGGGCAAGGGGATCTGTCTTTAAAGTGGTATCCAAAGTATCAATTGTTCTTGATTTGTACATTTTTGCCAAAGCCCCCCCCCCTTTTTTTTTAATGGGACAACTGGAGAAGTATCTGTAGGTTTGAAGGATGTGAGTGCAGATTCCTGTGAAGTTGCTATCGGTTCTGATGGTTTGTTTGGGCTTGCTCTGACATAGGGAAAAAAAAAAGAATTAAATTCCTTTCCTGCTATGACATGGTGATTTCTTAGCGAGGATCAAGTATGGACCATCACGCCTTGGCATGCACCTCAAATCTTACTGATCAAATTCAAAGGAGGCAAAATGATTCAAACTTTATCATCAGGAGAAATTTCTTTGCACATTATTTCACTTAATTGTGTAATTTTTCATTCGGTTTTCTAGTTTGTTTAACATAAGTAATTGCAAATTCAGCATTGCCAAATTTTAAATGATCAATATTAATAGAATAAAGGGGGAATGAGAAAAAAATCTTGTTTTTCATTCACAGCATTAGATAAAACCATATGAGTGTAGCAGCTTATCAATTCCTGTCTCTTAGGCAATTTCATGACTTTGAATAAAGCTATTGCTGCTTTGAGGGTAATCGTCATTCAATATTTCTATGTATTAGGAAAAGCTTTGGCTGCTAGGAGTTGCAGGATTTCTTCTATCAGGTGGTACAGCAATTTAAAGATGGTCACCAGTGATAATTTGGTCTTCTATACAAGGCCTTAATTCTCCCCTAGTTGGGAGCATATCTTGAACTTTTCATGGAAAGAATTTAATTCATTTTGTTGTTGAGAAGAGAAATTTGTACTGCTAATAGAGCATTTATGTTTGATAGTATTTTGAGAAATTTGCATAGGCTCTGAGGGAATTCAGAGAAGTACCATTTCCTTTTCTAGAGATCTAGGACAGTGTCTCTGCTGATCTCAAAAAGTTAGTACCAAGGAGATTTCGGTTTCCTCTGACATTTTTAATACAATCCTTTTTTTCTGTAGGAATAACTTTTCTTTGAATGCTTGTATCCACAACTGTTGTGAGGATTTCTGCATTTTTTTTAATAAGGCCATTGCAGTGCCAATTTTGTTCTCTGGCCATATTTTCTTAGAAGATAGTAGTTTCTCTCTAGACTTAGAATGTGTTATATTGGTGATGGCACATACTACTGCTTGTGTGTTACAAATAGGCATTGAAATGATACTTAATGGGGGATCTTCTATTAAATAACCATAAAAGTAAATGTGATTTAGACTGAGTGATAAGACATCCTCTTTCTGCCCTTTTGGAACGCATGTCAGGCAATTGAACTTTGATTCTTGTGGCTCCTATCCTTTTCAAGTTCATCAGGGATTCCATGGGTTCTGTCATTGAAACCTGAAGTCCCACCTATTGGGCATCTGAGACAGAATATGTCTCTCATTTTTTAGTTCAAGTAGTGTCTTTGTTCAGTGAAGTGAAACACTGATTCCTTAATTACTGGGTGACTGTTGTACCCTTTGTTTCGATTCAAACTTTCTGTTGGTATCTGTGTTGAACATTTGTCCAACTTTCTTATTTGTTCGTTGATTTCCATATGTATCTAGTTTCTGTAGGAGATCATTTCCATGTGATCCAGATGGATCATACATCCTAAGCAGTGCTCTTTGACTTTTTAAGGGACTCATTTCTTCCTTTGATTGAGGATTATCAAATTTTTTATTCCCTTGAAGTACTAGATGTGCAATTCTGCCAACTAACTTTCGAAGTAGTTTTGGAGCTCTGAATGGCAATCTTATCAAATTTTTGTAGATGTTTTCCTGTGGTAAACATAAAGGTGCCATAATTTCTCTGCTCAAATGAAATCTTTTCAAGTAGGAATTCTTTTATGTGGTCAGAAGTCCTGAGTGTTTTCCTCAGGTTCTCGAGCAAAGAGCTGGACCATGCCATTAGGCAGCACTCCTTTTATATGAATGACAATTTTCAATAACCTTAGTTGTTATCAAAACAAATTTATGAACAAGGATTTGTTATCTTTTGGGTTGAAGTTTGGAATTAATTTTTTATATGGAATTTTTGTTGGTTTGTAAAAGCAGCATTTTTATTGTTAGGTGTTTTTTGTATTTAATTTGCAATCAAATTTTTCAATTTGAATGTGCGCTTCTCTTTCTCCCTAGTTATTCTCTTGTGTTCTTCTTTTGCTACACAACCCTCAATTTTAAAAAAGTCTGCTCAAAAGTCTTCAGTTTTACAGAGCTAGTGATGAATTCTTTTATGTCCATGCGAGTCATTGGTCATGCTTAAGTCCATTTCGTAGACTAAAATTAGGTATACATTCCTTTTCTTGCCAAGAATGGTGTAGTTACAGCCAATTAGCTGTTTGATAGGTAATTGTTCTGTTCTAAAATGTTCTTTTTCTTAGTTATTAATTTACTTTGAACATATAAGTTGCTTGAAAAGATCAATGCATCTTAAAATTTAAACACATAATTTCAACCTTAATGAGAAAGAAAAAAAATATTAAATGCAAAAAAGTGAGATATATTCTCTGAACTATTCATACAATATTACACATCACTTATTAATAACTTTTTGAATTTTGATTAAATGGTAATTACTATGAATATACTCCTTTGATTTCAAGTGAAACCACGTATAAATGTATCATTTTTAACTTGTAATACAGAATGATAAAAAATATCTATTACCTCACTGAAATACCAAAATGAGCAAAACTATTATTGGAAATCACATTTTTTTTTTTTTTTTTAAAGAAAAGATGCTTCTTTAATAATTCCTAATGAATAAAACATTTGCACAATACACTGCTTTACCACTTGCCATGCCACTTTTCCTCTTTAGAATATCGAATAGAGAAGAAAAACAAAATCTTGCATAGCAATTTTCACTTTTTGCGAATCTTACTGGAAAAAAAACATAAAATAATTTACAGAAAAGGTCAATTGTGTAAAGAATTAGCATATTTATATAAACAAAAGGGAGTGAGCTAAAATTACTCCATTGAATCAGCATTTCTTTTTAAGAGGATAAAATTGCATTCAATATGAGGGAATATGAATAGCCGTTTTTACATGCCTTAATTGGCATTTTGAATTATATATATACAGTGATGGCAATTAATTTTGTAAAAAGAATTTGTATGGAATAGTTATTTAGCATACATCACCAAGTTTAACAGCTTAAATGATACCTTGAAGTATAATTCTATTTCAATAATTTTTATTTAGAACAAATAAATGCGAAATTATAGTTCATACTTAATGCATTGTTCTCTGCATGAAAAACAATTCAATGCAAATTAGCATAAAATCAAATAATTACCATGTTTGTTTACAATATTAAAATGTTAAATCACACAATATATATTGTAAAAATCAAATCAAAAGAAACTTAAAAAACTATGTAATTTTAATATGAAATTAAAATCAAATCAAACAAAACTATCACACAGTTTTCAACATAACATTTAAACAAAAAAAAAAAAAAAAAATTATATTTTATTATTTAATTAAAAAAAAAACAAAAAAAAAAAAAAAAAACTTTTTAAAATATAAAATTTAAAAAAAAAAAAAAAAAAAAAATCCTCAGTATAGATTATTTCTTGACAGAAATTGTTTAACACAAGAAAAATCTTCAACCATAAATTTAAAACAAGAATTTTTCACTTTCTCATCACATGGATTGTGACAGTATTCAATTTAACATTTTTCAGCTCTTAAAATAGCCAGGGCTGATGCACGTTAAATCTGTCTGGGCCCAAAGTCCTCCCGTTGGCATGGTGTGGATGTTAGGAGAGGGGGTGCCAGCTCAGGTGTCGTCCTCGTCACTTGACAGTGGTTCAAAATTACAAGGTTTGTCGCCAATAGCCCTTGTGTTGCTTATAGTGTGATGTTAATAAAAAACTAAACTAAACTTCAGCTCTTAAAAATAATTAAAACAATACAAAACTAGTACTTGAGTTTTTCTTTTGGTCAAGAATTTTTAAATTCTAATGAACTTTTAATTTCTGGATGGGATCCTTGTAACAGTTGAAAGAAGGAAATTGAGCAAATGCCTGTTATGGCAAGGAGTCATTTTGGTTTGGTAATTGGTATTCATTAGTGTAACAGTATTTTGTTACTTGAGATAGGGACAACAATCCCGCATATAATTCTAAAATTTACATTAAAATTAAATAGACAGTGTTATGACATGTTCACTTTTGGGGTCCTTGGCTTAAGCATTCTTTGTTTTGCCTAGTCTCTAGAGGATGCCTCTGCTGCTTAGGGGCTGCAGTATGCTGTTAAGATAATAAGGATATGTATATTTTGTTATGAGCCCAAATGATGCTTCCTTGAAACTGTTCTTTGAAAGGAAAAGACATTTACAGAAATTTCATCTGTCAACCAAGGAAAGTCTTAGCAATGTCCCTGAACGACAGATTTGGCGCCATTGAAAACAAAGCTAAGGTTCCTAGAAGTTCTGTAATCTAGGTAAAAACTTGGCTGGGAAGAAACTTGCAGACTTTTCCCGAATTATCCCTGTGATTTCACATCTAGCGGGAGAGGTGTAAATGCACAGAGAGCCTGAAAACAGAGTGGTCTGTCTTTGGAGTCTGCTTTTGAAGATAATTGAGAAATCAATTAGAAATGACTGAGCAGATCTGCTAAGGATACCATGGCCGAGTGAATCTTCCGGAGATTCAACCTGTTTTTCAAGTCTTCCTTGGAAGTGCAGAGTATTACTGCAGAGATTTATCTGTAATGCAAACTAGTAAGCTGGTGAGAGCTGAATGTGGTTGAATACAACTGTGCTGTTTAAAAGTACTGTTTTAAAAAAATGCTGTTTTTGTTCCTGTATTTAAGTCATTCATCTGTACCAGTGCAGTGTGTTTGTTTGTGCTGTTATTTTCAGTTTTGTTACCTGTGTATTGTCTTTTCATGAATATTTGTGAATAAAGCATTTCCCATTATCCTCTGTGTTCGAATGATTTCACTCATTATACAGCCAAAATTTTTCTAACGATATATATGTATTCTGTGTGTGGAAAAAATATTTGCTTTTTTAAAATTTATTCTGAATATCTGTCTATTGCTGTAGAGAATAACATAATGAAAATATTTTATAATTGTGATTTGTATAAACATATAAATTAAGGGTGTTTTTATTAAATATAACATCAGGCAAATAATTTTTTACTGCTATTCCATCACTTTCCAGATATTATGAAATGGGTTTTTATAAAAATGTAAAGCCTTGTAGATTTAATCCACTTTTATAAAATGTGAATATTTGTTTCATAGTTGAGAATGGCATCTGAGACTCTTGAAATTTCACATTTATTATGCTCTTGAAAGCTTTTCTGTTTCTGATGTTAATTAATGATGTATTATAAAAAAACATATGACTCTTAAAGTCAAATCTGTCTATTGATGTAATATTATATTGATTATCTCTAAAGTAATGGATAAATAATAGTTTTTGAAATCAAATTTTATGTTGTATTGATTAAGTGAAGAATTTTAAAATTTCTTACTTGTGATGTTGTTTTAAAAAAATTGTAATTAATGTATACTTTTCTTCTGTGTTTTCTTGTAGCTTAATATCATAATATTTTAGGTAAAGTTAAACCAATGAAAGTCTCTGAGAGAGCTAGAAAATCCCCTTATCCTATGATATCTGTAACAGAAGCAGTTGAACTTGTGCTTAAAGAAAGCTCATCAATGCCAAAAATATGGAAAGATACTAAAGGTGAATGATTACATATTGTAATTTTATTTTTGATCATAGAATAGCTATATGATAAAGTACCTAGTTGAACCTTGATTGTTTAATATAAGTAATTGAACTAATTTAAACTGGGTGATACAAAAGTTTTGAGTAATGTAGATGGAGATATCTGTTAATAAATATAATAATCATAGAGCAATTAATATTCCATTATTTTTTCAGTGTTCTTTTTTATGTAAATGTTATGTAAAAAAAATTAGGAAATGAAAAACTATTATACCATATTCTCTTTGAAGAAATTATTTTTTAAATTGATTATCTCTTTCTGAGTAACATTAAATTTTATTTTAATTGAATCTTCTGTTCTTATTTATAACTTCCTCTCCCTCTCTTTTATTTGCTAGAAACTTAGTATATATTTGTGTATAATTTTTAAAAACCCTCTTAATATCATAATATATATATTTCATTATTTATATTTATTATGATATGAAGAAATAACTGAATTATGGAATTCTCTATCTATAGAAAACATATTTACTAACTGATATTGTTTTGTGGTTTGTTCTGAGACCTGTGTGGTGACCAGGAATGACAGAAAAGTCCCACTGTAGCTCATGCATGTTGTAAGAGGCGACTAAAATGGGTACCCAGCATCTGGGGATTATATCAGGGAACCTCAGGGACTTGCCTTCTTCAGGTAAGTATGGGCATCATGACCCCAAGGCACCCTAGTGATCTTTTTCTTTCCTATGGGGTTTACTGTCTTTGGTAAACACGGGTGACGCGGCCCTGGGTTACCCTAGCTATCCTTCTCTATTTTCGACCCTTCTTTGTCAACCAATTTTTGTCTTTTTTTTTTCCAATTTCTTCACGTCTAGACCACAGGTTAAATCTTGTTTGGCGCAGCATAGCTATATCTGCCTCTTGCGCCAATAAACTTTACATTTACTCACTCACTGTGGTTTGTTCAGAACTTATCACATAGTTTTTTCAAAAAATATTTTAAAGATTATCTTATTTTACATACTCTCTTTTAATTCTTGAAAATTTGCATTATATTGAGGCTTATATAATTTTTTAACATTGAAATGCCTTTTATAATAAGTTTTGTACTATTTCAAATTATTTTGAGCTTAAGTCATACATTATATTCCTTTCTATGTATTTTTATTATTGGGTATTTCTTAAAATTTAGGAAGAAAATATATTTTAAATAAGAATTGAATTTTCAAACCTCGGTTATACTTGAACTGATAATTGAAAATGACTTTGATAGTGATAATTTGTTTATAACTTATATATACTCAAACATCCTAAAATATATTCTCTTAGTTAAACTATTTACTACATAAATTTATTAACAGTAATTTTAATTAGATTTATGTGTTGATTTTTATGGAAATTGAAATGAAGCATTTAAATGTTAATCTGTAATTTTTTTGATTGAATAAATTTAAAATCCTGATAAAATTTCTGGCATATAGTCATTGCATATTATTCAGCATTTGTGTAGTATATAAATTGAATTGAAATTAGTACCTTAAGCTGTATGAAGCATTAAAACTTATCCCTATTACTCTAATTTTATGAAAATTTATACTTATTTACAGTGTAAGGAAATACTAAACAATACAGTACAAATACCAAGCACATAAGATAAAAAAATATGAACATTTTTGTGTTATCAATAATTTTAGATGTTCATTTTTGTTAAATTTGAAGGGATACAACTCAAACAATCAGCATACTGATGTTGTTTTCCCTTGTGAAAAGATATCTCAAAACTAAATGATTGTAAAATTAATGGCCATCTTGTTATGGATTAATTCCAATATTTTTCTACAATCACACCAATGGATTATGATCAATTTGTATGGCAAACCTTTGGTGTTCATCAAGATAACACTTCAACTTCTTCACTGCTAAAACTGCACACTCTCTTTCCATAGCGCTGTATTTTTGTTTAGGAAATATGATAGGGTGTTCATTTTTAGATTTGATGCAATGCAATTTATAACAAATGGTTTTATAAAATCAGGCCTGTATAAAACTGGATTTTTAGATAGTTTCTCCTTGAATTTCTGAAGATATACTTTGGCTTACTAAATGTCCTAGGTACTTCACATGAGCTCAAGCAAACTGACATTCAAAAGGTTTTTTGTGCAATTTTGCAGCAATCAGGCTGAAGAAAATGTCTTCCATGTTTTAAATGTTCTTTACAGGTTTAGGGGGGAAAGACATCCTCTAAATAAGGCACAACTTACTCTTCAGTTCATTTAATAAACTAGCCGACTAAAATCATTGGGTGCGTCATTTTTTCAAACCAATGGGAGGACACAATGACTTGAACATACAGAAATTAATAATAAGAAAGCATATTTTGTGCTTTGTTATTTAAAAATATCTGCCAGTAGGGTCCTATCAGGATCTTATAATATATTTATTAGTATCTGTTGCTAATTATATATATGTCACAACAGATACTTTTTCTATCAACTTTTCTATATTAGGAAGGGGGAAATTTTTGTGTAGCTATTTAAATGCCAATAATCAATACAAGGTTTTGGTTTCTTGCCTGGATCTTCCACCATATTGGAGAGGCAAAATCAGATTTTTCAGGGACAATAACCTTAAGTTTCAACATTTTCTATTTCAGTTTTTAGGATTTCAGATTGTTGGAGTGAAAGTCAATAAGATTTGACACAAATAGGTCTCTTGGACTCTAGCTTGTTGCATTCATCTAAATTTGTGAATCCAGGTTCAATTGAAAATGTGCTGGAATATTTTCTTATCAGTTGACAAAGTTTGTTTTTCTATTTCTCAGACAACTGGGTGTTCAACTGAATATCCTGCCACATTTCTAATTATTCAGAGTCTTTGATTTCTAATTCAAGTTTCAGGATTTCTTCAACCTCTTCTTTGCTCCAGTTTCTTTCCAGACGTAGCAAGTTATTGTTTTCTTTGTTCTGAAAGTAAGGCTTCAGCATTTTCACAATACACACTCATTTTATTACTATCTGGAAAATGTATGTTATTCATCACTTAAAGCTATTTTACAACCTTTCCTAGTTCAATCCAATTGACTGACAGTTTATTTGGTTTGGATGATGCTGTGACCAGAACTAGATTGCCTTGTTTAAGTTCCAGCTTTTCTTCATATTGTTACATTTAAGTTTTCATTATGTAGCATCATTGATGTCTTTAAATTTCGACTATTAGTTACAATCCTCAAAACAAAAAGCACATGAATTAAAAATTTATCTCAATCTGCTCTAGATTCTAACAAAGTACTTACTTACAGTATTCTTACAAAGTAATAACTTACAGTATTCTTATGTATTCTTTCATCGTTTTGGATATATGTCTGACAAAACGTTTCACAACTTAAACTTCAAAACTGTCCAGAAGTTCTGTTGTAAGTACATATATGAACGACATTCCCAAATCAGTTTGCAATTCTCCAGGCAAACCCAAACGACTGAAAATTTGCAACAACGTATCTCTGATGATTGTAGGTCACAAATTTAAAATGGAAATAGCTACAAGACGTTTAGATAAGTAAGTCATGATTTATTTTCCCCCTGAAGTGCTGACAAGCAAAGGCTAACAAGCATCAATGTCCAATTCAACGAATATTTCTGAAATAAAAGAGACAATTTTCAGCACAAGTTTTGATAAACCTTTCTTCATAACTGAAACAATTTGGCTAAAAAATAAAGTCTTGAATAAAGCAACTTTAGATCTGCATTTAAATGGGCTGATATACCTTCATGACAATAGATTTTTAGCTGTTCATGAAATTTTTCTGGAAAAACTAATAGTTTTCTTTCAGCTTCATTTCTGTCGCTTTTCTTAAATGGTAGCATATTTTCTCTAAAACATGCTTGTTTGCTTTCAAAGTCTTCATTGCTTTTGGAATAAGTGGTTTTAATTTTACGCTTTAGTGTTATTCTTTTACAAATGCTTTTAGAAAGGTTTTTATGAAATCTTTCACTGAGAGTTCTTTTACTACATGCAGAGCTTCTTCCTCTTCATTTTCTTTCTTTATGTTTTCATTCATTTCTTTGTTGAGTTAGTCAATGAAATTGTTTTGATCATCATTCTCCACTTTAAAAAGTTTCTTCTGAGCTCTAGTTGGTCATGGTCAAGGGCTCGTTGCTACAGCAGTTTTCGTCACGTCGGGTTCAAGCCTTGATGTCTCTGAAGACCCACCTTGTAGTCAGAACTGATGCACATTAAATCTGTCAGGGCCCAAAATCTTCCCCTTGGTGTGGTGTGAAAGTTAGGAGAGAAGGTACCAGCTCAGGTGTCATCCTCGTCACTTGACAGAGGTTCAGAATTCTGAGGTCCTTCGCCAGTAGACCTCATGTTCCTTCTAGTGCAACATTAATAAAACCAATCCAATCTGAGCTCTAGTTTGAACAGCATGTAGCATTATGTCATACAAATTAGAATTTGTACACCTGGATCTTTTTTCTTTGACATCTTGTTTCACACTGCAAATCTTTTATTTTTTAATCGAACAACACTCAGTTTGGTTTTCCATCAAATATCTGCCTTGATCTAAGGAATCTCTTATGACAGCAACTTTAGGTATAATATGTCCAATTTCACTCTCCAACTCAACTTCTGTAAGAGACAAACATATCAATATCTCTTCTAACCCTAGTGTTCTTAGCTACACTTTCTCATTTATATACATTTGTGGTTTCACACTTTTGTTACAGATAAAATCAAGACTACATCCAATATTTCGCAAAACTACTACATCCTCTCCATTTACTCTATCCATACTAGTGTAACATGCTAAAGTGCATGTAACTTTTATCAATCACAACATATGAAAAGGACATTTTAGTTTCCTTCAGTTTACCATACTGTGATCTAAGATGATTGTTGGTGACACATTCATAGCAGCATATGGTTTTTCATCTCTTAAATTCTCATTTTTAAAAGTTTTGGGTTTTGCTTGAAATCTGTGGCATTCTCTTTAGACTTTATGATAGTTTCCATTTTGGTTTCAAATGTTAAGAAAAATCTTTTTGGACAGATTCGTTAATTTTGAAGCTTTTTCTCTAATACTTTCATAATCGTACATCTTTTCAGCTATGTCAAAAGATGTAAATTTAAGCCAATCTTTCAGGCAATATTTCGTCTTGATAGGTACTCAAAATTTCAGTTGCTCAGTCACCTTCAGATTCTAGAGTTGCTGAAAAGTCTGTCTGTCTAACTCAGGGATCCACTTAGTAAAATAAATAGAATTTTTTAGAGTAATTTCTCCAAGATTGGTTTGCTGACTTGTGATGTCTATAAAAATATTGTTTTAGTTTCTCACTTATATATATATATTTTCAAGATAAGATTTTCTACAAAATCATGGCTATTAGCATCACTAAATGGCTCTTTGGCTACCTTATTCGACTGTTTCGCTGGTAAAACTGCTTACATATAGACTCTCCAATCCTTCTTCAGTAGACTTTCCATTTCTGCTCCTCTCAAATTTTATTAAGTATAAATGCATTTTATTGTGCTTTTCATTATACTTGGGTGTAATCCAAGTTAGTTTTATTCTTTGACTAAGTTCAACACTTCCCTTCATTCTCTTTCCTATTTATTTTTCTGATCGTGGTCCCCTTTCGAATATTTTAATTTTTTTCTTCTAGCGTATACTATTGCACTTTTTGAGTCATCAATTCTTCTTTCTCTTCTTATCTGATTCTTTCTTCCTGTTTTGTGCTCTCATTTAGTCTATCTAAGGGGTGGGCAGTTGTTTTGGCTTGGAAACTACGTTGTGGAAGCAGAGGATAGTAACGGGTCACTCCTTTAAAAATGGTTGCATTCATTAGTTAATTTTGCATTTCAAAAAAGATATAAATTGTACCATAAAAATCAATGAATAAAAATAAAATAAAATGGATCAATGAATAAAATAATAAAAAAATAAATTTAATTTATTTTTTTGTGATAATTTTAAATATATAGCTGCAAGCACATTTAATTTCAGAATCAGAATTTAATGAGACAAATGTACCCTATTGCACTTTTGTACAATTTTTTTCAAATCAAGAAGTGGGATCGCTTGTTGAGATTCTCATCACAGTCTGCAAGTTGTCTATCAAAGAGCATGTATATTTACTCTTGTTGATCATCAAACAAGAAAAATTTTGCTTACAAATATTGAGAACATTTTCCCAACAAATTTCTTTATACATGGAAATTTTTTTTAGAAGACAAAATTTTTTAAAAGTCAACTAATGTCACAGCATTAAACATTTCTTTCACAGTGTGATCTTACTGTTGAGAGATCACGCTGTGAAGGGATAATGCTCTCTGAGATAAAGGGAGGTAATTGAATTTAGGAAGATAAGTTTTGGAATTTTCTTGTGACCTCATTCTCCAAACTCCACAGGTTATCTCTAGAAGAAATACTTTTGGGCACTTTCTGTTTTCCTAATAAAAGGAGATGATAAAAATTGCCTCCCTGCTTGCTTTGCAAATAGACCAAGTTTTGATTTGAATGATTTTACGCATGAAAAGGAAATCTCAGTTTAAAACAGATTTTCCTGGCTGTCTTGGCAGGCCATAAAAAAAAAAAAAAAAAAAAAGGCTATCCGGTTGGGACCAACGGGTTGCTATTTACTCACCCCTGGTCTATCTGTTAGTATCTTTACTTCATCCTTTTTATATGACTCACTAAAAATTGATTTCTTAATTTCTGTAATTTTGCTCAAAGAATCTACTTCCACACCTATTTCTTTGCATGTCTCCAATGAATCAACTTTCTAGCTTTAGCTATTAAGCCATGACTTAGGGATAAACTAAACAAGATCAGAATGCTCTAAAGAATTTGATAATGATAGAAAAGGGAGCACTTAACTCTTAAGGTTGGATTTAAAAAAAAAAAAAAAACATACACGCATATTTCAATTGAGCAGTCTATCTTATACCTTACTTAAAATGAATACTGGAAATTAAGAGTTAGTACACAGTAAAATACTGTATCTTATAAAATCCAGCTATACACAACAAATATAAAATTCCCAGTATTAAATGAAACCAATATAAAATAGTTTCAAACCAAGCATTTTCCAATTATTTAATCATTAGTATAAAATTTCTCATTTATTTTTATTTAGAATTGAAATCAATTTTCACACAAAAACTATATATGTAATTAATATCAATTTACAATTAATATCAAATTCTCAGTTTTACTTTTAAACTTGAAAATAATGTTTAGATTACAAATGAAAACAAACCTACGTAACAAATGATTACAAAACAAATGGATTACTTTTGATAAAAAGAGTCAATCAAAACAAAACTATAATTCCATTTATAAGTTAAAACAATATTAAACACTTCTGTACTAATGAGTGTTTTGTATCATAAAATATTTTCATACAAATACCACGCATTGCATGAAAAAACATTCTATAACATAAAAAAAAATCCATTTATAAAAATTTTTATACCATCTTTTCCAATGATTTTGTAATTCTTTGTGGTTACATCATCTTCTGGCTCACTCAGTACTTCAGTACCCAGCTCTTTTTATGAATACCGCCATCTCTCCTTTTTTTTTTTTTAACTAACCAAATCACTTCACATCCAAATTCTTTACAAAATGTTTTTTGAAAAAGTTTTAAGAGAATTTTTCTTTAAATGTTACTTATCCATTTATATTTTCTTTACCTATTTATCCAATTTAATCTTTTTTAAATTACTGTCTTTCAATGGGAGTAGAAAGTACAATTTATTAATATTGAATTAAATTCTAAATGTTCAAATGTTTCCTTTTCTGCTGTCTTTTATATTCATAAGAAAATTTTATGTATCATTTTTTTTAATTTTACCTAGTTTATTTGTGTAAAAAAATTAAATGAATTTATATTGATATTTATAATTAACAATGTATTAATTTCAAACCTGTATATTTCAAACAAGTTCCAAGCAAAATACCAAACATACTATTTTTTTTATGTTATAGGTTGTTATAGTCATATATTAGGTGAAAATATTATTGCTAGTGAGCCATATCCTCCATTTCCTGCATCAATTAAAGATGGTTATGCTGTCCTTGGTAAAATTGGTTTGAAATCTAGCCATTTTTTAGTTTTTAATTATTCTTTATATGCAAGAAATATTCTTTTTTTATTGCATGAGAGTTAGGTTTATGTGAGAGCTTTAAAAAAAAATTTTTTTTTACTTATTCTATTTATAGAAAATTCAATATGAATTATTTTCTTGTTTATTTATTGCATCATTTTCCCTCTACTTATATAGTTGATGACATGTCGGAAATTCGGAAAGTTATTGGAACTGTCACTCCTGGATGTCAGGTAATATTATTATTGTTATATGTTACGGTTTTGTCGATTTTTATTTTTGTATATTTTGAAAATCAATCTGAACGATGTAAGGAGATGTAAATTAAACTGATAATATGAATGTTTGTGTTAGATGTATTTCTTTATTTGTGAGAATGCTCTTGTGTGTGTGTGTGTGTGTGGTAATATATAATAAGATTAATGTTCCTTTTTAAATTTGAAAATAATTTAACAAATCGCTTTTTTATGTAGCTCGATTTTGATCTCAAGTCTGGCTGTTGTGTTCGTGTGAGTACTGGTTCTGTGGTTCCGGATAAAGCTGATGCTGTTATTCAAGTTGAAGATACATCTATAGTAGCAAAAGATGAGGAGGTATTTTAATTGTAATGGAATGTAAATTACTGGTTTTTTTTTATTGGATATTAATTTTTCCTAATAATTTTAGTTCATTTATTGTTTTAGGGCAATGAAATTAGTATAAAAATTGAAAAGCAGGTTATGAAGCGTTTCCAAGATATTAGGTAAAATTTTAAATCTTCATGATTGAAATTTTGTTTTGATTGTGAAAATTAAGTGCATTGTTTTTCTTGAAAATTTGCTCATCACAATTTATCTGCTTGATACTTTCAAATGTTCTTTGAAATTATCGTGGTCATGATTTTAATAAAGACTTGTGGTGTAGCAGGGAAGATGCATGATAAATCTATTAGGTCTCAAAGTCCTTATATTCATGTGGTGTGAAAGTTAAATGAGTGGGGTGTCCTAACTCAGGTGTTGTTTTCATCTCTGGATCATGACTCAAAATTATGAGACATCATAGAATCTCGTTAATTCAGATTTTTTTTACTCAAATACTTGGATCAGTCTACACAAAGAATATTTTTTAAATTTGAGTAGCAATCTGTAAATTTTCATAGTAACATATATTTCATTCGTGTGTTTTGAAAAATTGTTTTCTAAAATCTTCTAATAGCTATGAATGTATGAAAAGAAAGGGAGGGGGAGTAACAAATATTCTGTTGAATGTTAACAAAATCTTAGTTACACTTCTTATTATGAGTGACAAATGGCACATAAAGCTACATTGTCTTTAGGGAAAATGCATTATAACACCTTTAACCACTTAACTGACCAATTTTTTACATGCTTGGTGTCATAGTATTGCATTTGTTGTTGAATTTTGAAAGGTAAGATTCAACAATACATTGTCCAACCAGCAAATTTACACCTCATGTATAATCTAGAAGAAGCATATGTTAGATGCAAGTAACACTCTGGATAAGACGGTAGATAAGCAGATGAGCTGCCAAAATGACACTCAGGTAAAACTGGTATTGGTTAACAACTTCCCAGTTTTGCCCGAACACCGCTCGGGGTTTTGCCTGATTTGATTTCTGATTTGCCCGCAACACATTTTTCGATGCTAATCCACTGATTTACCCGAAGTTTTTCTTCTTTTTAATTTGCAATGTTTCTAATAGGAGGCTCTAGCTATCCAGTAAAAATATGATCATAAAACATGTTTGAACTGATTTTTTTAAGTCAAATTTTACTGCTTTTTTTAAGTGGGAAGAAACACAAATTTGGTTTTCACTTGCTCGGTGAATCACATGTTATATAAAATATTTTTTAAATTCAGAGGTAAAATAAAAGCAGAATGAGTGACAATGAGCGGCTTATAATGAAAAGTAACTCTGATATTGGATCAGACAGTGAATCTGAAATTTCACTAAACGATTCTGGTAGTTACGAAAAGTTCATTATCGGACTTCTCTAGTGATGAGGAAATGGAAATGTTAGATGATCTTACTCAAGTTTGGAACTTTTGTGAAATTGATACTAGTAATCCTCCTTTAGCACCACCACGTTTTCCTTTCACTGCAAATCCAGTTGTTCATTTGAATATTGATATAAGTGATGTAACCCTACAATTTCTTGATATTTTTTTTGATGATAATCTCCTTGAAATGATAGTTGCTGAAACTAATCAGTATGCAGATCGATTTATTCGAAACAGCAATCTACAAAGAAACAGCAGAACAAGCGAATGGGAACCAAAGTCGAAAAATGAAATTCAAGTTTTTATCACTTTGAATATTTTTCTAGGAAATGTGAAAAGACCTGATGTTGAGCACTTTAGACATTCAACATCAACTCCCTTTTTTTTTTCCCCAAAAAATCATATCTTTTTTGACGCTTTCATCTTATTCATCGATATTTACATTTCTCAGATGACATCAAATTTGATGCTAAAACTCATGAGGGCCCTAAGTTACATAAACTGTGGCCGGTAATTCAATTTCGCCAGGTAATTCGGTTTTCGTCTTTCCATTTAAGCTATTGTTCCGAAAAAAGCCAACTTTAAGTAAAAATATAATTTTTCCGTAATAAATAAAAATTAGCATAATTTCTTAAAATCAATGTCTAAAATTGTTTTTGCTGCTGTTTTGAGTTTATATAATCGAAAGGAATAAGAAATTGTGTTTATAAAATATGCTTATTTTATGACATAACATGACAAAAAAAAAAGAAACTGTTAAGTGAAATATTAGTGTTCATTAACTATATTTACTTTCTATAAATCTGATTATTCTTCATTTTGTTCAATATAAAGATGATTTTCTAGAAGTATATTTTATTTTTTCCATTTTCCGGTTCAAATTAATTTTACTTAATGAGTTTTTACTATATGCCATTGTCCCATCATGTTGCTTCTAAGTGCAACATTAATGAACAATCATTTGAAACTGTCCTGAGTTATGCTGGATCATTACATTCATTTTAGTTAGATATTTTTCTTTTCATATTTTTATTATTCTATGAAATTTGTTAAGACATGATAACGTCTTTTAAAATTTTATTCTTAATATGTTTTTAATCAAATAGGCAATTTTGATTCAGAAACAAAGCTTATGAAATGTTGATATATCCATTTTGAACTATTCAGTGTACTTCACATCAGCATGAAACTTAATTAATCTGAAAATAAGTTAAAACATGAATGTAAGAAGTACTCTGAATTTTATAGAAATGCAATGAAATTTAAATTAATGATAAAGTGTTCCTTATTTCATAACATTTTCCCTTTTGCTCATTTCTTAATTAATTTTTTTTTTAGATTTTTGATTGTGTAAACTGTAATGTATATTTAATTTCACGAAGTATTTTAATTTATTTAAAAAATTTGTGTTGCTATTTTAATCATCTTTTGTATATTTATTTAGTTCATTTGAGAAACAAGTTTTTCAAGTACTTAATGTAAAGAACTTAAATTACTTTTATTATATTCTATTATGTTTGTTTTGAAATTATTGCCTTCCAAAAATTTATGACATCATTTCTATGTACATTTGATGTGTTTCTGTGCTATGTTTGACTTATAAACATCTTTAAAATTTTTGGGTTACTGTTATACTTGAAAGTATAATTAGAACTTATGTTTTAAAGCAAAATCAGTGTTGTGACGCAATTAAATTTATGAGTTACACTATGATTACTTTTATCAAATCTTAATTTGTTTTAATAGAATTTAAAATTGATTTAATTAGTAAATTTTTAATTTATTATTTAAGCAGATTGGGGAATATTATGCATGCTAAGTTCATTTGTACAACTTCCTTAAATGTCCCTGTCTGTCCCAAAATTTCCAGGACTGATCCCATAAATAAAAAATTAAAAAACAAAAAAGACAATTCTTTACTGAGAGTGAATTTTGTGTACTCAGGCTATGAAACATTTCAACACTTCTAAATAGCAATGTCCAGTGACATTATGTTGGGGGGGAAATCTGCCTTAAGTAATTTGTTTTGCTAAGGACTTATTGAATGACTCTTGTACACTGTTGCAACTAACCGTGTGTAATTAGCATCACACAACAAATTACATTATGAAATTTTACAACATGAAGTGTGAGTTTGTTTTTGATATCACTTGTGGACACGCAGCACCATCTACTAGCTAGTAATTTAACTGGTCTGGGAAATTTTGAGACTGGCCATATAACTTAAAACTGTGTGAACTCATAATGAAAAAAAGGTTGATAAAAAGTGTGGTATTTTTATTAACTCTGAAACTTAACCTAGAATAAAAATTTTAAATCATTTGTAATATTATTTCATAATTTTGTATTTATTTTTGAATTTTAGGTAGCATTACGTTATTACAACAGTGTATCTTATGATTTTCTAATTATTTAAAAAGAATGTGGGATTTTTCTTTCTGTATTTAATTTTGAAATATTTTTTAATGAAAATTCTCTTAGCTATTGGGACAATGATATAATACAATTTTGTATCTGTTATTTTTATCTCTGTCCATTTTTCTGTATTATTTAAGATTTATTTTTTTTACTTGAA
The DNA here is from genome assembly GCA_019974015.1 of Nephila pilipes. Lineage (NCBI taxonomy): Eukaryota > Metazoa > Arthropoda > Arachnida > Araneae > Nephilidae > Nephila > Nephila pilipes. The sequence goes on from BMAW01004455.1 coordinate 654,714, forward strand.
ACAGTAAAAATGTCTTGTCTATTTTTATAGGGCTGTAGGTAGTGATGTTAAAAAAGGCGAAGTTATAATTACAGAAAAACATAAGATTTTAGCTGCTGAAATAGGAATAATGGCCACTTGTGGCATTCAAAAAGCCCTTGTTTTTCAAAAGCCTCGAGTAGCGTTGTTATCAACAGGAGATGAAGTATGTTTTAATAGTTGTGCTATATACTAATATGAGAATAAGTTCTATGTTGTAATTAATGATTGCACAAAAACATATTTATATTTAATTAAAAAAAAATTGCTAATCATTTTTGAAAGGGTTGTATGATTTTTGACTAAATATGACACCAGATTTTTGAATAGATACAAAGTAATAATAATTAGTCCTTTTAAAAAATGTGCATTATATGTATACAAAGTGTGACTAGAAAATGATGAGACTGATGCTGTAAAAAATTCATTTTAATTTCATACATATTTACTTATTATCACCTTTAATATACACCCCTCCTCTATTCCTATTCCACTCCATGCATATCTTCCATTGTTTGAAACAGTACTGGAAGTATTCTTCTGTCTGCTCCTTCAAGATGCTTGCCACTTTCTCTTCAACTTCAATGGACTCGAATCTTGTTCCTTTTAAGGCCGATTTCACCTTTGGAAATAGTCGCATGGCTCAATACCTGGCGAATAAGGCATATGGTCTAACACAGGATAACTTGGCAAGAAACCTCTTGACAGACAATGCAGAATGACTTGTCCCTAGTTCTTGTTGTCATATCACGAGTTGAATGAAATAGATCTCATTTGGCAATGCAAGTTACCAATTGATGTTTACTTGTTGCCAATATGTCATCCTACACTTCTCGCAATGAGGCATCAGGAATTTGCTTTTAATATTTTTTTCTGCTGCATCATATGTAGTGAATTTTTGTGATTGCATATTGATTTTTAGCTGTCAATTTGACTGGGTCAAATGCAAATTTAAGATGTATATAATAGATAATTTGTATCGCTGACGATGCTGATTCCTATTTTGATTATTACTTAATGATATTTGTTAATCAGCCAATAATAACCGACAAGTTTGATGACCATGTTCTTTTTGTTTGTAAATAAATGTAATTTTAAAGATTGGTATCGTTTTTACTCTGCTTTAAGTTTAGTCATGGCTTAATTTATCTTCTAGGACCAGCTTAGGCCCAGTCAATTTTTTCATGGAATTCAGCAAGAACATGAAGGTAGTAATGTTGATTAATAGTTTGACCTTCAGAAACTCAGTAAAGGTACACAATCTCATCAATAAAACCATTATCATTGCTTTGAATTTTCATTTGTTCATTCGAGCTTTTTTGGCTCTTGGTGATGATGGACTATTCGAATGCATGGATTAGCATTTCATTTTAGGATCATTAGTAAAAAGCCCAATTTGTCACATTATTATCCTTTCCAATAAGTTTGGGTCATTTTCCATGGCATTCAAAGTGACAGTACAAACATTTTTGTGAGTTTCTTGTTGTTCAAACTTGAGAATTTTAGGCATCATTTTAGCACGCACTTGTGGCATGTTAAAATTGTTATGTAAAATTTGCCATACAAATTCTTTGACAATTCCAACAGTCTCAGGAATCCTTTGAATTCTTAACCAATGGTCAGGTCGAACCAGATTATCAATTTTTTCAATATTGTCATCCGTTTTTGACGTGGGAGGGTGTATTATCTTCAACATCTTCTCGGCCATCTTGAAAATGCTTAAACCACTGAAACACATGCACACAATAAAAATTCATTGCCATATGATTCTTTCAATAATTTATAAGTTTCAGTAGAAGTTTTTTAGATTTTATGAAATATTTCACACAACGATTCATTGCTCTATTGTTACACTTATCTTTCTGGCAAAACAAAACAAAAACCCTCAAATGTGAAGAAAAGCTACAGCCATACGATTTTGTGTACAGAAGGGAAAGGCACTGCATTCGAAAGAGAAAGCTTCATGCTAAACAGCTGTTGGTCACTGGAATTTGACGTGTGTACTTCTTCTGTAGCAACTTCAGTCTCGTTATTTAATATCCACATCTGGTAGAGTTTTTTAGTTGAGTTAAATAAAAACTTCCAAATATTTTTATATTTTCTAACATTTATTCTTTTTAATAGAAAATGTATTTTTAACAGTTTTCATGTATAGGAGAAGAAATTTTTATTCATAAGTTGATGGATCCAATCTTAATTACATAAAGACTATTATGCACAGCAATGGGAGGATTGTTGGGTTTTGAAATCTTTTACCATAGTGTGGAAAAAGGCAAGTGAGGTCAGGTGCTTTCGTCATCTTTTGATCACAGCTTAAAATTATTAGTCTCTTCATCACTGATCATTCTACATATGCTTTTAGACTGTTAGTAATTCAAAACTAAATTAAAACCATTGTATACTAGAAATTTTTTTTTGTCATCAAATACCAGTCATTTATATATATGTATTGTATCCATTATAAGAAGGAACATACGTTTGCTTATAATAATTTAATACTTTGATAAATTTCATTATAGCTAACATTGTATGTTTTATAATATTTTTATGGTTTATCAGTTTTGTAGTTTTCTTTGTTATTCACTCTATTGCGATGTTAATGGTTATTGAATAATAAAGGTAGTAGAATCTGGTACTCCACTCAGCCCTGGGTTTATTAGAGATTGCAATAGGAGCAGCCTAGGATTTTTGCTTTATGAAAATAAAATTACTGTTGTTGATTGTGGCATTGCAAAAGATACGTAAGTATTACCCTATTTTTTCATATTAAAATTTAATTTTTTCTTTAATATAATATAACCTATAAATAACCTATCTATGAACGTAAATTAGAAGATTTGGCTGTAGGCCAAAAATTATGAAGTAAAAATACATGTCAGGGAGATACTATATAATATTTCTCTATATCCCATGTAACCCCTATAAATAATCAATACTGTGGAAGAAAATGGTAGTAGCTTCTGGGATGTGGGAGAAAATAAATTGTGTAAAGGTTTTATTACCAAGAGAAGAAACAGCAACTTAAGAAAATACTCTTTTCCTTAATTATCTTTCTAATATACTAAAACAGAGTTGGCTTTTTAATTGCAACTCATGAATATATCCTAACCCCTCATGAATGTGACTTGTTTCTTCTATTGATCATTCTGGAAAAACTACATTAGAGTTTATTTCCATTGTATTTTATTTATTGTTGTTATATGTATATTTTTGTATAATATTTAAAAGTACAAGTATTTTATGTGATCCTTTTGAAAAATGACACTGAATGATATGGATTATCTATACTTAAATAATCCATAAATGCATTTAGATTTTATAGGACAATCTGCTCTGATTGTTTGCAAATTTTTATACTTTGTTTTCTTTATTTATAAGTAGTTCTTGTAAGTTAATGAAATACATTTTTTAAAAAATTACTTCATTCCAAATTGGAAGGGGGAAGCCCCCCCCCCTTTTAAGGAAAGAAGTTTTTGTTTCAAATTGTGATTGAGCTTTGTTGTTTTTAAAAAATTTGATGAATAAGACTTTGATCTTACTGTAACGAATCATGTTTATGGGAGAGATAATCATCATGGGCAACAATGACTATTATCTCTTTTATAAGAAAAGAATATTTTAAAGACAATGATTGTTGCTCTATTTCCCACAAAATCAATCAATTTGAACTTGCTTGTTTGAGTGGAAATGAAAGCTTATTCTTGTTCTAATTATCACTGTTTGAATTATGTATTTTTGTAAACAGATATTTAATTTATTGTCCGACCATTAATGAACAATCTCTACATTTGTAATATCCCTACAAAAATACTATGTTTTTTGTCCATGATTTTTTTTTTTTGTTTTTGTTTTACAGTATTTAATGTTTTATTGAAAAATTAAATTATTGGTGCTACATAAAAAAAATATAATTTTTTTCTAGGGCAGACGATTACATGTGTTATTTGCGAACAGCATTTGAAGCAGCTGATATAATTGTTACTTCTGGAAGTGTGTCTATGGGTGAAAAAGTAACTTTTATTTGCTGTTTTAATTGTTCTGTTATTTTGGATATTTAAAGAATATTTATGAAAATTAAGCTAAACAAAAGAGTGCTGTTTTAGCCCCCCCCCTTCCTCAAAAATTTCGATGGCAATTTTGGTCATTTTCTTAATGTATTTTTGTTCCAAACCCTTTTTATTCTGAAGTCTTTATTTTTTTTTTAAATTCTCACCTCTTTTTATGTTCATATTTACTAATTATTTCATATTTATAAAGCAAAAAATAATAATTTAAAATATTGTTTGTGTTAGCCCTATATAGTGTCTTTTTAAACTTTTTTTTTTTTCAATATATATATATATATGTGTGTGTGCACACACACAAATTTTGTCCCAAACATGAGAATAATTTTATTGCATGTTTCTGATACATTGCTAAAGAAAACAGCTGGTGGCTGTAAGTGAATTAAAGTCTCAGTTGCATATTATAACAGGTGGTCTGATTTGAATGGGCATCCACAGTGACTTTTTTAGAGTCATTGTGTGAATATATTGCCCTACTCATAATGCAGAAAAGTATTAAATGAGGATATGTAATAAAGTTTTGTGTTAAACTTGATAAATTTGGTAGTGAAACTATGTAAATGTTATAAGAACTAACGATAAAAGGTGGAAAACAACCCGCGCAATGGACAGCCATTGACATTGAAAGCAGTGGGCAATGTTGATGAAGTTAAGAATGTTTTCAACTCAGACTGCCATTTAAGTGTATTTTTAATTGTGGATATGATAGAAAACCTATAGACCCACCCACATCATCATTAAATAAGTTAACACAGTGTGATGAACATTGGCAGCATTGCTTGACTCTTGGTATTAATGCTTAAGGTTAATATTTTAAAGAATATGAAACATATTTCACTGTCTGTCCAATTTTTATTCTTTTTTTAAAAAAATTCTCATTATTTTTGCGGCATACCTTACGTGCATATATAAATGCACACAAGGTGTGTCCCATATAATATATATATATACACTCAAACCTGTTTTTTTTCCCCCCAGTTTATGAAAATTTCAATCAAATTGGAACGTAATTGGCAAAGTTATCAATAAAAAAAAATAGTAGGTTTGATTGGCCATTTAGTTAGTTCTAGATAGTGAGGTAGTACCTTCAAGTGACGAAAGCAATTTTCAATCAGTTTACCGCAAGAAAGTTTCTGTATTGTCAAACTACAAAGGGCAATGGTTATATGTTTTGAAAAGTTTTGTATGTGTAAAATAAGTACATATGTAAATAAAATATTTAAAAATGTGTATTTTCAAAATCAGATTCTAAAAGATTTGGCAAGATTCCAAGTAGCTGTCAAGCCTCGTGTTTTCATTTCTTTAAAAAAAGCAGTTCCTAGTTTTTTCAGAAGATTTTGAGTTATTTTTTACGAGACTTTTTCATTCAGTCCCTATTCCCTCATCACATTCAAAAAATACTTTTTTAATTGTGTTGCGAAAACTATTTTTTTCAGCTACTCGTGAAGTTTTTTGTGATTTTTTTTATGTGTTTTCTTTTATGCAGTCCTTATCCACTGTACAAAAACAGATTTGAGAGACACACACATATACACTTTTGACATTTATGCATCGCTTTGTGTTTAATTCAACAAATTTTATTGAGAAAGATGAACATTTCCCATTTTTTAGGATTGTTTTAATAATATACAACATTTTCTTATGACCTTCGTATTGAATAATCATTCTTTGCCACAGGTATTTTGTTATGTATTTTTAATTAAATTTGATGCTACATATACTCCTGTAAGAATTTATTTATGTAAAGGAAAATATATTCTCTTTCTTGGAATTACTGAAGAAGCAAAATTAAAAAGTGTAAAACTTTTTTTTTTACATTTTTCTATGTCATATAAAGAAATTTTTTGAATTTCTTCATATGATATAATATAATTTGTTAATTTAAATGTCACTGTAAGATGTTGTTTTGCATATTTTTTATTATTCAGTCCTAAATAAGAAATAGTTGTTTTTGATTTTCTTAGTTGGATTCTTTTAAGAAAAGCCTAATTAGGAGTTTTTTTTTCTGTTTTATTTCCTCCTTTTCTAAGAATTTGTTTAAACAATCTTTTCCTTATAATCATCCTTGCTATATTTTTTAATGAACATAAATTTCATTTTTGATATTAATTAGTTTCAAATATATCGTATCTTCAAATCTTAAGTCATACAAATAAGTACTTTATGAACCAAATGTAAGTGAAATCATATGTTGAATATTTATTTTATTGTAAGTGTATATAAAAACTGCTTTATTTCAAATTAAGTGACAAACATAAACATATTTCATTCGCATTTAATATTTCAGATGTTCCCAATTGTTTTAGATTTTTTTTTTTTTTTTTTTTTTAAATATCAGATTAGCATGTAATTATTTCAATTATGAGTGATAGGAAATCTTTTGGAAATTATTTTAAACTTGATATTGTAACAAACTTAAATCATTTCAATTGAATAGCAGATGCTTGTGCATCATGAATCATTATTCTTTTTTATATACTTATATAAAAATTTTTGCTCAGGATATTCTCAAACAAGTCTTACAAATAGATTTTGGTGCAATAATCCATTTTGGCAGAATACATATGAAACCAGGGTATGATTTTTTTTTGTTAGCAATATGAAAATTTCTAATGTATATTATGCATAAATGTGTAAAATTTAGCAATGATTTAATAAGTTTGATAATTTTTTAAAATTAATGTTATATCATTTGTTCCAAGTCAAGTGCTTTTTTTTTGTTTCATAGCATTTCCTAACATTAATGGTTTTTATTATATTGAAATGTAAAGTAATCCAGATTAAACTAATTGTTTGATATATTTTTATTCAATATATTTGTAATAATTAGACTTCAATTGTTGATAACTAGTATTTTTTCTAGTAGACTAGTCTTTTAAAATGTCGGATTGATTTTGTACATTATAAAAATTCATTTTTTATATTTTGTATTTGGATATTGTAAAATGAATGTTAAAAATCTGTGAATGATTTAGTAAAGAGATTTATTATATGTTATGCAAAAGGAAATTTATTTGTATGTTTATTACTTATACCTTCTTCTCCTGGGGGAAAAAAATTCTGATTTTAAGCATTTTTGTTTAGAAAGCCAACTACTTTTTCAACCCTAACTTTTGAGGGAAAGAGAAAGTTAATATTCTGCCTCCCTGGAAATCCTGTATCTGCATTTGTCTGTTTTTATCTTTTTGTTCTTCCTTGCATCAAAAAATTAATGGGTTTTAATGAACCAAGACATATCCCAGTAAAAGTTAAGGTATGCATATCCTTTTTACTTTTTTCAATCATCTTATTTTAAAAGAGTTTTGAAATAGTCATTAGTAATCATCCAAGAGAATTAAAATTTTGAGTTGAAAAAAATGTATTAATATGTTGAAATAAATTCACTTGATTATATAACACATATTTTTCTTTACCATACTGCATCTGAGTATTATTTTCTCCTTTAATATAGTGCAACATTAATATATATATATAAACAAATTCTCCTTTAATAGGTAAAGTTAAAAACAAATTTAATATTACAATATGGATGAAATGTATTAACATATTTTATGCAGAAAAAGTAGATTGTTTCAAACATAAATAAGTATTATTATATTTTTTTTTACTCTTTATAGACGTTTATGAAGTCAGATTGTTATATATTAATGTTGGAATATATTTCAGTGTGAAAAATTGTGCCTAGCTTATGTCCTATTCTTTATTAGATGAAGACAGACTTAAGTCATTTTAAATTATAACAATTCAGATATGTTTTTATAGAATGTTTCATTTTTAATATAAAATCATGCAAAATTATTTGAAGTGTCATTCAATGTTTCTCTTATTCTTTTCAATGTGTAAAATTTTCTTTTCCTCTGTGAAATATGGTTAAAATGTAAAATTACTGTTCTACCTGATATTGTGTAGAAAATACTTTTAGAATAATAAATTAATTGAATTTTTAGGATTAAGTCAGAAAGAATGATAACAGAAATCAGAAAATTTTATTTCAATTTAACTCACTGATAAGTAGTTAATCAAAAGTTTTTGCTTTTGTTATTAAGTTTCAAAACAAATTGCAGAGTTCATTTTACCAACAATGTAACATCATATTTAAAATTTCATGAGTATAAATAAAGGTTTGATTCATAATTTTTGTGAAATAGATATAGGTCAATAATCGGCACTAATTGGCAACTATTGTAAAGAAAAAGTATCTTTTCCATGAATAGCAAATAAAATTAGTGGCTTAAGTTTAAAAAGTCTAATAAAGACCTTTTTTTTTTTTTTTTTTTTTTTTCCTTAAAAAAAATCAATTCAAAGTTCTTTATGAAAAAATTTACTGAAAGAAACTCATCCTTATGGCTTCAGTAATAAGTTAATATATATATATATCATTATTTCTTATACTAATAATTATTGTATATTTCCTTATTGTTTTTATATCAATGAACTGATCTAAAATTATGTGAAATTTTTTTTTAAATGTTTCATAAAGTCATTAATGTTTCATACAGTTATCATTAAATGAAATGGGAATTCTGATTCTGAATAAGAACAGTGTTTTGTTTTTGAGAGAATTTTCTTATTATTTTAGCTTGCTCATGATCTATCATTAGATGAGCGACCTGAATATCACAGAGTCTTCTTGAAATATGATGATGATTGCATGCTTGTGGCTCACAGTACTGGAGCTCAACAAAGCAGTCGCCTTCTTAGTGTACAAAATGCTGATGCATTCTTGATTCTGCCACCTAGGACAAATCATCAACCTGTTTTAAAAGCTGGTTCAATAGTAGAAGCCCTTCTTATTAAATCAATTTAGATAGAAATCAACTGTATATGAACAAAGAAGTTTTTTAAATCCATTCTCTATCCTTTTTCAATTGAGGGGGGGGAGAGAGAATTCTGAACTGCCTTTAAATAATTTTTATATTTTTGAAGGGTATAAACTTTTTTAAAGGTTAGTATAAAGGGATCGTTTTGTAATCTTGTTTTGCCGTAGATTAGTGTCAAAATCAAAATTTTGAAAGAGGGCTGTAATGAAACATTAAAGTTTGATCCATGTTTGCAAAGCTAGGTATTTTTAAATTAATGTTGGTCTTGAATCTGTAATAGCTGCTTTTTTTTTCATAATTTTTTCATTTTAATTTGTTTAAAAATGCAAGGCAAATTTTATGAGATGTTTATCAAATAAGAACTTTTTTTTTGCATAACATAAGAATTGATTAAATATGTATACCAATTTTGTTATTAGTTCTTTTTTTTCTACTTCACATTCTTTTGTTTTGTTCCCTTTTTTTAATAAAACTTAAAATGACTTGCTGTTTTAAACAATTGTATTTTTTTATTGAAATGTTTTCAAAATATTCTCGTTTGGTTAAATGATATGTTGAATATATATAGTAAAGAACTTTTTCAATATAATGTTCAGTTAAATGTATTGTACTTTTGATATATGTTATATATAATATATTATACCTTTGAAACTGAGTGCATAAAATGTTTTAACTAAATTTCAGTAGATCTATTTATTAGTGCTCCTGTGAACAAAACAGATTATTAAAAGTAAATATTTCATTATAAATGTTTATTTTATATCATACCAAAATGTTTATTAAAAGTTATTTTATTGTAAATTGTCTTAGTTCATTTTTAATCAATATCTTACAAGGAATGATAAATTAATCTGTTTAAGAACAATGTTAAAAGATTGTGAATATTAAAATTATTCTATTTACATCAGTATGGTAAAGCAGTTAAAAACCTCTTTTTTAAAAAATTTATTATATTACAAATTCTTTTCTATAAATAATTGAGAAAAGTATTATCTGTTTAAAATTGTTTTTTTCTTATGTAAATAGGCTTGATGATTTTAGACATTAGTATTGAAATCGAAGAAATTATAAGATATATCTTTCCTGAAACATGTATATATGTTTGTCTTTTAATATCTTTAACACTTTGATGGTTATGAATGAGCCTAGCTCGCTTTCAAATAGCGTACCAAAATGCGCACAGGGGAGTTTAGCTTGTCCGAAGTATTTCGACCCAAATGGTAACAGACAAACCCTACTTGCATTTTGAAATTTTTCCTAAATGACGAGCCGATTTCATCCGTGTTTATTATCCTGTGTTGTTTGTGTTACAAACAATACCTACTGACAAAATTTAATTAGTTTGGTAGCATGAAATGGCATTATTGGTGCTGTGAAATTTTTTGCATATTGAGGGAAAATGTTATTCATTTAATTGTTGATGATCTAGTTATTTTTCTTGTGTAATTTGGCAGGAGTTTGTTACTAAAAGGGCTCAAATGGGAAAGCTAGATAATGCTGATGATAAATAAATTTTATGATGAAAAATATATATGATGAATATTTCCATGCTTTAAAGTGTATTACAATAAAGAGTTTTAGGTAAATGTAACTATTAAAGGTTTCATAAAGTTTTAAATAGTGTGTATTTATTGAAATATTTTAATTTAATATTTTACAAACTAATATTTCTAATATTGATCATTTACTGAATTGTTTAAAAGACCAATTTACAATTGTTGTAAATATTACATTAATATACTACAACCATCATAGGAATAACCATCAAAAAAGGGGTTAAAAAATGTATTAAAATAAATGTACTCAAAGATGTATAAAAGTATTTTTATAAAGCTTTAAGATTCATATTTTATGTGTATTTAACGTACATTTCTTGATAAAACCTGTAAAAGAACATTTTTTAATTAATTTTTTTCCCTTTCTACTTATCTCTTAACAAAATGAATAAAGATGATGTTGCAAATTTATAATAAAAATCTTCATTAATTTTCGCAGAAGGCTTCTATACAGCTTATTATCTGTATCTAAAAGCCCTTGCATCTGGTTTACTCAAAAATATCCTTTAATAAAACATGAAGCCCTGGCATAACTTTTTAGAATGCTTGTAATATAAGCTTTACTCCCAAAATAAATCCTGATGAAGATCATTTGTCAGCTAGAATAATTTTTAATATTAAATATAAAAAAATGTAAACATTTTTAAAGTGAAAAAAAAATTAAAATATTGTATGTAAATAACCTAGTTGGTGCTTTTTTTCATATTATTTTATGCAGATTGTCATTCATGAAAAAACAAGACATTTCCTGTGAAAACAAGTTATAAAACACCTTTTAATGCAAAAATTAAAGTAAGATACTGCCATATTTTTGAGGAAATATACTATGTAATTATAGGAAAGAAGATATAATTTCAGTTATCTTGGTCATCTAACCACAGCGTAAAATGAAAGGGCTAATCATCTTTAGCTCATTTGTGTTACTAATTTAGAAACAAATAAGTCTATCATGATTATGTTTTCTTTAATAAGAGATTTTAAAAATTATATGCAGAAAAGTTAAATTTAAGTTAATATGTCAAAGTTATTTTTAAGAGATGTTCAAGGTTTACGTATTTTCTTAAAAATGCATGGATTTACCGCTTCTTAAAAACACAATTTTTTTGTGTTAAAAGGAATGTATCTTAACCTATATCAAACAAAGTGTGCATTATTAAATTAACACCTTTTTGTTCATGTATAAACCAGAGTATATATAAATATATTTAGAATCATATTTTATCTTAATTTATGATTTAAATGCAGTGTTGCTTGAATCAATGAAGATGATTTTAAATCATAGTAAAAACATTTTAATTCCTCTTTCTTGTTTCAAAATGTGTTATCTTCTTTACTTTGTATTTACATTTTAATTCAGTGTTTTACTTATTTCACACAACTCTTATTTTCGTATAGGATGCTTTACTTCTAAACTATCTTTTTTTTTTTTTTTTTTTTTTTGAAAAGTTTAGATTCATTTCTCAGTTTGCTTTATATTAAATACAATGAAGTAATAAATGGTAAATCTGGTCTAAATATTAATTTCAAATCTCCTTTTTAAATGATTTTTTAAAAAAATCTTTAACAACTCAATATGTTTTCAATATTTACTGGGAACCATATCTCAACAGTAAATTTACTTTTGACCCCCTCTACTAGAACTTCTTTCCTAGATGTTATTTAGCTGTATAGAAGGGTTTTTTTTTAAATCATGCTTGTCTAAAGTGCTGCCTAAACCCAAATTATAAAAATATTTAAATTTACACATTTTTATTTAAAAAAAATAAATGCTTGTTATATTTTTCATATGTAATCGATTAGTTGACATTTATTTTGAAATAAAAATTTAAATAAAAACATCTTAGTATGCCATGAGTAATTACGTTTCGAATTATGAGTGTATCCACTCGACAACGAATTTTTTGAAGAATTACAATATTTATAGGCAGTATATTGTATTTTGATTTCCTAATCCTTTTGTCATCCTAAAATCAATTTATTAATAATATGTTCCGAGCGTTTGAAAGAAAGTTGAAATTTTGGCACAGTCAAATAAAAGTAAAAGATTTGACAGTTTCAGTACTTTGGCTGCACATAAAAAGTGCGAGTTACACAAAATATACTGCATTAATTTTTTACTTAATTCAAGAGTTTGAAAGTAGATCTCAAGATTTTCGAAATAATGAAGAGTATTAAACATATCTTTTACCCCATTTTCTCTAGAAATAAATAAATTATCTTCAAATCGATGCCCTGCAATAAATATCCTAATTTTCACAATCATGCTTTATTAATGTCTTTAGCTTTTGGCAGTACTTATATTTGTGAACAATTATTTCCAAGAATGAAGCATACAAAAAACAAAAATAGGACAAAGATCACTGACAAACATCTTGAAAATGCATTAAGAATTAATTGCAACCTCGTCTATTGAACCCAATATCGATTTGCTTGTTCAACAAAAGCAAATTCATTCATCTCATTAATTTGAATTTTTTCCATCTTTATGAAATCCAAACTAAATGAAATGAAACTTTTACAAATTTAAAATAAATATGTACCTATACATATCAAATTCAAATTTTAAAAAAATTATAATAGAAAGAAGTTAATTTATTTTAATAAAACTACATAGAGTTAATTTTTATTTCAATTTGTTGAAAAAATATTGTATGTGCGGCCCAGCAGTTTTTTTTTTTTTTTTTTTTTTTTCCTTTTCCATGTGGCCCTCAAACGGTTATAGTTTAGACACCCATGTTTTAAATCTTAAAAAGGATTATATTTTAACATCACTGGTGGTCAATATTGCAATTTTAAAAAGAAAGGTACAAATTTTGTTACAACCACAGGAGTGAAGAGTTTTTTTTTTGTTAAATTTCTTTAAAAAGTACGAGAGTAAATGAATTTCTTATAACTAAATTGATTGTGGTTAAAACTTATTATTTTATGGGTGTTTTAAAGGAAGAGCTTTTAAATTGTCAGAATCTCACTGATAATTTTTAAGATATAACATAATTTATACTGAAATATTTTTAAAGGGGGGGGGTATGCAAAGAAGCTCTATCCTTCTCTCCCTTAGTGATTTTAGTTTCTATTAGCATTAGAAAGGTGGGGTTTTTTTTTCTGCACCCTTTCTTTAGTAATTTAGATCCATTCTATTGCCTTTCCCTCATACTTAAGATGTTTTTACATAAAGCCAAAAAAACTGAATCAAATTTGAACTTAATTTCAGACAAAAGTGTCCCAATTTTCATACAAATGTGTAACATTGTAAAACATAACAGGTATTCATTTCTTTTACAACTTTTTAAAAATATAATAACAAATCTTATTTTTTTTTCCCCTTTTTTAAACTGTTATATGAAAAATCCATTAAACATTACAATGAAGGGAGGAGACTTATTTTATACCAGAAAAAAACAGATTGAGGCTAACAGAATTGAATAAATAATGCAAGGAAACTATAGGATAAGGGAATCAGAATACAGTATTAATGTTGAAGAAATTCTCTATGTTCTGGTCAACATGTCTGACTGCAAGCACTACTGGCTTAGGTTCAATTACTGATGGCTACTGAGTCTGATCATGGGTCAACTGAGCCCTTCATCCCTCTAGGATCAATAAATGAGTACCAAGTTCACTTAGGAAGTCAACTTAGGGTCCAGTGTCAAACTAGCCTTTTGGCCTGGACATTAGCTAATAATTAGCATCCCAGGACCAATGGCTATAGAAATAGAGATGACTACCATCTGATGGGACTTCTTAGATCCGGACAGCGATCCTTCTCTATTTTCGACCCTCCTTGTCAACCAATTTTTTTTCTTTTCTTCAATTTCTTTATGTCTAGACCACAGTTAAAATCTTGTTTGGCGCAGCACAGCTACATCTGGCTCTTGCGAAAATAAATTTTACATTCACTCACTTAGACCTGGACATTCATTAACTTAACTAATTCTCTATGAGAAAAAGTGTTTTCTTAATGGATCCTATTCTGCAATATCATGTGAAAACAACTTTAAAGGCAAAATTATGATACATATTTTTAATCAAACGAAAGTAGGTGTGTGTATGTTTAATATAATAAATATAAAAGAAGTTTAATTTTTTTTTTTTTTTTAAATATATTTTGCTAAAAATGTTAAAGGTTATTTTTAATTCATTAGAAATATTTTAAAATTCTGATTTATACATAGGCATATTTCTACCTGATTGTTGCCAAATCCAAGTATTTTTATGTATTAGTTTGCATTACTTTTATTTTTCTTTGAGAAATAATTTCATAATCTTAGTTAAAATGTCAATTTGTTGATTTTTCCAAACTAATTAAAAATTTCTTGATTTGTTTAAATTAACAATAATTACTCAAAAGTGCTTAAAACTTTTTTGTTACATATAAATACTACAAATTTTAATTGGCAGAGTAGGAACACTTGGATAAATATAATATGTACATAAAAATTTTAGGGGTGGGAGATTTGCATAAAAAGGAAAATAATGATGTTGCCACTAAAGATTCGCGTAGCGGACTGATAGATGTTAAATCTATCTATGCTCAGTGTCTTTACTTTCGATGGTGTGGAAGTTTTGAGAGTTGGGTGCTACCCTCAGCAACTTACCTTGATTAGGTAAGTACAGGTATAATACCCCCCCACACACATACAAAGCTACCCTAGGGATTGTTTTTAATGGGATTTAGATTAACAAAGACCGTTATTTCCTACCCTAGTGATTTGTTTTCTTTGCCATGAAGTATACTGTCCTTGGTAAACATGAAGGAAGTACCCCGAGATACCCTACCGATCCTCCTCTATTTTCGACTCTTCTTGTCAACGAAGTTTTTTTTTCTTCCCCTATTTAGATTCAAATTAAATATTTGGTTTTTGGCCATAAGTCCTATCACTCACAGAGAGGTGAGTGCCAGCTCAGATTTCTTCAACACTTGACTGTAGCTTAAAATGACGAGGTCTGTGCAACAGTCCTCGTGTCGCTTTTCTTTAAGACTTAAATAAACAATCACATCTCCCTCTGTATGCCAGTTGTTTTTATTTATTCACTGAATGATAAGTCTTAAACGAAATAATTCCATAATAATATAGCTACTACTATCGCCAAGTGATCTACGCTAGCCTTGTTTCTGTCGATTCGTGGATTCGAACCCTAATTCTTCTAAAGACTTGTGTTAAAGCGGGGCTGTTACATTTTATATGTATCGAAATCAAAGTCCTTCCAGGGCATGGTGTGGAATTTTAGAGAAGGAAATCACGTATCAAATTTCGTCCTTGTCACTTACCATGACTCAAATTTACGAGGTCCGTCACAATAGTCCTCTCGTGTTGTTTTTAAGTGAAGCAATCGAGGCAGCGCAAAATTTGCATAAAATTAATATATATACTGTAACGGTGAAATATCAACGTCTTATAAAGAGATTGAGAACCCTGTAGATATAACGTAAAAAGATGCAGTTGACTGAAATTTGAAAAAAATAACCAACTAAGGCTCTTTTTTCACGAGTGAGTGAGTGAGTGATTGTAAAGTTTATTGGCGCAAGAGCCAGATATGGCCATGCTGCGCCAAACAAGATTAAACTGTGGTCTAGACGTGAAGTTGAAAAAAAAGGTAAAAATGGTTGACAAGAAGGAGGGTCGAAAATAGAGAAGGATCGCTAGGGTATCCCGGGAGTGCGTCACCCGTGTTTACCAAAGACAGTAAACCCCATGGGAAAGAAAAAGATCACTAAGGTGCCTCGGGGTCATGACTTTTTTCACGAATCATCGTTACATATTTTACAAATCATTTGTAAATAATATTAACAAATTAAGAATTTTTTTCCCCCGATATTGACAGTTTACATGCGAAATTGGCTTAAAAAATGCGTTTCCAATAAATTAAATGATATTTACAAGTAAGTGTGCATTGAAATTTTTTTACACATTTTCCAAATATAATAGAAATTATTTTTTAATATTAAATCTATACTAACCATTTGCATATTAAATTTTTATTTATCACTTTAGAGTGTTGGTGTGGCATTGGTATATAGCCTAGTGGGCATGGTTGTGGACTCGTGGCTGACGGTTTTCGTCAGTACTTGGGTTCGAGCCTTTATGCCACTTTGGACTCATCATGTAACCGGGGCTTATGCGGTTTCAATCTATCGGAGTCGAAAGTCTTCCCTACAGCGTGGTGTGGAAGTTAGGAGAGGGATGTGCAAGCTCAGATGTTGTCCTCGTCACTTGACCGAGGTTCAAAATTACGAAGTCCTTTGTCAATAGCCCTTGTGTTGCTTCTAGAACGACTTTAATAAAACCAATCATTACAGTGTTGGTGGATTTTAATGGCGCATGAGCCACTTGTGGCTATACTGCGCCAAACAAGGTGTAACTGTGATCTAGATGTTTCAAAAAATGAAAGAAATTAAAGGAAAAATTAGTTGATTAAGAAGGGTCGGTAATAGAGAAAGATTGCTAGGGTATCTTAGGTGCGCCTTACCCGTGTTTACCAAAGGGAGTAAACCCCATGGAGAAGGAAGATTGAACCTCGACTGCATGTTTTATTTAGGTTGGTCTAAAGACCAACAAGCTCTTGAATGGCTATCAAAGAAACGGTATCTCAACAAAGAAAGCAAGCTCTTGAATGGCTATCGCTTTAGGAAAAGATTTAGTAAACACATTGCTGAATTGTTTGTAACGTTTAGTTAGCGTAATTTTTTAGAAGAGATTTTTCTTGTGTAAAAACTTTAAGTCTTAGAATGCTAATTAGAATAAAATAATTTCCGGTAAAACACTGTTTTATAAATAAATAGTGGCGTAAAAAATTGGATAAATATTTAATTGTTTTTCAAATATACAGATAACCATAGCTTGGTGATTTTAAGGCACGAAAAAGTATTCGTACACTGAAATAAAAGAAAAATTTTGTGAAATAGAATCGGCGTGTTCTTTGTTGGAAAGTGACATCACTGATCATGAGACATATGCAAGATGATATATTGCAATTCGAAGCTGATAGACAACGCAGAATTTTCGAAATGGTTCGTAAGTCAAATGAAATCTGTTGTTCTGGGGAGGTTTCTTTAGATCATAATTCTCAATCTACGAATTCTTTCTATATTCGCAGTATATACAGTGGCTCTCCATTCGCACATCTCTCTTTCTTTACTTTGAAAATACAAACATATGATAAAATGTTTTATGTAAAGGGTTTTTAATAGGAACGATAAATAACTGCTTAAATAAGATATTTATCCAAAAGATAAACATAAAGGTAATATAATAAAATTATTTGCATTCTCTGACTAGATGACACGAATTGATGTCGCTAAAATTAAGTCTGCACTTTGTAGAAAATGACCACAACCTGATAAATTAGTTATTACTATTTTACTAAAATGTTTGCGTTTAACCCGGGAGAAGTCGCACACTTAACACTAACGTTAATGATCGCGCGATTTGATTTAGTTTTATAATTATTACCAATACGTTTTTATAATTAATGCATTAACGATTATATAATTATTTGTATTGTATACGTTTTTATATTTATTTGTATTGTGCATGAAAACAAATAGTCAGTTGTGAATAATTTAACAAAGGCTGTATACATATCTACTTTTAAAGTCTTTCTAATTTTTCTCCGATAATTTGAGGAAAAATCCGAACTGAATTGAAATATTTTAAGTGACTTTAATAATGGACACAATTTCTCACAAACGTAGAAGAATGATTTTTGTAGGCTAAACTATCACACTTTATGTAAGTAGCTGTAATTTTATTGTTTTTAGGTCTTGAAACAAATAACACATTGAACGTTTTCTTGCTTGTGTGTTTTTGACGGAGTCCTTTCAATAGCATTTGTAAAGTCTTTCTTGTGTTCAAGTGGGGCTCAATAAATGATAATGCCAAAGTTTTAAGAAAAAATTTGCCTATATTTATACTGCAAAGGTGGGTTTTTAATGAACATTAGAGGAGCTCGGGCATTTATTCCGGTATAACGTATATACATTCAAAATGTAATAAAAATTACTAACGGCCATCTGTTGGTTTTACAGGCTGTAGTACAGTTGACATTAGTAGTAAGCCCAGGTCCTCGCGGGGCGGAAGTGACGTCATACTCCCTTCTTTATGCGTTGGGCTGAATATACTGATAAGGTTATCATGTGTACCTACTATATCGATAAGAACCCCCACCCCGTTATCTTTAGGATTGTTATTTATGGAGCAATAAGCTCGTTGTGTTGGTATACAAGTGCTATTCTAATTAAATGAACATAATTTAATAAATAAATTAAAAGTATTTTTACTGAGAATAAATTAAAAGATTTTTTTTCACACGAGTTAGAATAAATGTAATTTGAATGAACAGAATGAATATATTTTAATCTGAATTAATTGAAGTCATTTTTTTTATTTCTTTGCATAAGGTTTAGGAATTGAATAGTTGTTTCATACACTTTTTTTTCGTTTGAATGAATATATTTTAATCTGAATTAATTGGAAGATTTTTTTTTATTTCTTTACATAAGTTTGATGAATTGGATATTATTATTTATCCACTTTTTTTGTTCATTTGAATGAATATATTTTGAATAAAATAATTTTTATCTTATTCTGTTTTACGCGCATTTTTTTTTATTTTGCGTATATATATATATATATATATATAGGTACTTGAACGTTCATTTTCATTTCATTGCATGCTTGTACTAGGTAACGCGCATATACAGAAATGTCTATCGAATATACGTATAAAAATCCTGAAAAACCTGCAAGTTTTGGAGGGGTAAATGCATTGTATAGAGCTTTAAAAAAATCGTATTAAAAAGAAAGATATCAAACAATGGTTAGAAACTAAAGATTCTTCTACTTTACATAAAACCGCAAGACAAAAGTTTAAGAGGAATCGGGTCATAGTAGGGGGAATAGATAAACAGTTTCAAGCAGATCTATTAGACTTGCAATCTTTAAGTCAGTATAATAATGGTTATAAATATCTTTTAACATGTATAGATGTGTTTTCAAAATATGCGTGGGCAATACCCTTAAGAGATAAAACGAGTCATAGCATACTAGAAGGTTTTGAAAAATTTTTTAGAGAACGGAAACCCATATGACTGCAAATGGACAAAGGAACAGAATTCAAAAATAAAACTGTACAAAATTATTTTAAGAAAATGAATGTTCACTTTTTTACTACTAATAATGAAACGAAAGCCAGCATTGTCGAACGTTTTCATAAAACTTTGATGTCTAAAATGACGAAATATTTCACAGGGTACAATACTCGAAAGTACTTACTAGATGTAATAGATAAACTTTTATCTAGTTATAATCAGACGTGGCACCGAAGCATTAAGACGGAGCCTTTGAACATAAGCATTGAAAATCAAGCCAAAGTATGGCAAACCTGTATGGCGACATGAGCGAACCAAAAGTCAAACTGCCCATGTTTAAAATAAATGATAAAGTGCGTATCAGTAAATGGAAAAGGAGATTTGAGAAAGGTTACGAAAATAATTGGTCTATGGAAATATTTACAATCTACAAAGTTATACCCAGAAATCCTATCGTTTATATGCTGAAAGATCTCAAAGGTGAGGTTATCGAAGGCACTTTTTACGAAAAGGAAATACAAAAGGTTACAGATTCTGGTTATTACCCAGTGGAAAAAGTTTTAAAGAAAAGAAAAAGAAAGGGGAAATTATAATATTTTGTGAAATTCCTAGGATATCCGGAAAAATTTAACTAGTGGGTCAGTGATGTGAAAATGCTATAAATACACTTCGCGAACCAGGTATTATTCATTAGCAAAACATGTCTTTCTATGTGACACTACCGTCTGACAGTTCTCTGATTTTTTTTTTTCCAAATAACAAAATTTCAAGTTTCGTTACGCAACTACCTACACCCATTCTTTTAGGCGGCAAGTGGGAAGTCGGATTGGCCGAAATAATTTATCCGCATACTTGGTATAATATAAATGAAAATAATAATATATTTGGGTTTGATTTAGGAGACGGGAAGTTAGTAACAAGAAAGTTGCCACCCGGTTATTACGAATCGGTTCCCGAAATTTTAAAATCTATGTTACTTCCTTCACACGAAGGCAAAATTTCCTTTAAATTCAATGCTAATAACAAACGAGTGAAAATAAAAACTCAAAACAATGCGAAAGTGATTCTGCAAGAAGGTTTGTGCGACGTGTGAGAATTTCGTTCTCATCTCGTGAGTGGGACTGAAGAAAGTTCTTTCGTAGCCGATCCACAGGCAGCATTTCCCTTTTTTTACGTTTACAGTGATATTGTACAGCCTGTGGTGGTAGGTCACGTAGAAGCTCCTCTTTCAAGAACCGTCCGAATATCTGGAACCGACGGTGATATTGTGAGGGCTCATTACGATAGACCTCACTACGTTCCCCTTATGCGTCAATCTTTTCACACTATTGAAATCGAAATTCGTCTAAACTCAGGTGCTCTAGCGCCTTTCGAAAGAGGTAAAGTGATTGTTGTTCTGCATTTCCGCATGCGACAAATACTATAAATACGCAGTACATCAAAGAATAGAAATCGTTTACCATATGTTAAGGAAATGAGTCACATCATGAAAGTACCCTACGTGTGTAGTACAAAAAAGTTTGAAGACCATTACACGAATCATACGGGGTCTGGAGTTCCATATTACGAAGGTGTGTCATTTCAAAAAGGCTATGGATTGGGAGGGATTTTTCGTCGATTGCTTAGGGCTGCTTTACCCTTCTTGGTGAAGGGTGGAAAGGTTGTAGGAAAAGAAGCTCTGAGGACCGGAACGAGAGTAGTCAGTGATGCATTATCCGGAGAAGATTTCAAAACAGCTGCAAAAAAGCGAAGTGGAGAAGCAGGTAGAGGCATGGCTCGAAAGGCTATTGAACATGTTCAATCGATGATTGGTCGAAGAAAATATAAGAGGAAGCGAAAGAAACATAAGAGGGTCATTTCAAACAAAGTGAGAAAGGTGAGAGGACAAGATATTTTTGATCAATAATGGCATTTATTTTAAAAGGATCCTCCGAATGTGTCAAATCAGAATTGGAACTTTTTCATTTACCTGCCACCCAAACAGCCATAGGAAGTGGTCAGTGGGTAGAATTTCATCCATTATCCAACGTATTTGATGGCGGTCCTGTTGAATTTCACGTTTCTGGAAGCGGTGAAGAATATCTGGATTTGAGTCAAACACAACTTTACTTAAAAGCAAAAATTGTGAAAACGGATGGTTCACCCATAGAAAAAGATTCAGCGATTGGTCCTGTTAATCTATTTCTACATTCTCTATTCTCGCAAGTAGATATTTCCCTCAATGAACGACTCGTTTCCAATTCAAGTAACACGTACCCATACAGATCTTACATTGAAACTTTGCTGAATCATGGATTCGATAGTAAAACTTCTCAACTGACATCTGAAATGTTTTATAAAGATAACGAAGATGGATTGAAGAAACGGTCTGAATTTTTCAATTTAAGTGGTTCCGTGGATATGATTGGTAGCTTACACTGTGACTTATTTCATCAAGAGAGATTATTGTTGAATTTAGTGGATTTAAAAATAAAAGTGATTCGAAGTAAACCAGAGTTTTGCCAGCAAGGAAAGGAAGGACATAAAGTAATACTCGAGAAAATTACCTTATTAGTAAGAAAAGTGCATGTTAGCCCCGGAGTTGTATTGGGTCACGTGAAAGCTTTGGAAAATGAGACGTCGAAATATCCAATTAATCGAGTTTTGTGTAAAGTATACTTCGTACCG
Organism: Nephila pilipes; assembly: GCA_019974015.1. Taxonomy (NCBI): domain Eukaryota; kingdom Metazoa; phylum Arthropoda; class Arachnida; order Araneae; family Nephilidae; genus Nephila; species Nephila pilipes. The sequence goes on from BMAW01004455.1 coordinate 676,927, forward strand.
CAAGGAAGTATGTCGTTCGTGCAAGATAATATATTCATTGGCCAAATGCCAAAGAGAATTATTGTGGGATGTGTCGATAACGATGCATTTTATGGTACATTCGCGAAATCTCCTTTCGAATTCAAACATTACGATATCAATTTCATAGATGTTTACGTAGACGGTCAGCCAACTCCACATAATCCTATGGAGCTAAATTTTGCTCAAAATAATTACATCAAAGGTTATCATAGTTTATTTAGTGGAACTGAAAAATTCGGTCAAGACCATGGTCTTTTTATATCGAGAAAAGTGTATATAAACGGAAACACGTTATTTGCTTTCAATTTGTCACCTGATCTATGCAATGGAGATCACTTGAACTTGATCAAACATAGTAATCTCAGGCTAGAAATAAAATTTACTAAGGCACTGTGTCAAACAATTTGTGCACCACTTATTTTTGCCGAATTTGATAACGTTATAGAGATAAATAAGACGAGAAACATTTTGTACGACATTGGAAACTAAAAATGGATGGAAATCAAATATATTTTATTCTATCACATGACTCTGTTACGGCCCCTTTTCTCCGTAGAGTTTTCGCATCGGACACAGTACCGAAGTTAAAAGGAAAATCTACATGCGTGGTAAATTTGGACGACTCTTCGCAACCCAGATCACACTGGCTGGCTTTCTATCACGAAAACAATCGTCTCGAGTTTTTCGACTCCTACGGACATCCACCAGAATATTATGGACTACCATTTCTAGACTTGGTTTCAAACTACTCTACAGTATGCTGGAATGCAAATACATTTCAAAGACCCACATCTAACGTATGTGGAGCGTATTGAATTTATTTCATTCTCAAGAGAAGTCAAGGAGATTCTATGTATTCAATTATAAACAATTTACTTCAGTGTCAAAAGAATGATTTTCGATTGTATCAGTTTGTAAAAAAACGTTATGGTGTAAGAATGATTTTTAAGCAATAAAGAATAATTTGTGTTTATAGCTTTTTGTGTGTGGAAAAAATATCTTACTCTTATGACAATTTTCTTGTATAAATACACTTTTACATAAAGTTTTCTTTTAGTTATAATGGAACCGTTAAAGTTAAAACATCTTTTCCCGATGATCGTGGCAGGATCTACTGGTTGTGAAAAGACACAACTGATTAAAAAGTTAATAGATTTTAAAATGATTTATCCTTTTCCTCCCAAAATTATATGGTGCTATGGTGCCTATCAATCTCTTTATAGTGAAATGAAAGGCATTGAATTTTATGATGGCTTACCTTCTAATATAAACAGTTTGTCTAATGCTTTAATCGTAATAGATGATCTCATGTCGGAACTTACAGGTGATACCAAATTAATGAAACTATTTACCAAAGGAAGTCACCATCGTAATTTGAGTGTTATTTTTATAACGCAAAATGTCTTTTATAAGGGAATTCGTGACATTTCTCTAAATGCTCATTACATGTTTTTGTATAAAAATCCACGAGATAAATCACAAGTGATGCATATTGGGAAACAGTTGTATCCTGGGAAAACAAAATTCTTCAGAGAAGTCTACGAGGATGCTACTTCGAAACCCTTCAGTTACCTTTTAATCGACCTTAAACCCGATACGGACGATTCAATGCGCTTGCGCAGTGGTCTTTTTCCAGGTGATAAATACTATGTGTACCAACCTAGATAATCAGTAAGTCTTGAAAACGCCATGGCCTCTGCTGTCATAGACTTCGAAGGATTTCATCTTACTTCGGAACTTTTCATCGTAAAAGAACTTGCTGTCTATGCCGTCACCGATGATAGTTTCCGCGGAAGGTGGCTATTCAAACCACCGCATTGTTTCGATCAGTTATCTAGACAAAAACAATTAACTTATTCATGGGCAACCAAAAATATACATAAATTGAAATGGGAGAGTGGTGAATTACCTTACGAGTTTTTCCGCTGTGTGATAGATGTAATATTTGAAATGTTTCCCTATATTTACGTGAAGGGATTGGAGAAGAAAAAATTCTTTCATTTTTTATCGGTCGCGAAATATTCAATTTAGATGATTTTCAATTCTCGAAAGTCAACGAGTTGCCATCTTGTGATGCGTTGTGCCCTTTTTCACACGAAAAAAATTTTACTCAGTGTGCCGTTTATAAAGTCAAAGCCTATGGAAAATTTTTAGAAACTATATAAATTCTGTTGCATGCGACAAGACACATCACTTTATTTCAATATGTCGGCTTGTACACACGAGCATTTAGAACACTTAAAATTGATTGCTAAAGCTAAAACAAAAGGTATCCTTTTGAAAAAATGTCCAAATAGTGTAATTAAATCTTTATGTGAATGTGCTTTGAATGTTCTGAAAGGAAATGTACCTTTGACTAAAAATCAAAAGAATCGTTTAGTTCCCTATAAAAGAAGTTTGAGAAAACTTTCCGACAGAAAAGTGCCTATATATAAGAAGAGAGCTTTTAGTTCAGAGAGGTGACGGATTTCTATCTGTACTATTACCCGCGGCAATTTCTTTGATTGGTTCTCTCATCCATGGAGTTCAGTAAAAAAATGATTTTAGTACTCGAAGATCGAATAGATTTAGTTGATAAACTATCTGATTTAGATAAACAAATGCAAGATATTCTTCGGAATAAAGATGTTTCTAAAAGTGAAAAGGCGAATCAATATTTACAAGTTCTTCAAAAATTTGTGAAAATTCATCATCCTCAACAAGAAGAAGTAGAAGAAACGGTGGAAAATAATGAACCAGATTACATTTTAACCACAAAAATTTTAAAAGCTGCTCCGGTTCGATATCAACAACCTGCCAAAGACATTCTCGAGTTCTTAAGAGATAAGCATTCCTTTTTATCTTGGACCCCAGAGGGAGAAATTGTCAACAAAGGTCAACGTTTACCTCGTACTAATATTGTTATCTTAATATCAGATTTGCTTCGGAACAGAAAACGATCACCTACAGGATTCAAAGAGTTTTATGCTGCTTTAAAAGAAGTGCATATACCTACAAATTACATTTTCAACAAAAAATTGCTTCAAAGTAATAATACTATTGTACCAAAGAAGGTAAAACGTATGTATGCAAAAAGAAAAGTTTGGATTACTTATTGAATAAAATAAAATTCACATTGGAAATATAGTGTTTGTGTGTGTTCCTTTTTATTTTACGAACTAAAATTTTAAAAACTTTAGAAAATAAAATTAATTTTATCCCCCGTGCTTTCGCGTGCGTGTGTGCGGTGGGTGGCTCGCGTAATATTTTAAAGATACATTTTATACGTTTTTTTTTAAAAAGAAAATAAAATTTTCAATCGTTTTTTGAATATTAGAAACTTTTTAAGACAAAATTTTACAAGTAGATAGAAAAAACTTTTTTAAAACAAAAAGGAGTAAAAAATTTGTAATGATAGAAAATTAATTCTTCTTAAATAGGAAAAAAAATAATTTAAACATTTTAAAAGCACATTTTTATTTTACACTTTAATTTTGAAAAAATAAATCTTAAAAGTAAATTTTTTTTACTAGTGGAATTTTCGAACATTTATGAATGTTAGAAAAATACATTTTAATTATTTTATAAATAAATTTTAAAACATTTTATATTTAAAAATAAATTTTAAAACATTTTATATTTAAAAATAAATTTT
>BMAW01004455.1:680591-722295 GCA_019974015.1 Nephila pilipes
TATTTAAAAATAAATTTTAAAACATTTTATATTTAAAAATAAATTTTGAACGCTTTATATTTTAAAAAATAAATTTTGAACATTTTATATTGGAAAATAAATTTTAAAACATTTTGTATTCAAAACATTTTTTTTTTCCTTTAAGGTATATTTTAGACGCCACATTCTTAGACGCCACATGATTCCACAAATCAGTAAACTATCGTTGTATACAGTGATAAGATATTTCACCAGAACGATCCCACAGTAAAAATCAACATAACCCTCAGAAATGAAATCCTTCTTTAACAATATACACTAGATAAGGGGGCACAGGCTATCGGCACCGCATTTATCGGTACGCAGATGTTTCCTAGAATTCGAAGCAAATACAATCAAGAAAATGAGTTAAGAAACGTAGAAACTCTAAATTAAAATGTTTTCAAATATCAACAGTATATTTTCAATAAACTTAATGGTAATTATTTCATACGTTAAGTTTTTTTTTTTAATACTAAGCAATACGATCTAAATTTATTCAGTTAACTCATTTAACTAAACGTTGTTAGAAAAAGAACGCATGCATGAAACAAAAATTAACTTGAGCTGTTACAATGAAAAAAAAATAAAGTTGTTGAATATTAAACAAGATTGTTAGAAGTGAGTTTTCGAAAAAGCTAAATATGTGTGTGTCTGTGTGTGTGTGTCACAGAAAAATAATTCAAGAAATAATCATGAAATAATTATTATAGCAAAAAAAAAATCGTTGTGAAACCATTTTAAAAATAAATCTACTAAATATTTCTAGAATTTCATATTCAAAAGAGATTCAACTCGTTTTCCTATTCAGGTAATACAAATTTGTTAGAAAAGCAATGTAAAAATTCTAACTTGATGTTTTCAAATATTAACGGGAAAAATAATTTCCCCCAATAAACTTACTGATGAACAAATGTAATTATTTTATAATTTAAGGTTTTTTTTATACTAAACACAAATCAATCGGAATATATTAATTCATTGAACTAAATAAAAATGCTGTTAAAATGATATATGCATATAAGAAAAAAATAAGCTTACTGAATATTTCTATAATTTCGTACTAATTAAATTTCATTTCCTATTTATTTAAAAGTGTATTTCTTACAGTCTATTCATTTTGAATTTTACTATGATGTTAAGATATATATATTAATAATGTTTAAGCAAGGAGGTAAAATCACAAAATAAGTAAAATAAAATAATTAACCCGTTGCATAAAAAAAGATTTTCTTTTCAGTTGTAAAAATAATAATCATTTTGATACCATACAATGTACGCATATATAAAAGTTTTAAACTTCATCTAGCTAATATTTAATCAAGTAACTTTACGTAAGACATAATAATAATAAAAAAAAAAATCTTTTCAACTAATTTTTTCAAAATATATTCATTCAATTCATTCAAACGGGAAAAAGTGCATTAAACAACTATTCAATTCCTAAACCTTATGTGAAGAAATAAAAAAAAAATGACTTCAATTAATGCAGATTAAAATATATTCATTCAAATGACATTTATTCTAACTCGTGTGAAAAAAAATCTTTTAATTTATACTCAGTAAAAATACTTTTAATTTATTTATTAAATTATGCTCATTTAATTAGAATAGCACTTGTATACCAACACAACGAGCTTATCGCTCCAAAACAACAATCCTAAAGATAACGGGGTGGGGGTTCTTATCGATATAGTAGGTACACATGATAACCTTATCAGTATATTCAGCCCAACGCATTAAGGGGAGGAGTATGACGTCACTTCCGCCCCGCGAGGACCTGGGCTTACTATTGACATTTCATCAATAATATTTATTCTCCAATTCATTGCATTGTATAACTGAATGATCACAGGCTTGTTTTCGGTACTATTTTCATCAATTCCGTCATCGTGATGCATAGTGAATAACAAAACTACACATTTTGATGTCTTAAGTACATATGTAACACATTTTTTTTAAATCGAAATATGTACGAGTATGAACAACTCTATTTTTAGTTTTAGTAAATTTACCCGGAATTTAAGCTTTTGCCCCCCCCCCCAGAGTTCTTATAATGGTCGGTTTCTTCGATAAATTTCCTTTTGTGTACCAGTTATCTATGTTACGTTTCTAACAAATCCAAACAAAAGGGCACACATGTAATTTTAAAATGTCTACTCGTCCTAAAATCTGCTAATGCAATAATTTAATTCCGTATTTCGCCGGTTTCTTAGGCATGTACTGACGAAAGAAACATCGCCCACGAAATGTCTCTAATTTTTCATCTATAATGACATATTCATCACCTGTATATGACTTTTGGCAATTATCATTGAAATCTTTAAAAATTCTCCTGTAGCAGCCATCTTATTGCTTTTCCTTCAAATTTTAGTGGCCGCGGTAGCGTAGTGGTCATGGTTTCCGATTCGTGAGTTTCCGTTGAGTCACGGGTTCGATCTTTGGCCTCTAAAGACCCGCCGTGTAGCTGGGGCTGATGCACGTTAAATCTGTCGGGGCCCAAGTTACTCCCGTTGGCATGGCGGGGAAGTTAGGAGAGGGGGTGCCAGCTCAGGTGTCGTCCTCGTCACTGGACCGAGGTTCAAAATTACCGAGGTCCGTCGCCAAAAGCCCTCGTTTTGCTTCTAGTGCAACGCTAATATAAACTAAACTAATCCACGTGATTCACCACTCTCGATTCTGATTCCTGGCAAAATTTGCTAATGTATTTTCATCATAAATGTTAATGCATTCATTATTTTAGCAGCAATTTTTGAGTCAAAAATAGCTCCCAATTTTCTGGAGGATTTGTTATATTTCGGGCAATGATTTTATTCCTGGTAAATGAGTTGTGTTTAGAGAATACGTTTTAACTAAAATTTAATTTTTGTTTCTGCCAAATGGTTTTATTTTTTCAAACAAAAATGTTACTCTCCAACTCAAATGCTTTATCTTCTTCACTTTCGCAATCGTGAATAATTATCCATTATTTCATCAGGTTCTTCTTCGCTTGCTCGATCAATTTCTTCTACCTAAGTATCAACCTCATCCAGTGAAGATGACAGATGATCCATTTATTTTTCAAATTCTATTAATTTACGTTAAAAAGCCATAATGGACCATAAAACACAACAATCAAAACCACTAAATCGTTCACAAGATAAAAAAAAATGCAGATACCTCGGAGAAAAAATTTTGAAGCAAATGTGGTCACGCAGAGAACTCAGTCACCCCAAATACCTCAAGCTTATAAGAAACGATTGCCACTCCTAAAAAAGGGGGCAGATATGTAACAGACATTTTCGACTCCATGGGGAGTGTCAAATTGGAGGATACTGAGAAGCTCATAAGTAAAAAACAAAAAACTTCCCAGAATTAAAGATTTCGTGGGCCTGGGGTGACTCTGCCCCGCCGCATACCCTGTTTGGGTTCTTGCGCCGTAAAACCCCACAGATTCTAATTCCCGCGCGATCTCTCCCGGGTTAATACAGACATTGGAATGAGATTCTTATGCAGAAGTCTCTTGTAGAATTATTATTTAATCTTCAGAATAGGTTCTAGAAGCGAAACTACAGTTCAAGTTAGAAAGCTGGTCTTTAAAATGGTTGAAGAAGGTAACTTTATAAGAAAAATTGCAAAAGTTATTCAGCGAAGTTACGGATCTGTTTAAAAAATCATCAAAAACTGTTAGGGATTGGGACACGTTAAAAATATTCCCGGAAGAAGACGAAAGGAGATTCTGGATGACAGAACCCAGAGGAAGGTCAAGGTCGTGGATTCGTGACTGGTGGTTTTCGTTCAGTCGCGGGTTCTATCCTTGGCAGCCAAAGACCCGCCGTGTAGCCGGGGCTGATGCACGTTAAATCTGTTCGGGGCCCAAAATCCTCCCGTTGGCGTGGTGTGTTAGGAGAGGGGGGTGCAAGCTCAGGTGTCGTCCTGGTGACTTGACCGTGGTTCAAAATTACGTGGTCCGTCACCAATAGCCGCCCTCGTGTTGCTTCTAGTGCGGCGTTAATAAAAACTGAACTCAAGGATCACTATATTAGATCAATGCTGTAAGCGGACGCAAAAATCGAAGACTACATTTCGGCCATCACTCAAACTTAATTTATTAACCAAGAATATTTTTGCGGTTGAACTTTTCTCCATTCAGGAGGAATTTCGTATCCATTTTAATATTTTCAAATAAGAAGAATCTAGTCGGGAAACTACTAAATACAAGGGTCTGGTCAACTACTGTGGTCTCCCGGACGCAAGTCAAACCCAAACATTTCAACTGCGAAAGGAAAAGGTAATTCAAGCGGGAAAAAATACGCCAAGAAACAAACAAAAAATCCATTAGTTGAAACGGAGTGCCACGATAAATTTTATAATCTTATTATCTAAGACCAGGACTTAATCCCGGCTTCTCCTAAGAAGTTATATGCTACTTCCAATAACCATTGATACTGTACAGAAAGCCGAGTTACTTAAAAACTGCAAGACTTTACCGGCCTTAAACGAACTGTCAGGTTCGTAGAAACGAGTCTAAAAATCTACCCTCAGACCCCCAGCTGCGTATCAAGTTATTCGTAGTCATGCCCGGAGTGAAAATTTGCAACACTTTACCTACCAGCTCCCAAAAAACAAGATAGAGTTGTCATCCGCATATGCCACCTGAAGAATCCGAGAAGATTTTGGATTTTGAGCCAAATAAGGCAATGTAATGATGAATAGAAAAACCACCCAACCAACCAATGCCGTTGCTCCTAGTAACTCTCACCAATAACCCAAACAACAAAGATATATACATTACTGAGCTCTGCTCCCTGAAAATAGAAGTTGAATCATTAAGAAAAGTCTCCTCTTCCGCAGTGTTATCGCTGCCAAAGGTTCTTCTATAATAGCAGCTTTTGTACCAGAAGTCCTAAATGCCTCAAGTTGGGAAGCCCATGTGACGTAGTAGTGTCAAATATATTTCATGGCATCCATTTCATATCCAAAATCGTTTATTAACAACTTCATATCACACTCAAACAATTACATAAGAATTCATCTTACAGACTTCTGCTCTCTCCAAGGACAACGTCTCGTCTGCGAAAGTGTCTGGGCGGGCAGCGTATCAATTTCCGCTTTAGGAGCAGTGATGTCAATCAAGTACAGAGTATAACATTTCCAAGAATAAAGTAACAAAAAAAATATATGCGAGCCATGACGTCACAACTCCTCCCCCGTTAAGATCTTTTTACGTTAGTAAAAAGCATTTCAAGAAAAGTTTACACATTTAAGGAATTGCATTATATGCATATTAATAAGATAAACATATACAAATACACTGTGTTCACATATACAAAAAAAGTATTTCCATGAAATTATTACTTTAAATACATCATTTCCACATATAATTTTCTCATTAAAATAGTTTACTTAAGCAATCAGCATTCTGGTGCTCCTTCCCTTTTTTATGAATGACTTCTGTAGTTCCTATTAGGATTTACTGTGAAAATGAATGTAGGTAGTTTTGTTTATAGATGACAACATTGTAAGAAACATCAAAAACATATATTTAAATCAAAACAGCACAGCACAAACATTAAACACTCTTTTTCACCGTCATCTTTTCCAAAACACAACCGTTACAGCTTTTCCCTCTCTTCCATCTGTTGCCACTCTCCAACAGAGAAACTTACCTCTCATGGAATTTGATCATGACGCAACATTCTCCCCACCTTGAGTTTGGGGATACAAACTCAAAACAGTAAACATAAAGATCATATATGCATACAATTTGAGATAACAAAGAAATACAAATAGCAACACAAATATTTCAAAATATTGGAATGCAAATTTAAATCAATATTTTAGAATTCAAATATAAAAAGTTCAAAAGTTTGTTTAGAAGTTTATAAATCCAGTCTTTTAACTGGTTTTATTTCTCGTCCTGAACTAGTCACGGGAACAGTTTTATTAAAGTCAGTATTGAGCTCGGGATATTCAGTTATCACTTCCGGACCCTTCCGGTTTTCCGATACGACTTGCTCGTAGTTAGGTTTCAATTCCAAAGGGTACAGTCGTTCGATTGGTCTTAGTACGTTTCTCTTTTCAGTTCGCAGTTTTTCCTGGAAAAAACTCCAGTACTCTTCTTAGCAGGCAATGCAGCCTTTTTTTTTATCATCTGTACCAATTAAAACTATGTCACCTACATTTATCTTATCTTCTCTTTTGGTAACTGATGAACGAAGGAAACCCAGGTACTCCCTTTTAAATCTTTGTTTTAGATTTTCACGAACCTTCTGAATATATCTCCATCTCAAAACAATATTAGTCTTTTCAATTTGATCCAAATCGGAAAAATTATTCAATGGAATATCCTGAAGAAACATTGATGGGGTCAAAGTTTTCAGCTCTTGTTCCTCGGATATGTAAGTTAGTGGTCTGCAATTCCTCGAGAGACAAACAGGAGCGCCCAAGATTTTTTCTTAAAAGATCTTTCAAAATTCCAATCAAGCGTTCCCAGAAACCTCCCCACCATGGAGAGGAGGGTGGGTTAAACTTCTAACTAATATCCTTGACTCTAAATTCACTTTCAATTGTAGTCCAATCTAATTGTTTCAAAGCTTTGTTTAGTCCTGTAAAATTAGTACCATTGTCTGAGTACATCATAGAAATTCGTCCTCTTCTGGCAATAAACCTACGCATAGCTTGGATGAAGTCATTTGTACTAAGTGAAGGTATTAGTTCTAGATGGACAGATCTAAATACGACACAAGTAAAAAGTACTATCCACACCTTTTGTTAAGATTTTGTCAACAGAGGTCCAGCTAAGTCTACTCCTGATACTTGAAAAACTGCTGCTAACTCTGTCCGATCTTTTGGAAGAGGCGGAAAAGGTACCTCAAGATGTTTTACTCTTTGCCTTTTACATGTTAAGTATTCTTTGATAACACTCCGGATAGTCCTTTTCCCTTTCACTATCCAAAATCTTTCACGCAAAATAGTCAGAAGAGTTAATGTCCCAGCATGTTTGTTAGAAACATGCTCTTGAGCTATAAATCTTCTTACTGTCAGGTGTTTCGATGGTAGAATTATTGGAGAAATAAAATATTTCGATTCTTCTTCATTTATCAATCTAGATTTCAATCGTAAAATTCCTTCTTCATCTTCAAATACTTGAAGACCTCTCAAATTTTTTCGTGTTTCTTCATTAGAGTAACATTCTTTTTGTACAACACGAAAAATAATCTTTTGTGCATTTAACAGTTCCTCATTTGTAAGTTCCGCATATTTTCTTAAGTATTTGGCCTTTGGTTGAAAACGCAGTACCCAAGCCATAACACTAATCATCTTTGAAAATCTAGAAAATCTTCTGGCTAACTGTAATGAAATTGACTCTAGCTCTGTGTTATTAGCAGAGATGACTGACTTTCGTTTCTCTATTTCTACTTCTTTTTCGTCAATATTTACAGCTGACTTTGGCCACTGTTCTTTCGGATTCTGTAACCAGGCTGGTCCTTGCCACCACTTGCATTTTTGAAGTTGTTTAGGTCCACAACCTCTTGATAAAATGTCTGCTAGATTCTGGTCAGTTGAAATATGGAGCCAATCTTCCGAAGTTGTCAATTTTCTTATCTCACTTATTCTGTTGGTAACGAATACCGACCACTGTTCTCGACGAGTTATCCACGTAAGAACTGTGGAAGAATCAGTCCAAAAGTAAGTCTTGATGTAGGGAAGTTTCAGGGCTTGCTTCATAGAACTAAAAAGCCTAGCGCCAATGACAGCGGCCATTAATTCGAGACGTGGAATTGTAATGATCTTCATTGGAGCTATTCGTGATCTGGCTTGAAGTAATTGGACAATCACTGAGCCCCTACTGGATTCACTTCTTAGAAAATGCATGCCGCATAAGCTGTCTTACTGGCATCGACAAAAGTATGGATACTTAAGTTGGATTCCTGCTTCACACCTAACCATCTTGGAAATTTTATATTTTTGAAGTATTTCAGTTGCTTCCCCCATTTTAAAAATTTCTTCTTTATTTCATCGTTCACTTCATCATCCCATGATTCTTTGGTTTTCCAAGTGGATTGCAGCAAAACCTTAGGCTGGATCATAACAGGTGCCAAGAAACCTATGGGATCAAATATTCGACTAACCAATGAAAGTATTTTCCTTTTAGTTATCATTTCTTTTTCGTCAAATTTCAAAGATTCTGAGCCTATTTCTAAGGTATCTGAATTTCTGTCCCAAATCAATCCTAATACTGGTGACGTTGCATTTTGTGAAGATGCAGGAACGGCAAAACTTTCCCAGCCTCTGAGATCAAACATTCCTTCTTTCATTACATTAGTTGCAGATTCGATGAATGTTTCTAGTTCGGCATTATTTTGTTCACTAGTTACGCAATAATCGACATAAAAACTATCTATTAATTTTTTAAGAAATTCTTCAGAGTAACGTTCTTTAATTGATTCTTTTGATAAATGATGATTAATAACTGCCATTAACAGAAAAGGACTGCGTGTGATGCCAAAAACAACTCGAGCATGCCGGAAAGTTCGCATATTGCCCTCATTGTCATACCAAAGAAATCGTACGAAGTCTCGATCTTTCTCATGTAAGGATATTTGTAAAAAAGCCTTTCTGATATCTGAAATTACACCAATTGGTTTCAGTCTAAATCTCACCAAAATAGAAGGAATTGTTTCAATTAAATTATTTCCAGTCTCCAAACAGTCATTTAATGATGGATGGTTGTGGATCTTAGCAGAGGCATCAAACACCGGTCTTATCTTGGTTGTGGATGTTTCTTTGATGACGGGTCGGTGTGGAAGGTAATGAGTACCAACAAGTAACTCAGTTCCAGGAACTTCCTCAATAACTCCTTCTTTTAACCATTCTCTAAAGACTTCATGATACTTTTCTCTAAAACCAATTTTTTCCAACTTCCTGGTAGTAGATTCAAGTCTTTTCAAGCACAACTCATAATTGTCTGTTAGAAACGCACGATCCACTTTCCAAGGCATATGGATCTCGTATCTCCCATCTCTCTTTTGCCGAATTGTTTCTTGAAAGTGAAACTTGACAGCCTTTTCAGTTTCCTCTTTTGAATTTTGCTCAATAGGATCCCGTATACCAAGTAGTTCCAGATCCCACAGTGAAGAAACAGGAATATCTGCTTGAGATAACATGGTTACGATATTCATACTTGCATCTTTTTCGTTGGTATATCGGGGTACTTTACCCATCAAAGTCCAACCTAACTTGGTTTCTAATACTACTAAGCCTGTCTCTAACTCTTCTCGTCGACCAGTAATTAACTTACCGGCAACGTCTGCACCCAAAAGTACCTCAATGGGCCCTGTGTTTTCTTGAATATCGGTTAATAATATATTTTTAGTTTTCAATTCATGTATCCAAGAACCATTTTTTACACTAGAAATATCATTACAAATGACATCATGATCTAAAGCATCTAATTTACAAATATAGTTACCATCAAGACAACTCAAGTAAATTTTATAACACTTGTGTTTATACATCCTTGTTTTCGTTCCGCCAAATAAGGAATGGCGAAATTTTTTCCCTCTGCAAATTAAAACCCAAATCTTCTGCAGTAGATTTCAATATATATGATTTATGCGATCCCGTATCGATAATAGCTCTCGCTTTACGCTCTTTCTTGATGCCATGTACATTCACAACAAGAGTTTGTAATATAACTTCATTCGTTGCCCGAGAATGTAAAGAATCAACTGTTTTTTCATTAATATTTTTATCATTTACCTCTTGTTTGAGTGAATCAGATTTATTACATACAATGTTTGGGCACATGAACTTAAATGTCTTTTAGAACACAATTGACACGTTATTTGAGATCGACATCTAGAAGCAAGATGACCCTTAGCCAAGCAGACGCGGCACAATCCTTTCTTTTTTATTATTGCGATCTTTTCCTCTAGTGGGATGAAAAAAGTTCTTTTACAAAAACGATTTGCATGAACCTTGAAACAAAATGCGCATGTATCCTTTGATTCTTGAATGAATAATTCAGCAGCAGAGGGGAGCGTACTTTGGCTCTCTGCCAAGTGCTTGCATTCGCGTTCATAGGGAAGTATTTCAGATCTACTTAATTTTATTTTTTCTTCTGATTGCACTTCGCTCTTCAGAAACGAAACTATAGCATCCAGTGTTGATATACTCTGTTCGGAGTCAATATTTTTTCTTTGTCTTTCAAAGGATCGCAATATATGGGTCGGGGTAAAAATATACTTGAGGGTGCCCCTTGGCGAGATTGGCGATTTTTGTCTGGCGCCAATCCTGATCGCGAGGAACACACTGCAAACAGAAATGGCGGCCAAAACAAAGAAATTTCAATGAACACAATTTAAACAAAATTAATAAAAAAGGGAAAAAAAATTACTCACGTCATTTAGCAGGAATATCCTCACTTTGAGGTACACAGAATTCTCTAATCGCACCAAGATATTGTTTAAATTTATCCTGTGTAGAATCTGTGTACCTCCATCGCCACATAAAATCTGCGAAATACGAGTCAGAGATGGCGTCGGTGGTGCCGGACTAGCGGTGACTTTTTTTTCTGAATTCGCGTTTTATTACGGACCACATCTCTTCAATTTTGTTCGTATGGGCCCCGGTTTCAGGATCCTTGAATGTCTTTGAGTGATTTATGGAAAGATGTTTGAAGTCGTTTTCCGACAGGCAGTCATATGATTTCCAGCAATCGGAAATAATAGTAGGATGTCCAGGTAGGATGTTTTCTTTTATCAAATGCAGCAAAATTTCTTTTGTACGATCTGGAACAACTTCAAAAAAGCACCTTTTACTCCCTCTTTCAACACCACCAAACACCCAATTTCCATCCACCCTTTTACCCCTATTATGTTTTCTTTTCCCAAATTTACTTTCATCAATTTCTACAATCACGCCAGGTCCCCCAATCATTTCACACTTTCGCACACATATATCCACACAGACATCCCTACAAAAATTCTTCCAATCCGTTATTGTTTTATCATTATTAATATTTAACTCAGTTTTAATTAATTCGCTATTAGCTCCATACACCCACATCCATGTAAAAATTAAAATATCTATCATACTCAAATGACTCTCCTCAAACCACGATCCCTTTCTAATGGATCGTTTTATGTGGGGAGCATTTGCTCCTTTCACACGACAAACCCATTCAAAGCCGTCTGATCGATCTTTGCGTTCGACCAGAGACATCCCTTTCGCACAAACAGGACATTTTTGCATTTTAGTAACTAAGCCTTCATTCATACACTAGTCAATCACTGCTTTTTTTCCGTTGTTTCCCAAATCGTACAGAAACTTAAGATTTATTTTGCTAACAGCAGTCATTTTAAACTAGGACAAAAGAAAACAATAACTGCTGAAACTAAATTTTAAACTAGGACAAAACAAAACAAACCTTACCAGCCGACATCCACCGTAGAAGTAACTGACCCCAATTACATATACCGTTAAACATTCAAAAATAACGGTAAAATCTAAGCCAATCAGAATCGTGACTGGGTTTGAAAATAACGTTTAGGGTTACCATAAAGAAAAGCTCACCCATGAGTTACCATAAAGAAAAAAAACATCGCCCATCTTGGCGAGAAATCAAGGGGCACCCTCAAGTATAGTCTAACCTGGGTCGGTAATGAACTTTCGACTAAAGGATATAATATTACTCCGCACTGATCTGTAGTTACACCTAAACTACTTAGAGCTCGAAGTTGAGTAGAAAGTTTATTATACAAACTGCTTAAAGAATCTTGTTTCTTTTTAGTAGCATTACTTAAAACAAGTTTCAACAATTCTCGTACATAAAAATCAATTAATAGTTCTTTTCGTCCATATCTTTCAGTTAAGCTTTCTATCGCCAAAGGGTAGTTTTCATTCGTAATAGGAAAAGATTCAACAAGCTCTCTAGCTTCTGACTTAATTTTTGTCGACTGAATTAAGTAATGAAATTTATCACAATCAGTTAAATTTTTATTTTCGTGTATGTTTTTAAACTGATTCCAGAAGGTTAACCAATCTCGTAATTCACCATCAAATTTATACAGTTCAACTTCAGGAAGTCGTGGGGAAATCGTTTTATGAGGATTCTCGCACAAAGTCAAATGAGAATTATTGTTAGAATTGCTACTTTCTTTATTGTTTTGTTTGCTTCTAATATTCTCTAATACTCGTTTAGACTTTAGTTCCATTCTCAAAGCCTTTTCTCTATATTCTTCGACAATATTAAATTCAGTTTCGAATTCTGTTTCATCTGTTAAAGCATCTAAATAATTATTATGTGTCAACTCTAATGAGTCCGTTTTTTGCTTAAACAAATGTAAACACGTTTCAATTTCTTCTGTGTCAGGATTTTCATTAATCAACATACTCTCTAACTTAGTGTATGATTTCGTAAATGAAGTATGCTGTGCTGTTTTATTTCGTTTAATAATTTCCATATTTACTATCTTAGTTCATACATTCATTGATAAATGTCTATGTTCAATATCAAATTATATCAATAACTTCAAAATGGAAATTCAATTTTCTTACCGTTATCAAACTCCAAAACAAAACTAGCCCACCCGGGGGCGCCAGAAATATAGTTCCTATTAGGTTTTACTGTGAAAATGAATGTAGGCAGTTTTGTTTATAGATGACAACATTGTAGGAAAAATCAAAACATATATTTAAATCAAAACAGCACAGCACAGCACAAACATTAAACACTCTTTTTCGCCATCATCTTTTCCAAAACACAACCGTTACAGCTTTTCCCTCTCTTCCATCTGTTGCCCCTCTCCAACAGAGAAACTTACCTCTCATGGAGTTTGATCATGACGCAACAACTTCATAGTTCCAAGGTTGCATAGCTAATGACCATCTCATCAGTCTAGGATTAACACCAGAGTTATTCTTAAGCCATGCTAAGGGATTATGGTCAGTCTGGATGTAAAATTTATACTGTCCATCCAAATAGCCTAAACGATGGCGGCATGTTCTTTTTCAGTAGTGTATTTTCGTTCAATGGATGTAAATTTCTTGCTCAAATACAACACAGAGTGTTCTTGATCTTTTTGGGACAAGACTATTCCTATCCCCGCATCGGATGCATCACATTGTAAGATGAAAGGAACATCAAATTTCGGAGCATATAGCACAGGGTTATCGGTGAGGCGCTCTATAAGTTCTTCAAACGCCAGATGACACTGATCGTTCCACAGAATTTTGGACCTATTATGTTGTCCCTTTAACAATTCATTCAATGGTGCAGCTAAAATTGAAAACTGTGGTATATATTTCCGATAGTATCCTGCTAATCCCAAAAAGGATCGAATGTCAGTCTTTGAGGTAGGATCTGGAAACTTCTTTATAGTAAATTTCAATCTATATTAACTATTAATAAATTTACATTTTGATTTTGATATGAAAATTAGTATAAATTCACACATTAATCATCTTCATTTCACTCGTTTTTGTTAAGAACTCGCGTCTCTAAAATAAGGTATCGAGGACAGCAAATCTTTTATTATTAAATTTTAGTAAATTCTAAAACAGTCCCCTCTCTAAATTCCATAAGTCTCAGATAGCGAGAGGAACACGCTCCCTGATTCTTCATCAACAGCAATTATCGGTGACCCACGCATCCCGATTCCCGGGCGTTTGCGTCCTGATCCTATTAAATTTTAACTACATATTAGTAAATTCTGGAACTTACATTAAATTAAAGATTTTTAAAGTAGTAATTTTGATGAGAGAGTAAAATTTATAACTTTAAATTAGGAAATCGTAAATTTATGCTGTTGCCTTTGAATTTTGCGTAGACGCTTTTCTGTGTCTTTGAAACATCTCAACTTTACATAAACTACGCGGGAATATTAGTTTGTTTTGGTCCGGATGCTAACTTATTGTTATTGAAGCTTCGTCCAAGTTCCTCACTATTCTGGGATTATACTACCCAGTGTATTTAACATTGAAAACAAGAATGTAGAAACACTTTACAAATTTCTGGAGCTATGGCACGAAGAAATAGCAAAAGGAAAGTCAGTTCCAGATTACGGTGCGTTAAATATGTAAAACAACCGCGTTTTTAATACGTATTTTGGAAATCCTGAATTATTTTGGAAAATTTGATTGAAATAATGATATTCATTGAATACTTTATTTTGGTTCATTTTAAAGCATTTTGCATCATTCTTGATGCGTTAATTTATTTATAAAAAGGTTTATTAACATATATGTATGTACGCAGCTAACTCTTGTTTATTGTCAGTTTGAAGGTGAATGTTATTAGCGAAATACTATAGTAAATCCATGAAAAAGATTCATTATTTACCTTTTTTTTGTGTATTTAATTTTATAATTTTATTTATTTTTTTTGGATCAAAATATTGCTTTAAATTTATAAGTTCTGTTGTTGGTTATTATGCTTATAAGTGTTGAAGCATCAGCTATATTGATTTTGTTGCAATATTAATGATTTTGACACACACATATATATATATATATCAAATATGCCACCTGAGAACTAAAAGAAAGTAAGCACTCATTTATAACAGCTTTTCTTTTTGTCTATTAACAGTTGATAGTCAAAAGAATAATGTAGAAACAAGTGCATATATTAGTAAAATATTAATGATATTCTGTAACTTTGATTAATGAACCATATTTCTTACAAGCTGTTATAAAAATTGCTTTGTTCATATATATATATTTCCAGGTAAAAATTTGTAATCAAATTTTAACCCTACCTATTGTCCAACTAAGCAGAAATTTTGCATTTACATGACTCTAATGATATTACATATGAATTTTAATCCTCTTATCACTTGATGAATTGAAATTTTGCTAAATAGCATAACTGATGACAATACAATGTAATTGTAAGCTCAAGTAATTGTGGGTTTAATTTAGGGAGGGGCTCGCATTTTAACCCACTTCCTATCCTTTGATAGAGCTGAAAATTTGCATACACTCCAATAATATAATATGGTATGCACAAGCAATGACAGACTAAGGGAGGCTTGAGCATTGCACTTAACAACATCTTATTGAGTTGAAATTTTGCATACATGTATAGTTCATATAATTACTTTTTAATCTTAAATTTTCAGGCTAAAAGGAATAAATCTGAGTAAAGGAAATTTTTTTAAATGATTCTTTTATTTAAAGATGAACTAAAAATTATAAAAAATATTTTTTTATATAAAATAATATACAATTTATAAAAAAACTTGAGGCATTAATATTTTCAATTTTACATATGAGTAAGTAGGTGGGGTATTTAATTTATCAGAGTAATTAGTGGCCATAGTAGCCTGATCAGGGTTGTGAATTTGTTTTCTTCTAATCTTATGTTTGAGCTCTGTTCCTGCTAAGGCATCATAAGTTGGGAAGCCTACATTTTACCCTATCTCTTTATTCTTATCCTAAGTCCATGTCCTTTTTTACCTATATTTATTTAAATTCTTTTTCCTTATATTTACTTAAATTTATTCAAACAGAAACTATTCACTTTTTGAATGATACATTAGGTGAAAAGAATTAAAATGAAGATATTTTCTTATTCGTAAAAGTTTCCCAGGATTTTCATAAATGTGCTAATTTACCAGAGAATTGTTGAGGATAGTACCATAGTTGGTGCAAAGTTGCCAAAAAGGATATATTGCATTTGAACCCTTAAAACAATAGCCTCAAAGGAAAAAACTGTTTCATTTAATGCTTTTAGAATTTTTATACTTCGATAGTAAATGCTTAAATCGAAACTCGATTTTCACTTTAATTGTTAACAGTTGCTAATTAATTTAATAAATCAAAATCATGTTTATAAAGATGGAAATTTGAATGAAAATATCCAACTCTCTTTCTAGGCACAAATATTTTACTTATGATTTTTCTTCTGATGACAGTGACTATGGTTCTCCTACTCCTATTCTTCGAGCGAGAAACAAAGTAATCAACAGGGGACGATGGCTTAAAGAAGAGGTAAAATGAGTTTTTATTTGCATGTATATAAAAATTCATTTTTGAAATTTTCTTTGTTTTCATTTGTTTAGATTGGCATTTTTTTATTAACATTACTTTTCTAGTGATATTTGCTAATCGTGGATTATTTGGAAAATCTTTAATTTGTGTATAGATTCTGTTAAATTGTCTAAATTTTTAAAAATAATTTTTAAATGACAGATTTTGCTGATTATATGTACTCAATGTGGCGAAAAGATTTTTGGTCTAAGCTCATAAATAAAGAGAAAATATGGAAGTAAATTTTTATCTGTTCTGCATATAACTGATGTAAAACTATACATTAGTTCATGCTATCCTTGAGTCACTCCAGACCCTGCTAAAATTTTTCTGCTAGAATGCCTTCTGGCTCTCTTGTGATGGTATCTTGAGTTGTCATGATATTGTCGAATCATTACCCTTTAAACTACAATTTCCATTTTGAAAACAAAAAGTAATCTACTGGTCCTGAGTGGGAGAGGGTAGCATAGTTATTAATTTTGGGTCAAAACTTGTAAATAACAGCTGCATTGTTTGATGGCACATTTTCATGCATCAAGAACCAATTTTAATTTGTTTAAGTGCCTCTGCATAGGTGCATTATGTTTCAATAACCAATCCTTTTACATCACTGTAGAATACTGTATTCACTGTTTGTCTGTCAGGAACAAATTCAAAGGGAATCATTCATCTGTAGGAAATAACTACTAACATTACTAAAGTTACTACAGTCTTTACTCGAAATTTCTGGGAACAAAATTTTTTTGTTGCATTTATTGAGTTTTTGAAATTTCTCAAACTGCAAAAACATATTTAATTGAGTCAAACAATCATCATTCTAAATGCTCTTCATTCAATTGTAGATTTGTTTCTTTTAGATCAGAACTTTATCACACATCTATGTTCCAAATATGACTTCATTACAATTTCAAACAGATGACATACAAAATCTTGTATCGTGATGAAAGATCACTATTAACTCATAGAGCTTGTCAACCATATTAAGTATTATATACAAGTGGTTCCTCATACATTGATTATGTTACATCATAATAGAAACTTTTTAGTGTGATTATACATTCTAAAAAAAAAACGACACACCAAGGAATCTCTGATTGCGATAAAAATTGTTGGATGTGCAAAACATACGTAGAAAAACAAAAGATTAAAATTTCAAAACAATTGAATGATTTCTTTAGAGTTTGGTCGTTACAAATGGAAAAAGCAAATAAGGCATTGGTCCTCCACCTCTGGCCTAGATGCAAGCGAACTGTTAAACAATCTGTTAAAACAAATAATGTCAAACAAACTGTTGTGTGCTGTAAATATAAAGCAAGATGTATAGAGTAACGGTACATTGATTAATTTGAATTACAGCTCTTTAAAGTGGATTTAATGCAAGAAAACTACCAAATTGTCAAAATTTCTTAGCGTTATCAAATCTAATTAAAATATATTTTCAGATTTGTTATCAGGGTGAATCTCCTTTAAAATTTGTACTGCTTTAGAATTTTGTATAAAGAATAATGTTTTTTTTCTCTCTGTAAAATAACTTATTTTATTTATAGGACGAACAATTAAAAGCTTTGGTTGAGTCTTATGGGGAGAGCCAGTGGGAAACTGTAGCAAGCCATTTCCTTGATCGTAGTGATGTTCAGTGTCAGCAACGCTGGTATAAGGTTGTTAACCCTGAGCTTGTTAAAGGACCGTGGACAAAAGAAGTAAGGCTTTAACTAAACTGTATTTAAATTTGTTAATTAATGCATGCATGTATATACATACAATGCAGCTTTGCTTAATGTGCACTTCTTTTAACGAGTGATATTTCAAATAACGGTGAAAATGCAGTTTAGCGTAACCACTTGGCGAGATTTATGGCGGAGCCTGAAGTCCGTGAAGCTGAAAAGTGGGAATTTTTTGACTTATCTAAGTTTACTTCAGTCAAAGTCATTCTTGCAGCCATTGAAAGAAACTGGATTTGGGAAAATAAACATGGAGTAATTAATTGCTGATTAGGTAAAAAACGTAGAAACACAAAATAAACCAAGCAGGAGAATTCGAAAACAAGAACGCTGATGACGTGAAACAGAAAAGCTTGCACCGGAATAATGGACAAAGAAAATTCTAGAAACTGAGAACTAACAATGGAAAAGGCCAAACGATTAACCCATGGTTGGTTAAGATTAAAAAAAAAAGAAAGAAAGAGTTTCGCTTTAGAAACGGAGACTAAAAAAGGTGCTGTATGCGATTGTCTAAAAGAAAAAAACATTCGAAACAGCTGCCTGACTGTGAGATTGCGCAGGTGTAATGAATCCTGTAAAAAAGTAATCCAGACTGAAGGGGGAAAAAAAAAAGATGGAGGACTGTAATTCCGATTAATGTTGCAAATTCGAAAGAGTAGCCCCGGCGAATGCAACAAAAGTGAAAAGAACATGATTCAAGGATTGTATAACGGAAAAAAAACATCAGGTGATCCGACATCCTTATTTGTGCGGCAAATTCATAAAGGTAGCCCCGGCGAATGCAATAAGAGTGAAAAGAACATGATCTGAGGATTGTATAACGAAAAAAAAACATCAGGTGATCCAGCATCCGTATTCGTGTGGCAAATTCGAATAGGTAGGCCCGGCGAATGCAACAAAAGTGAAAAAAAAAAAATGATCAGAGAAAGGTATAAATATAAAAAAAAGCGCCTTACTGAAAATCAAAAATCATGTATCATATGCCTTATTCGAAAGGGTTGCCACGGCTAAAGCCACAGCAGAGGAGAGAAAGCATGGTAACCACAATTGGCAAAATATTGCCAAACAATTCCTGTCGCCAACGGGTGGTTACACTAAACTGCATTTCAACCCAAATAACAAATGACAAGAAGAAACGAAATGAGGATTGGGTGCCTGCTATATCAGTCCATGTGGAGCCAATAGTAAAACATTTATGTCTTTGGCCAAGATTATAGCATTAGAAGTGGAAACAATGATATTTATTAGCTTATGGAAGTGTTCAGCTTAGAGCTGCCTAGTGTTTAACAGGAAAAAGTTGGGGGGAAGCTTGTTAAAGGGGGAGGGAGTAGCAGCAAAGCAACATCTTCCACTGCAATAAGAGAAATTCCGAAAGCATGAGAAGCTGCTGCATTTTATATTGAGAAGAATCACCCTAATAAAGCAGTGGTTATGCATCTTGGTAAAAATGCTTTGGTAAAACAAATGTCTCTAAACAGCTTTCTAATAAAGAATTAGGAATGCATCGTAATTAACAAATTAATGTTTTTGTTTTGTTTTTCTGCAAATCAAATTTGTTTTCCAGGTTGATTCATTTTGTTATAGAAGAAAATATTTATGCGCTTTAACAATGTATATATAATTTTCTTTTAATAAATATGAAGTATAAGATTTTTTGAATATATTTTTCTTAATGGAATACACTATCAAATTTTTCTTTAATTTATATGGGAAAAATTGTTCACTTGATTTTTTGCATTGCAAGTAAGGTTCTGGTACATATTCTCCTTAAGCTAGATCTGACTATACATTATAATAGGTATTTTTTATTTATAAAGTTACATCTTGCACAATGATAAGTGTTTGATTAAGAACCCAGTTACAGATAAGATGGAAAAAAGAAAAGAAACTAATGTAACTTTCAGAAACGGAATTTTTTTTTTATTGTAGGAAAATCTTTTTTTTTTTTTTTTTTTTTTACTTTTTTTGTTTTTTAATTACTTTATACAAATTTGTAAACATACTTTAATTTTTATAAAGTAATAAATGTTCTTTAATAATGGTAACAATGTATGAAATCCAAATTTTTAAAATAACGTAAGTGAAACTTGCAAATTTCATTTCGATTCTGCATATGCCTTGAAAATTTTCATCTATGTTCTGAGGACATGTGAATAATATAGTATTGAATTCTTACACTTCTACAATATTGAATATAAATATGTTTTTTATTCTACATTATAGGAAGATGAAAAAGTTATAGAACTTGTAAAGAAGTATGGGCCGAAGAAATGGACTATTATCGCAAAACACTTAAGGGGAAGAATTGGCAAACAATGTAGGGAAAGGTGAATAAAATGTTGTTGTTAATGTATTTCTTTAGATATTTTAAAATTTTTAAGTTATTGTAATTGTGTTATCTAATTGCATTGCTGTAATTTTTTTTAGAAAAAGATTTGTAAAAAAGCATATTTTCTCCTATTTTAACTTATTTTCTATTTTTATTTGCAGCTTCTTTGGAGTTTTTTGTGGCAAAATGTGGATACATTTGATGTTTTCAACTGTATTCTAAATTATACTTTTTAGTATAAAACATTGTCTTTGTTACATTTCAAAATTCTTTTGGAAATGTAACTTGTGCATTTTCTATTCGTCTTGCCCCCTTTTTTGTTTCTAAGAAAATGTATTAGGCAGAAAATAACTGTATATATATTATATAAATAATTTAGTATTTTTCCTAATTATTACATTCTATATATGTTTAAAATTTGATTTTTAAAGTATCGTTTGTATTTTACAGATGGCACAATCACTTGAACCCATCTATAAAGAAAACAGCTTGGACATTAGAAGAAGAAAAATTAATTTGCCACTTTCACAGGCTTTGGGGGAATCAGTGGTCAAAAATAGCCAAACAGTTGCCTGGAAGGTAATGCATTTAAAAAATTGAAGATAAAAAAACTTCAATCTATATTTCTATTAATTTATAAATACGTATTTAATTTATAATGTTTACTCTATTGCATTTTGTTTTGGAAAATATTCATAAAAATGTATATTTCTTGATTTTATTTTTAGAACTGATAATTCAATTAAAAATCATTGGAATTCAACTTTAAAAAAGAAAGTAGGTCTGTTCTCTGAAGAATCAAACATTTCAATCCCGAAACATAGTAAAGTAAGTTGTGTTTAAAATATTAAAATTCTGCTTTTTAAATATTAATTTAATCAAATTCAGTAAAATTTTTTTTTAAATAAATCAAGATTAATGAAACTAACGAAAAATATTGCATTATTATATTTAAAAGAAGTTTTATTGCAGCCAGATTTATATCTGAAAAATAAAAAATAGTCACAAAATTATATTTATCTTCATTAGCTATTTTTTTCTCTTCCATTTAGGAATTGTTGTTATCAATAACTGTTATTATTATCTCTTCCATTTAGGAATTGTTATTATCAATATCAGAATACATAGCATTGTATTGTAGGAAATATTGATTTGTGGTATTAAGTTAATACGTTATTATTGTAATAACATTTATTTGTTGACAAGGGGAGGATTGTTCTCATTTCATTTGAGGCCATTTTTTAATTTTGAAAGACAATGGTCTTACAAAGAAACATTTTAAAATAATGCTGGAAATGAGACAGATGATTAAATTTTTCATATTAGCAATGCATTTTTTCTGGAAGAGCACAAATATTTGAGTAGTCTGGTGACTGAATGGAATCTTTGGGATATAGGAATTTTGGGCTAAAATTCAGTTCCACTAAGGAAAGTAAAAAGATTAAGTATGAATAAGAAAGTCTGCTTTCTTGATATGATGTGAAATTTTAGAGAAGTACTCACTAAGATATCTTTATTTTTTTTATTGTGGTTTGAATCTGCCAATTTTAGCTATAAGCCTATCAATAGTTGACTTAATCAATCTCACACAAACATTAATTTTAAATATCTCGTATACATATGAGACGTTTTGCTATATATGTAGCTCTTGTAACTATATAATTAGTAAAAGGCAATTTGCATGTTCTTGTCATTTTACTTATATCATTTACATATGTGTGTGTAAAATAAATTTGATTTGTTAAGCTGTACATAACTAAAATGACCATCTTAAATATTTTATCTATATGACATACAGTTATTCAAACAAAACTAATTTATTATATACTTTGACATTCGAACAAAAATTAGTAATTACTCAAAATTTACTTGCGTTTTGTAAAATAACCAATTTTTTAAATCAAATCAAAGAGATCTGAATTAAGTTTTAAAAAAAATCTAAATTTTTCATGTTATCATATGTGTGGAGTAAGAGTAAATTGTTTGTAATTCTTTGCAATTATTTTTTGCTTTCAGTTTATCAGTAGAAAATTGCTCTGACTGTTGTTTTGTTTCTCTATTTATAATTCTTCAAGTGTTTTAGTACTCAAGCTGTAACTGAATTCAGTTTAATTTTTCTGAACAATATGAAACATTTTCTGTTTGAGCATTGTTTTATGTCAGTACAAGTATCGATAACATTGAACTAGGCATTATTCTGTACTTTTGAATTTTTATTTTCAAGTTGAGATCATTTTTGTGCCCTAGCAGCTTTCATCTTGCTGTTTTAAGGAGAAAATGTATCACTCTGATAATCTCTAATTTAAGTTCATCACTTTCTTCACCATAGTGAAATAAATTCACAAATTATTCTTTATAGATAGATATGAAATATGTAAACAAATGCTCCACACTAAAAAAAATTCAAATAGTACCATAAGACTTATCCATCTCATCTGATGAGAAGTTAACACTTTTTAAGAATGATTTTGTAGCAGAAGTAATGAATTCACTTTCTTTTTTCTAATTTTTAACTTAAACTCTACTCTAAAAACTGGTTCTTATTTTGAAATTATAACTGGTATTTTAAATTTGATTTGAATGTCAAAATATAATTTATTGAATTGTTCCTTCAAAATATGAACTTTTCTTTCTTTAAAGCATCATTTTCAATAATGCTTGAATTACAATTAACAGAAATTTTTGATTTTTCATTTTAGGCACATTATTGTTTGTGTTACTTATAAAAAAAACTTTTTGAAATGGTTCACCATTGTTTAACAACAATTTTGAAAGAAATTTCTAGGAAAGAACAAGTTTTCATTGCCTCTGTTTTTTATTTGGAATTTACTTGCTTCACGCATACAAATCTTTACTGGGTACCAGACAGCAGCCATTCTTTTTTGTAGTCTTTAAATTTCTGGAGTGTTTTTTGATAAAACTACCTCAGATTTTTCAATAGATATTTTTAAAAATTATTCATCATGTATAAAAAAAAGTAATGCAAAAAGAATACAAAAATTATTGCTTTCCAAATGATAGCCACAAATGTACTGTGCTACTTTGCAGCAGGAATGGAAGTTTGCAAATCAGAACCAGATGAAGATGGTGAAACAAAGCTCTCTTTGTATGCATAGCTGGTATGAAATCACCAGCTGGTTCTAATTCACATGTGTATTAAGTCAACCCACCAAATTCTGAGGTAGCACACATATGTATAAATTGATTTATAATTTATATATTTTCATAAGTATATATTTTTCTTTTTTTGCTATTTGTTCTATTATATTGATAATTTTACTATTTAATTTTTTAAATAATGCTTTGTACATTGACAGAAAAAGAAGTATGTGAATCATCCCATGTCATATTTCAAAGCTAATGAAAAAGAAACTGTTTCTTCGGATGCAGGTATAGGTAAATTTTTATTTAAGCTCTTTTATTATATAAAAATATTGAGACTGATGTGTTTTCTAGTACAATTGCATATTTTTGTTGAAGCTGAAAAGTTTGAGTTATTAATAATATATTATCTACCTTTTTGTTTTACAATATGTTATATTATTAATCTCAATTAAATATCCAAACTGACTGAGATAAAACATTTAATAAACAAAATGTAATATTCTATTTCAGTGGTTATTTGGGAGGCTCAATTTACCCATAACTGGTCAAAGTAATGACCCCTTATAATTTTCACAAAAAGTTTTATGAAGTAAAGCTAATCATACACACAAATCAATGTTTTAGAAAAGATACATAGGTGCATATACATACCTTTGGCCAAAACTTGCAAAATAATTGTATAGAATTTTTGTTATTGTATAAATCTTACACCCCTGGAAGATAGTATTTCAGTATACATATATAAAACCATTTTAGTGTGTGTAAAGTTTCAAAACAATCTGGGTCCAGATGCTCTTTGCACTTCTTACAGATAAATTGTATTACTTTTGCAATGTCGATATTTTTGTGTGTGTGTTATTAGAGTTTCTGCATACATCTCTTTAAGGTCTTAATATGCCAAGATTCATATATCATAACCCCTTTGCCTCATACAACGATTGCACCACTTGTCTAATTATTTACCAAAGTTTCTTTGCTTTCCATTGTAGTCGGTATGCAGATTTTATTCCGATCTACACTGAGAGATCGAAAGGAACTGGATTCGTTGGCTGTGGTGTCATTTCGAATGCCATCAGGCTCAGTTACCAGCTAAAAACTTCCTGCAGTATCTATACTGCTGAAGCTGTCCCCATTTACTGTGTCCTCAGAATAGTTGAGAAATCTAGTTCTCGAAAGTTCATAGTACACTCTATAACAAAAAAAAAAATGATGCACCAAGGAGTTGCCTGATTGTAATGAAATTTCACATCAAAGACATTTGAACCGAAGAGGCAAATGATTAAAATTTAGTGTCCAATCAATGAATAGCTGGACACACTCAGTAGGTGTATATGAGAAGTGATTCTCAATCTGATGGTCAAATTTTCTGTTGCTTTGTGATTTTGGATACTTGTCAACGACTGAAAAAATGCCTCATCGTAGGATTCGAGCTTATTATGAGCAACTGTCAGAGTTTGAAAGAGGTCGTATCATTGGATTGAAAGCAGGTTGAGCAAATTGAAGAATTGCTCATCATATGGGTCGAAGCGATGCGGCGATTAGAAGAAGCTGGCAAGAATGGAGGGACAATGGTAGATTTCGTCGTCATCTGCTGTGGCCCTAGGTCTACCGCTACCCTCATGAGGACAGAGTGATCGTCAAATCAGCTGTCACAGCGCCTGATTCATCTTTATCAACCATCAGACGGGAAAGTCTGATGGTTGATAAGATGCTATTGTTTGAAGTCAAATGTAACTGGTTTTCCTTGGATAAACATTCTACAGCAGTAGTGCCCAAAATAATGATTAATTTTTTTAGTCAATAGAAAGATTTTTCTGTAATACACAAATTGATCATTTGTAATTTTTTACTTGCCTATTCTATTCATATAACCTGAAATTTCTCTTTTTGAAGTTAGTAATTTATGCAAAATCCTTAACACCATAAACTTTACAAGTAAAAAAAACTTGCTTTGACCAACATTAACCACAATACCTCTTATTATAAACTGATCTTTACATTCAAAGATTTTAGACTCTTATAGACTTGCAATTTAGTATATCTGTGTTAGACCAAAGGTGTGTATACATATCAATCATATTCAGATGCAAAACTGGGTGTTAATTCGAAAATATGAGTAAACAAACATTTCTTTGACAACATGTATATATTTCACTTAAGTGAAATTGAAAAAAAAATCTTAGATATTGTTAAGTTCCTTATGTGCATAAATGATTAAAATTTTGCATATTCATGAATTCTTTATACATAGATTAATTCTTATTTTTAGTTTAAAAACTAGTCATATCTAATAAACACTTAGAATTTTAAAAAAAATTTGCAAGATCAAATGTGCTAAATATTATCTGTGACCTTGGAAGAAATTTAAGTTTTTATCAGCAATGGATTCACACAAACATTCTACCTGACAATAGTTCTTGGCCATATAATGGTGGATTTGTTTTTGGACAGCTTGAGCTGTTTTATTGAGTAGCCATTATGTATTATTGCTGGGAAAGAACTTGTATCATGTTATAATTCAGATTTTTAAAAAATCTGGATTATTTTTGCAAAATAAATCCTTGGAAAAACTGCTAATCCTCAACATATTCCTTAAAAAAATACTTGTGTCAAAACTTTTGTATGCCTGTGTATTTAAGTTTGTATGATTTCAATTATTATTTTCTTTTATTTTCTCATGTATTTTTTCAGAATTACATCAGAAAACAATTGTACCTCACTCATGGTCTCGTAAAGAACATGCAGTGAAGAAGCAAGAGAGCACCAAGAATTCACCAATCTATGGTGTGGCAATCAAAGTAGAGCCCCTTTCTAGTGTTGATGAAGATGAAATGGTTGATGTGTATGGATGTCCCAGCTCATCGTATGAAAACTTACAAGTACCTAAGGATAATGTTGTATCACCAATGAAAATAAAGGAGGAACCACCGTTTCCTGGAACTGAGTTGATTCCAAATAGCTTGGATGTATCACCATTGAGGTATGTTCTGGTTAATCTAGCTAACCCTTTTGAATCATTTATCAGTAAAACGATGTAATAACTTGGTTGCAGATTTGTGGTCTTTGAAGTTTGAAGATCAAGGATTCTGTCATTACTATTATTTGGTTTAATTTAAGGCAAAGGCAATGGTAGTTTCTGAAGCTCTTACATTTTTTTTTACCTCCTGGTCTTAGTACATAAAATTATATTACATTAACTTATCATAAAAGATGAAATATCAGAAATTAAAATTAATGTAAATGGTCAGTAATTCAGATTTGCCTGTTAAGAATTACAATGTGAAAAAATTGTGATAAGAAAAAATTAGAAACTTTGTTGCTAATTTGAAAGTTATTGGTTAAATTAATTGCATTAGGTTTTGTTAAGTTTCAAAATTCATTTGTATTATGGAAGTTAAGGAAAATGACATCTTAGCTGATATATTGTGAACTTTTCTCACAATGAAGATGTCACCAGTAGCCTATTTTATAGTTCTAATGTAATTCTTATTTAAAAGATTTGAATTTCTTGTAATAAAATGGATATTATTGTTAAACACAGGAATCTCGGCTTCATATCCATTCAGGTGGTTACCTTCATTGGGGATATGTAGGATTTACGATCTTGGAATTCACTGTCCCATATGATTTGCTATCTTGTAAACATTTGGGTCACTAGGATTTTATAATAATTTTTTCTTAATTTTATTATCAACTAATACTTATCGTTTGTTTCCTTCACTTTTTGTTTTGTTCTTCACTTATGTCGAGATAATTTAACAATTTAAATGATAAACTGGCTGACTGGAATATTAAGGAGTGTTGGGTGTAGCTTGGCTGAATCCTTTAAACGACTAAAAACCTCCTACCAACCAATCATCCTGATAAGGTATGCTTCTCTTAAAATAATTAAACTTCTATTTGGATAAATCTAAATTGAGGGGTGGCAACTGTATTCTCTTTAAAAATCAAACAAAATTAAAATTTTTAAACAGTATCAGGTAGTTTGTATTCTGAATTATATAGTATTTTTTATTACAATTTGATAATTTTTTGGCATGTTTGTGCAGTTAATTAATTGAATAGCACTAATAGTAAACGAAAATTATTAAAATAACATGATTAGTAATACTTTAATTCTTTTTTACATGTTCACTTGATATTGCCGATTGAGTAGTGCTGAAAACCTTGATGTGTCGGAAATAATGAACTCTGGCACTTTTGCTAATTTATCTATGACTGATCTTGTTCAAGGTACGGATATTAGTCTTCCAAATACACCCATGAAGCCATCAATGCAAGACCCTATCAGTATGTTTGTATTCATTGTTTATACTTTGATGTCTATTTAAAATTGAAATTCTATTATCTCTATTAGAAGCAAAAACTTAAGATTACTGTAGCAATTACTGTTAAAATCAGACATTTTAAATAAGTCTAGTTTACAAGAATTAGCTTGTTTAACATATCCCAATAGTTTTCACAAAGTATTTGAGTGCTGTAAACCTGGTTTATATTGAAACTGTGGTATATTTAACGCATAACAAATATCTTGCTTAGTTCGGCTACTTATAAAAGCTGAAGAACCTTATAAGCTCTATAAGGTTCTTCATGGTTCTATTTGGTAGTCTTGTCTTTCCAGAAACTTCTAAAATTGACTTTCGACATTGCAGTTTTGATAAAACAATTTCAGCATCTATTTGATGAGAAGTGTTAGGATAAATGATTTTTTTGAAACTTTAAACTCTATAGATGTGTTAAATACATATTTTTTCCTTCAAATTCAACCCCTAATAATTTCTTAGTTTTACTTCGGATTCTAAGGTAAAATTTTTTCCCAAGTTGATGATTTACATCTGTTATTTCATTATCAGATATTGTAAATAATACAATATCATCAATATAAAGTGATGAACCACATTATTATTAAAGATATACACAATAAGTCTATTGTAATTTTTTGAAATACATTATTTTTCGAACAGGATGTACTGTGTTTTAAAGAACCAGTCTTTATGATTGATGCAATCATAAATATGGCTTTATTTAATTTACAGATCTGATCAAGTTTACTGGTGTCTGAAAATCCATGTGGTTGTGACAGAAAAATGTTCCCCGTTGAAGTGGATTATAAATAAACTCATTTAAAGTCTTATTGACAATGTTTTGATTTAATTTGTATGCCAGTATAGAAAAACACATTCTATTAATTGAAAAATTTGCAGCAGGACTATAAATTTCATCATAAAGAACACCTTAAACTTGATGGACTCCAAATCCAACTAATCATGCTTTGTATCTGACAATTGCACCCTTCTCATCACATTTCAAAGTGTAAACCCATCTGCAATCTATTATTTTACATTTATTTGGTTTAGATACTATCCCATATCTAATGTTCATTCATAACCTGAATTTTATTTCTTCATAGCGGGAAACTATTGAGAGTTTTCAACACATCATTAAAATTAGATTTAAGTGATTTTGACAGTATCATATTAAGTATTCTTTCCACTAAAGTTTCATAAACTTTTATAATAGACTATATTATGAACTTCTTAATAATATTCAACATCATTATTGGAATTTAATCTGGCAGAACCATGGATTCTATAGTATATATGAACCCTTGATTTCTCCCCACGGGGTAAGGCACAGGGCCTGCCTTATCCAAGTTATTTGATCTAAACTGGATGGGATTTCATCTGCACTAGTTTCTTCTGTATCGGTTCTGATATTTGTGATGTGTTTCAGGTTCCCCACTTTCTATACTGTCCTCAGAATCTGAGTGTATTTCAGGTTGATCAGATATATATATATCTTAAGTAAGGGTACCTGTTTGCATCCACTGTGCTTAGGTTCTTTACCAAATGACACATTAATAGATTCTATAATCTTATGTCCCCGAGAAAGCCAGATTCGTTATCCCCAATTTTTTAATGTCTGACCAACCATAGTGCCTTTCTTTGCTTTTATATCTAGTTTTCTTATATGTTTGGGAATACCCAAATTTTGAGATCCAAAAACTTTTAAATGTTTACCTGATGGTTCATTCCTACTATAAAGTTCAAATACTACTTTTCGTTAACTTTGACATATTCTGTTCCAAACACGGGTAACAAAGCCCAAAATTTGACATTCAATTCACTGACTTGCATTAATACATTAATGTCATTTAATGTTATCCCATTTTGTTCGTGAGTATATGTGTTAATAAGTTCTGCCTTTACCCTTGTCATCTAAAAATGATTTGTATTCTTATTATATAAATTGGTCATTTTCTAATAACTGGTAAATATCCAAAAATCTTGGTTTTATCTTTGATATGGTAAACTGTTACATTGCTAGAATAATCGTTTATTGATAAAAAGTAATGATATCCACCTGGAACAACAGTCGTAAGGTGACCTGCTAAATTCATGTGCAATAATTCTAGGGACTTTTGTAGATTTTATTTTACTCATAGGTTTTTAAAGATTTCTGTTCTGGTTTGTCATAGCAAAAATAGATTCCGCTATCCCTTGTTTCTCGAAGTTAAGATTATTTTAGAAGGTTTCGTAAATGAAGAGGAACTATTTCTTGATTTTTTTTATGCTTTACTTTAACCTTTATTCTTTTGCCAACAAGTCTTGAAGTATTTTATCAAATTTAAATTCTACAATCCAATGTGTTAAATTATTTGAACAATAGTGTCATATTGACTAGGAAGAAATCTAATGATTTGGAAATTATGTTACCAATCAGGTACTGGCTTTCTAGCATACTTCAGCTGCTGAGAAATCTTTGAATGATCAGCACAAATATAGATTTCTTCACCGATGACAATTCAGCATGAGATGAACTCGGAATTCATCAGTTAATTGGATGATTGGGGTCCTAGAATCCGGTTCAAAATATTCAATCACTCTTGTCCATGCTGTGTGAGGGAGATAGAGGATGGCATTTTTTCTCAACATTTAGATACACCAATCCATTGAAGGAAGTGGAAGTTGCAGTTCTTTGCAGAAGGAAGTGTTTAGTTGCAGTATGCTCAGGTTTGATCTCAGTCTGTTACCAATCTGCTGCAAATTTCCTTCATCGGCATTACTTTCATATATTCGGCGCACACAGCATAGTTATATGGGCCAAGACAATCAATTGGCACCACAGCTTCTATTCTTGAAAAAATATCCTGAGTAGCTTGTTGTCACAGAACTCGTTCCTATTCTAATTGGCATTTTTTGGGCCCATAACTTTATTATTGCTTTTCTACACTTATTATAGAATTTTAGTAGCCATGATATTTAATGCAAAATCTTAAATGGTTTAACAGAGTTCACAGTCATTAGAAGAATTGCAAAAGAGATGTATTAAAATAAAACCAGAATTTTATTTACATGCTTGATAACATCAGTTTGAAAATGAAAGTCAAAAGTGAAACGCTTACATCTTGTAACATATTTATACTTATAGTAAATTACATAATACTTTTTTATCATTGATTTTATAGAAGCAATTTATTTAGGACTTTTGTGATCAGGGATTTTTTTAGTCATTTAATCATGCAATTAATTTAGGTATGCAATAAATTATAATCAGGGTATTAGATAGACCTAAAATTCCTTTAGTAGATATTTCCCATGTGATTACATTAACTTTCAAAGCCAAGAGTATTTTGGTCTTTGTTTTTTGACATTTGATAGAATGTTGATTAATGAGAAAATGTAAGCCACTTATGCTTTTAATAGATATATAACGAATAAGGAGTATGTATTGCAAACTGATAAAAAAAAAGATAGCTAGTCATCTATGAGTGAACTGCAATTTATATTTAGCTTACTAAAACAAATCATTAATATTGATTAGAAAAGAGCTATTGATTTCATGGAAATAACTGCGGATAATTGCTTTTTATTGATTAAAGATATACTTTTTTGAATATGAAGCTACTTTTTTTAAAAAAAAATCTATGTTATGAAAGCAGAGAGAGGTAGACTAACAAGAGAAACACATTGAAGTACTTAAATTTTTGTATCTCATGTTGAGAAAAGTAACTTATAACTGTATTTTGTTAAGTCCTTGTTTTTCTTTAAAAAATTAGTTGCAGTAGCTTAAATGATCATGAT
Source organism: Nephila pilipes (assembly GCA_019974015.1). Lineage (NCBI taxonomy): Eukaryota > Metazoa > Arthropoda > Arachnida > Araneae > Nephilidae > Nephila > Nephila pilipes. The sequence continues at coordinate 711,863 of BMAW01004455.1, forward strand.
CGTGAGCTTGTGACCAAATATGTGTGTGTGTTTCAGTTGAGTTGCATGCGCCGATTCTTCATTCCACTAAAGGTTTGTCATATAGTTTGGCCGGTGTACATTAAATCTGTCCGAGCACAAAATCCTCATGTTGGTGGGGTGTAGAACACTGCCACATCCAAGTCTGATGTCACCCTTGTCTCTTGATTGTAATTGAGAATATATATAATATTTTCAAAATCATGTATTTTAATTTTAAAATAAAAATTTAGATATTGCTTAGAAGTATAAGAATTAATAACTGAATTTAAGAGTCACACACATAGATAACTGACAAAATTTCGGGAAATCTGATTTACTATCCTAATTGTTTAATTATGTATTGTTAGATATTAGTATTTTGTAATTGATATTTATTTGGAATTTTATCTGAAAATTTAATTTAATGCAAAAGTTTTTTTTTTTTTATTTGATTTCCCCTTTAAGGATATACTTTTAATGGAAACATATACCAAGCTTTAAAACAAGAATCTTTAAATGATGGATTAATTCCAATTCCATCACCTGTGATGACTAAATTGGCATCTCCGAAATTCTTGCATGGAGTAAACAGGTGGAGAGATGTATCCTTTTTATCAAAAAATTAAAATTATTTCATTTATTTTTAAATGTTTATAATTTTTTAATATTAATTTGTAGATTATTTTGTTCATGTATTTTGTACAAATGTTTGTTCTTGGAAATCCTGAGATTTATCAGTTTGTCATTTGTATAAAAATGCTTAGTTTGAAATATATTGTATTTGTCTAATGAATTTAAATAATATTTTGTAATGAAAGCTCTGTATTTTGTGATTAAATTGGAAATTTCTTGCCTTGTTTCATGTTGCAAGATTTGATATACTGATTTTGAAATATTTATTACTGAAAATTGTGGCAATGTCCTTTTCTAATATTTATATTGTTGTTCATTCATTTTATTATTTTCCAATATTAGTTCCTTTTCGTGTTTATTTAATTTTTAATTATTCAGCTGATTTCTACCTTCTCCCAATTCTTTAAAGTTTTAAATATTCATTTATTTGTATGTTACTTAGAAATATTTATAGTGACATTGTTCCTCAATTAATAAATCAGACACAGTCTGTATCAACTGATTTAACAGATTCTGGCCATGAAACATTTCTGAATGTCAATCTGGACAATACTAAGGATATGCTGAGTTTTATTAAGCAAGAAATTAGTGCAGAAATGAGTTTGATGCCTGATACAGTAGACCTTAACAACATCAGCCTCTCTTCCATTGAAAATATTGTAAAGGAAGAACCATTTATTTATGATTTGGGTACTAATGCTATTGGTGTAGAAGATTATAAGATCTTCAATGAGTATTTGATGAATATTACACCTATCAAAGCAAATACTCCAATGAAGCCTTTGACCTTTTCTCCTTCACAGGTAAAATTTCATGTTTTCTGAATAGTGCTACATATAGAAATTTTATTTTAATTGTAACCATCTAGTGATGATTAATATAGAATATGAGATGAAATTTTTTTAGAGCAGAAATATGAAACACAGATTATTTCATATTTAGTAGCAATTTGTTTTTATTCGTCAAAATACATGTTTCTGGGGCTGCATTAGCCTGGCTGCCAGAGTAGCAAACTTCTAATTCAAAAATACTTAGTTCATATTGAAGGTTGTTTAAAGCACCAAACCCAGATGGGTCTATATCTCTAATCTGAGTTGAACCTGAATAAATACTATTTCTATACCCTGGTAAAAATGGATGCTGCACAATTTTAAAAAATACTATTGAGATTAATTAAAAGATATAATAGTTAATATTTAATGCATTTAAGTTGTAAAAGTTTAGTGAGATAAAGATTCTATGGGTTTTAATGAGTGAGCAGTGAGGTGGAGGTAGGTGGGGCTATGATAGCGCTTGTCCAATCAGGGAGCAGCTACTCAAGTATTGTGAACTTTTTTAACTTGGTTAGGATAAATTTTTCTCCTTCCTTCTCAGGGGGAGAGGAAGCTTTCCTATTGGTTGTGGGAATGGTAAGTTAAGGAAGTATATATAGTGAATTAATCTAATCTTGTTGGGGTTCTGTAGTTACGAAAATAATGGTTGATTTCTTGAATTGAATGGTTTGGGTGGTTGATTAGGATGTTATTAAATTTTTCAGTGATTATATTATAATTTTGGAGTTTATTGTATTTTAGGGAGTCTCTGATGTCATCGTTACGATAAAAGCTTGGGCGATCATTCTTAAAATATTGTTTTGTAATATTTCTAATTTATTTTGGTGTGTTTGAGCAGCCTGATTCCAAATTGGACTAGCGTAGGTAATGATGGGTCACAGATACAGTGTATAGATAAGCAACTTATATTTAATAGGTAATTTGGAACTCCGACAGATGAGTGGGATTAATTTATTCGCGGGAAGTCGGAATTTATCTTGAAGTTGTGTAATATGTTGTCTGAAAGTGAGTTTTTTATCAAGGATAATGCCAAGGTATTTGGCTTTTTGAGACCAGGGAATTGGTGTGTTATGAATATAAATTTGTGGTATTGGTGATCTTGTTGATTTTGTGAAGAAGACGGCCTCCGTTTTTGTAACATTCAGTGCTAATTTCCATTTGGAGAACCAGTCTTCTAGTATTGAAATGTGTTTGTTGATATGATGTGCGATTACTTTGTTGTTTCTGTGTTTTGCAAGTATCGTCTGCGTACATGCAGAGAATAGTGTTGTCGTGTTTTGGTATGTCGTTCACGAAAATTTGGAACAAGGCTGGCCCGAGATGCGAGCCCTGAGGAATTCCTGTGTTAATGGTTCTAGGGTTTGAATAAGTGTTGTTAATTTTTACGACAAAGTTTCTATTTTCTAGATAGGATTTAATTAGATTAATTAAGTAAGGTGGGATGTTAATATTTATTAATTTGTAAATTAATCCTTCATGCCAGACTCGGTCAAATGTTTTTTGTATGTCTAGGAAGACAGCCCCTGTCTTCTCTCTATTTCTGAATCCTGCTCTGATGTAGGTGGTGACTCTTGTTAGTTGGTATGTAGTGGAGAGATGTGGCATAAAGCCGTGCTGCTCTGGGATGATGATATGATTTTCTTGCAAGTAATTGGAGAGTCTGTTTAATATTATTCTTTCAGTTAATTTTCCGAGAATTGGTAGTGGAGATATGGGTCGATAGCTTTCTGCATTGGTTGGATCCTTGCCTGGTTTTAGGATAGGTACTATAGAGGCTGTTTTCCATAGTTTTGGAAAGTGACCAAGTCTTAGCATATGATTAATGATGTTATTAATTTGGAGGATAGTTGGGATAGGGAGGTTTTTTAGCATTTTGTTAGTTATCCCGTCATGGCTGGGTGATTTGTTAATTTTAATTTTGTTAATATAATTTATTATTTCGGAAGGTTGACAGTGTGGGGGGAATCATTTTCAAAATTGTTGTCATTAGATAGGAAGTTGTGAACAACATGTTTTATTGTCCTGTCATGTGTGGGAGTGTTGGTTTTATTTAGTTGGAACTGATTTTTTAATGAATCAGCTAGTAGTTCTGTTTTTTCCGAGTCTGCTAGTGCGATACTTGCAGGGCCATTAATGGCTGAAATGATAGTGCTTCTTTTTCTTTGTTCCTTTGCGGCTCCCCAGATGGAGCCACGTTCGGTATTAAGTGAAGCAAGTGTTGTTTCCCAATCTTTTGTGGATTGTTCTTTTGTTCTTGTTTTTAGTAGTTTATTGACTTTGTTAAAGTGTTTTTTGTGTTCTGGCCAGTGTTTTTGAATTGACAGGTTTTCCTGGCCCTGTTTCTTTATTTAATTAGTTCTCGGATATCTTTGTTATTGTGTTGTGTTTGTTGTGCAGAATATGGTTTAGATGAAAATACTTTGTTCATGCCATGTCCTTTCGAAGACCATAATGTCATATAATTTATACTTGTCAAATCTGTCATAATTCCAATTCCTCATGAAAATGGAGTCACTTGACCAGGGTTCAAAATTTCAATGTCCGTTGCCAATATCCCTTGTGATTTTTCTATTACGACATCAATCAATCAATCAAATTTTGTAAATGTACTTGCTTACACAGTCCTTCACTTCTTTCCTGCCTTCCAGGGTTGCAGTTTTTCAAACTATGATATATGTCATTTCAAGAAAAGCATTTTTTAAAATATATAAGGTAGCAAATATGCTAGATTATTGATAAGGCTTTGGTAGTTTAGAATTGCTTTAATGTGTGTTGTTATGATGGACTTTTAGGTACACAAAAAGAACAGATGTTTGTTTCTCCTCGTTGAATTGAAAAAAGACCATTGTATCGCTACAAGTTGTTTGAATATTAGATGGAAGTCAGTTCATTTTATTGTAATCAAACATTTAGGAAAGGAATCCAGCAGCAATTCAATAATTATATGCCACAACCTTTGTAAATTAGAATTTCTTACGAGAGAAGCCCTTTTAAACCATTATAAAGATTCAGAATAAGTAGCATTAGGAACTAGACATTTTAAAAAGAAATTTCTTTTGGATATAAAATTTTTTAAAAAATTGTGCAAACAATATATTGTTTCAAGAGAGGTGTAATCTAATTATGGAAGGGAGAGGAATTGTGTCCATTTTTCTTATGCTTATTTATTAAACTTATATTTTGTGCATCTTAAAAGGTTTGGATTTCAGACATTATACTTTGATTGAAGAGCTTTGGAGAATACCATCATAGAAAGATTTATTTTGTAGTTCAATATTCAGTGTTGATGCTGAAATTGTATGATAAAATATATTAAAAAGTGATATTTATAATAAGACCAGCTAAATTCTATTTAATCATGAAACATGAGCTGCAATAGTTTAATAACAAACTTCTTATGACGACACAGGGGGTTTTAAAAGATTGAGGTGCAAAATAAAATATTGTCTGCATAAAAATGATAAGTTGAATAGAAGTGGGATATAACACTTTGAAAATTATTCTTTAAATAACTAGTTTAAAGTAAGTTTTAGAAATATATTTGTTATGCAACTCATTCTAAAGTGATGTAATTTATTTTGTTTTTAGTTTCTAAACAGTCCAGCTTTAAAATCTACCAGTGCTCTTACATCAACACCGAAACGTTGCATTAATACACCTTCCCTTTATGATACTGATTATCCTGACTCTTCTAGGTGAGATTTTTAGAATATTATTGACTTTTTCCTAATCGATTTTAAATTTCTTAATAAAATCTATAAATTTTTTACTTATGATGCTTTTAAATTCAAATTTTATTTCTTTTTGTAATAATAAATTGTTTATTTTAGTGTAAACTAAATAGTGTTTGGGAATAATTAGGTTCCAAATTCCAGAATTTCTGCACTAATACCTAAATTTTTTTTTATACCATTGTGTTTTTGAAGCAGAGTTGCTGTATCATACATATATACTAGTAACGAATAATATAACCAAAGACAAATTTTAAAGTTTTTTTTTTTGAAATATGCTTATGGTTCCTTCCACTCATCAGTGACTGGTAATTTAGTGGACATGGTGGCTTACATTGTTTTCTTTGAATCATAGGCTTGAAACTTTATGCCACTTAAGACCCACAACGTAGTGGGGCTGATGCATGTTAAAACTGGTTGAGGTCCAAAGAGGTAGGAGCCATCTCAGGTGTTGTCCTTGGCTCTTGCCCAAAGTTCAAAATTACAAGGCCTGTTGCCTATAGCCCTTGTTTTGCTTCTCGGTGCAACATGTTCTAATTTTGTTCTTTAATTCTCTAATAATAATTAATTTCTGTGTACAGAGGGATATATGAAATATTAATAAAGGATTGTATTACACATTGAAAGACATACTCAGACTGTACTTAAAAGTTTGATTGCCTGTAGACTCCCAAGTTTATTGCAAGAGATATTCTGGTTAGAATGAACCAATTACTGAGAAGCTTTCATTTTGAGGTAGTAGTAATTAGGCCAACCAGAAGGATCCTTTAATTTTAAAGCACCAAACACAATAAAAAATGATAGCTGTATATACATACCAGCTCCCATGAATTGTTGCTTGCATTTTAAAAAGTAATAATTAAAAAAAAAATTACTGTTATCAAATGTAAGTTTATTTAAAGTGAGTGACTGCACAATAAGGTGGAAAAATTAAGATTGCTTCCGTACCACTCACACAATTAATTTCTGTAGTTTGTAATACGTCTTGTTATTGGTGCATGTGATTTCAAATGAAAAGTGGTGCTATTTATTTTTATTACTTTACAGTTATTGTGCACAGAATTGCACCAGAACTTTTATAATTTTTTCCATTTTATAAAAATGTTGCATCTGAAAATGGTTCTGCATTGCCCCTAAATAAATGCTATGAAAGTAGTTTTTAAACTACTTCTTGGTCTTTACTCTAACATGTGAGATGAAATTAATTATTTACTGTACTACATAATATACATACATATACACTACATTGTATACATATACAATTTATTTGGAATATTTTTTTTTTTTTTTTTGGAAGTACTATAAAAAAAAGTATTAAAACTCTTGCTTTCTGCTGGCTCAAAGCAGTGTTATCAATATTTGTAACAAAAGCAACACAATTTTCTATGCCTAATGTGGGAAAAATAGTAATAGTATTTCCCCCGCAAATTAGCTTGCTCCTTAGAGGACAATGTTATACTCTTGGCCATGAGATGAAGGCTGATTTTTGGGCACATTTTGGAGTAAAAAAAGTGCTGATCAGCTAGAAAATATGGTATTTGGGAAAATATTAGACAAAGTTTATACATTATGTTTGTGTATATATATATTTGTAGTAAATGTAATAAAGTGTTATACATATTTTTTTATTGTTTTAATTATAGTGTTCTCCAAACACCAAAATTATCAATGTTCAACAGTACTATTCATACCCCAACACCAACTAAAGAAACAGATGATATTTCAAGAAATAGTGCAGATAAGAAAAGGGTCTGTGTATGTTTTTTTTTTTTTTTTTTAAATCAAGAATATAAATTGTTTTTTAGTTTATATGAAAGTGAATGTATTAAATTGCTTTTCTGATGCAATTCTTTAAAATTATTCTTTTTATATGAAAATGTATTGTTGCTAATATATTTTTCCCCCCCTTAACTTCTGAAAAATATTTTGTATGGAGATTTTACTTTCCTTTAAGATGAGTGATTAAAGAAAGCTTTTTTAAATTTTCTATTTGAAAAATTGAAAATGATAGTTAGCATAAAAATTCACAAATCTGTTTAAAACTGAATTACATAATGAGTAAAAATACCATTATAAAGTAAAAAGGAAGGATACTTTTTTTAAAATTTACTAGAGAAATGTACAGGCTAAGCAGAATTTAATCAAATGTCAAATAAAGGAGTGAGAGAAGTCTTCAGTAATATTTTTGAAATTGGTTTACATATTAGGTCATAAAATCAATGTTTGTTCTAGAATGTTTAAGCTGGGCGTTTGTAATATTTTGGCAGTACTTTGCTTTTTGGATCTCAATCAACCCTGTGTTTTACTTGAGTTAGTCATTAATTACAGAATCATGTATTCATTTTTTGCAGTTTGTAAGATAGAATTGTTGCTTTCACATTCAAAATAGAATTTGACTTTGTTCATTTTTCAGATGTAGAAGGAACATTGGTGAAATTACAATATGCAATTTTTAAAATTTTTTTCTTGTGAAGAGATTCCAACAAGGTACTTTCATTTCATTCAATTTTCAACTTATCTTATGGCCATGGTAGCCTAATGGTTATAGTCGGGGACTTGCGACTTGTGGTTTCATCGTGTCATGGGTTCGAGCCTGTAATGCCACTAAAGACCCGCAACATAGCCAGGGCTGATGCATGTTAAATCTGTCGAGGCCCAAAATCTTCAGATTGGCGTGGTGTGGAAGTTAGGAGGTGGAGGTGCCAGCTTAGGTGTCGTCCTTGTCACTTGACTGAGGTTTCGAATTATGAGGTCTGTCATCAATAGCCCTTGTACAGCTTCTAGTGCAATTTTAATACAAACAATAAATCAGTCAGCATTTGTAAAATCAAATTTTAAGTATGTGTCATCATATTTAAAACATTTTCATTTCTTCCCAGAGCATCTATTATTGTTTAAAAACTGGTCTGTCATCAAAGGATATAAGAGCAAAAAAGAAAATTAATCGGAGACAATAAATTGGAAGTTATATTACACTAACTAATACTGAATTAACTAATTAATATCCCTTTGTTTATTTACTTCATGTGCAGATTGACAGGCCTAAGTTGGCCTTAGATGATAAATTAAGCCACAAAGCAGAGTAAAACAGACACTAATATTTAAAATCGCATATATTTACATATAAAATGAAAGATTATCAAACTTGTTGGGCATTATCGGCTGATTAACATCAGGATATAATCAAAGCAGGAACATCACAGGAATCAGAATTACAAATCATCTATTATATACATCAGAAAACTGCATTTGACACAGTCATATTGTCAGTTATAATTCAGTATCCAATCACAAATAACTCGTGATATGATTACGATTGGCCTGCCTCCCTTACATCTGTGCAATGTTACAAAAATCAAAACACCTACTAGTACTTTATATCAGATCTAAAATAATACATAAAGATTCATATTATACACACATTAAAATAATTTGATAGTCCTTATATCTATAAACATAGTGATAATTGTATTTAATTATATGATTTCACATAATTAATAAAAAGCTCCTTCCATTTTTATAACAATTATATATTAATATCCTTTGAATACAATATAGACTAAACTCTTTAATACGTCAAATTTTCTAACAAAAAAATTAATTTTTTCTCTTAAAAATATTCTCTTCTTAAATTCTAATAAAGTTGCTTTGGTTGGGGATTTTGTAAATAAATCAGCTAAATTCTGTTTGCTAGTAACATACTTCAGATTAAATAAATTTTCAGACACTAAATTTCTGAAAAAGTGTTACTTAATATAAATGTGTGAGATAGAATAGTAGAATTGTGTGAGAGTTTCCAATAGTAGAATTGGAAAAATCTATTTCTGCTTTATTATCATAAAATAAATTAAATTCGAAAACCTCATTTGAAAAAATTCCTAATTTTTTACATTCTTCAACTATCTGTAGAATCCAAATCAACACTTTAGCCACTATCTGTTAAACAACGTACTCAGCCTCCGTAGTTGATATGGAGGCTGGGTTATACCTCCATAGTTGATTGTTCACCAAGTAATCATATCTTGATCGCAAAATATTATAAATCCCCCAACTGAAACACGGTCCTCTCTATTAGATGCATATTCTGTAACACTAAAACAATTAACATTACCTGTTAGGCTCAATTTTTCTTCCTTTATGTGATAAGCATAACCCAAGATTAAAGAAATACTTCCCAATGAGTTTAGCCAGAGTTATTCTGAAATTTGGAAAGAATATTCACTGTATAACTAATGTCTGGATGTGCTCTACTTGCTATGAACGATAAACATCCAATTAAATTTCTATAAGACAATCTCTCCATTTTTGTAATTTCTTCATAAGTTTGTGGACAGTCTATTTTTGACAGTATTATGTCCTTTGAAATCGGCAATGAAACAATTGGAGGTCTATATTTCCTAAACTGATCAAATACTTTTTTGATGTAATCACTTTGATTAATATAAAGCTTACCTTTATTTTGTTCAAAATTTATTTCTAATAATCTAACAGTTTTTCCTAATATTTTAATATCAAATTTCTGTTTTAAAACTTCTATTAATTGATAAATTTTATCCTTTTCCTTTCCTAATAAAATAATATCAACGTACAGCAATAAAATAACTTGCCAATCAAAATATTATACACAGTTCATCCACTCTAGTTTCCTGAAATTTAAAAGTTCCAATACTTCATGAAGCTCACTATACCCTTCATGCCCACTTTGATGTATCCTGTAAAGAGCTTTCTTCTACAAACAGACATTATTCGGTTTTTCGGAGTTGTTTTAAATGAAGTTCTAAAAGAAGATTTTTGGAATATCATAAAAGAAGAGACAAACAAGTATGCCAGACAAATCATAGAAAAAGAAGGTTTTGGAAAAAAATAATAAATGAAAGGATGTTTCCTGTAAATTCTGACGAAATAAAAGCATATATTGCTTTGTGTATCTTGATACGTCAAGTAAAGAAAGCAAAGTCAGAAATGTATTGGTCAAGAAAGCAAATTATAAGTACTCCAGTTTTTGCAAAAACTATGCCACACAATAGGTTTTTCGATATTTCTAGTTTTCTGCATTTTACAGATAATGAAAAACTTAGTAAAGATGATAAAATGAGGAAGATTAGAAATATTGTAGATTATCTGAATAATATACTCCAAGGGTAAAAAAAAAAAAAAAATTCAAATAAATGTGAACCAAAAGAGTTAATCATAAATGCAATAATATTTTGAAATATAGTGTATATTTCATTTCTCA
>BMAW01004455.1:722306-748750 GCA_019974015.1 Nephila pilipes
ATAAATGCAATAATATTTTGAAATATAGTGTATATTTCATTTCTCAATCATAAATGCAATAATATTTTGAAATATAGTGTATATTTCATTTCTCAGCTTGAAAGTGATTTGAAATTTAAGAACAGGGTTTGAAAGGAACTGGGTACCTCAGAATTTTGTCAAGTTTCACTCACTGTTATCAGCTAACAACATCTATATTGCTGAAGCTGTCATCATTTTCATCATCCTTAAACTAGTAGACACTGAGTCAGCTTTTGTAAATTCTGCTTTTATTCATATACTGACATAATGAATGTCTTGGGATTGTCATACTGTGTGTGGTGTCTAATAATACAGATGTGTTTAACTGTGCAACTGGGTTTTTGATATAAAATTATGTTGGATTCCTTAACATGTAGGTATATTTAGAAATTAACTAGTAGATTGGGGTGCACATTTAGATATGACCTCTGAAAGACATGACAAGTTTCATTTTAAAAATCATTAAAATGGCTTAGCATGAATTGTAGAGTCTATAGACCCACAACGAAAATAAATCCATAATTTAAGCATAGCTTGATGTTCTGGTGCATAAAGTAGATGTCAAGTTTCCTCTCCTTTGCATTGGACATGTTTATTTTACTCACAAATATCTTTTGTTCAGCAGGAATGCTCCTGGGTGTCTTTCCTGTCATGTCTCATACACCGTACGTCAAATTTTGATTTTTTTTTTTACATGTGCTATTCATGGAACTTCCTTTAATTAACATTAAGGATTTTTTTCAAACATTATTTTTAAGTTTGAACTCCTTTCCAACCAAATGAAACATAGTTATGCAAATTTAATTAACTTAAGAAGTGTAGTTAATAGATTTAATTAAATCATTTAAAAGTGACAAAGAATTGAATATGAAGATGTAGCAAGAGTGTGATGGCTTTGAATAGTGCGCTGGAGTTATTAACTTGTCTGTGTGATCTACAGAGACAAACCTGAAACTGTTCTGGTCAAAATTATCTGTGTTGTGGATTAAGTTACGTTGAATCCCCAAGTGTCTGGATTAGAATAACTTTTGATATTTATAGGAGTAATTCATATCCGTTTTGTGGAGAGCATTCTCATTTCCAGAGAAACAATTATTTAGGCTTTGAAAAGTAATTGATTTCATTCTTAAACTGTTACTGTGTGACTCTTTTAATTACTTTATATGTTTTTGGAATTAATTTGCAAACTTTAAATGTGTGATAAGATTAATTTTTAAGATGATGGATAAGTCGGATAACCCAGATACTCCACAGGGGGTTCTACTTTTTTTTAATTTCTTTGTTTTAAACTTGTCTGACATGGTGGGGAATATTCCACAACTACTTGTTAAGATTTTAATTTAGAATTAAAAATTAGATTTGTGACATTTCATGCTGTTTTATCTTAATGTGACTTAAAGGTTTTTAATTTTGTTTTAAAAATTACATTTGTGACATTTCATGCTGTTCATTATCTTAATGTGACTTAAAAATTTTTTTAGTCATATTTTAAACCATTGTTCACAGCAGCTTAGCCATATTTGGCTCTTTTGCCATAAGCCTTTATTGCCACTCACTCCCAACAGGATGTATGAAACAAAATTTAGCAATACTAGAAAATAGATTTGAACTTCTGTCAATAAATAAAAGAATAATGGTATCTTTGAAAATAAGTACATTGTAAAGAATCATTTAAAATTAAATAGTGTTTAAGAACTTGCTTCTTAATTTGAAGTACTATTTGAATCTTTATGTGTCAAAGCTCATTTTAATGGGGAGTTGATGTTTGTAGATTGTGGTGCCATCTCTGATGACCCAGACTCAAAATTATGATGTCTGTGATCAGTAGCCCTTGTGTTGCTTCTTAATGCGACATTAGTAAATAAATCAATCCAAAGTTATAACTCTTGCTAGACTTTTCTGATAATAAATCTCAGTTCCCCAATTTGTTGACTGTTTTTGTGGAGTAATTCCTTGATTAACTTTTAGTTGGTTCAAAAGTGCAATTTCCAAATAGAAACATTGATCTTTCAAATTAATTTGTGGAAATCCAGTGTTACACTAATCCTGCTAATTAGTATTGTTGAAGAGGGAAGAACAATCCCATTGATTGTATTTCTTGTACAGCAACCAGTTCATTCTGGTTTAACAGTCAAAATAATTTTGTTTGACAGATGATGAATGACGAAAGAGCTTTTATTAAAAATTTTCTCCAGAAGTTTTATGCAAAGATAAACAACCATTACAGATCAATGTTAACTTTTATTTCAAATCTAATTGAATCAATTTCTCAATTTGATGAATTATAGTGGAATGGAAAACTATATTGTATTACCAGTTGGATGTTTTGTTTCATTTACACTGAAAACAGTGAATGATTTATGGAACAAAGTGCTGAAGAGCTCAATGATGCTGAAAATAACTGAATTAAAACTTTCAAAGAGGAACTTTTGTTTAACTTTTTCTTCAATTTCAAAAAAATCTTGGAATTTACAAAACACAATTGTGATGTTAGTGTGAGATTCTCACAACAAAGGATTTTATTGTGAATTTGTGGAAATGTCAAATTTGCAAAAAGGTATTTCTTTGATAGGCAAATTATGAAAAATATCCTCAACGGGTGTATTTTGGGTAAATGATTGAATTTGTTACCTGGCTTTCAAGCTAATATCCTGTTACCAGCCTCTCGAATCCAACAGTCACCTTTTTTTTTTACTATAGGGTAGTGATTTCAAATTACTGCTGTGTGTGAAAAACATTTATGAGAAAAATTACATTGGGCTGTTAATTTGCCGAAAGTTTTGTCAATAGCTTGAGGACTGAAACATTTCTATTCGTATTTTATTGTTTCCTTGTTTGCGGAGGTTTTTGCTTTCAAATTTTGATGGATAATGTTTAAACTTTCAAGAGTTTAGAACTTAAATTCAGAAAATTGTAACATTTATCAGTCGTCCATCAGTGAAAGATATGAATTCATCCGTCGAAATACAGTGACTGTATATCTCTGAGAAAGCCATGCGGTACGAAGGCATTTATGGGAAAACTGATTTGAGTGGAATTTACATTATGAGAAACATTAGGGAAAACAACTTTGTCTCACAAAGAACTGGAGTCTAATGATTGAATTTGAAGGATGTAGTCATGAGTAATTCTCGACCTTTTAACTTTTGTGTTTTCGGGTTTACAAGAACTTGTCCAGTTCTTTCTTTTTTCTTTTTTTTTTTTTTTATTATTATTAATGCATAAATACATTTATTACCTTCATGTATAACTTTGTGTTAATCAAAATTTTACTTTTGCACTTTTGTAAATTTTTTTCAAATTGCATGCTTAGTTTTTTTTTTAAGCCAGTGTTTGTACTATATGTTATACCATCATGTTCCTTCAAGAGAAAACAAAACAGTGAATAAGGAATATGTTTTCGCTTTTAACATTCATATTTATCCATTATCAAAATGTAAATGACTGTTTCTAACTGAGAATGAGATTTTCCGGCACACAATGACTAACATGCAAAAATGTACCAATATTCCTAATCTCATAATTCTTAAGCTTATTTTTGCCACCTATGTATTTCTGAATGCAAAACAATAAGGTCTTCAAACAGTGTAATTAAAATCCATAAATAAATTTTTTTCTTTTTTTTTGGGGGGGGGGCTTGCTTTGTTTTATTTTAGATATTACTTTACTTTATTTTGGCATATATCCCTTGTCCCACATTTCAATGCATTACTCTGCATTTAAACATTCAACAGCTTAAGACTTGGAGGTAGAACTACTTATATTTTTTTTAAACATCTTTATCTTCAATTTGATGTTTATTTCAACTCTCATTGCAAAAAAATTCTCTTGTTCTTAGTTATTTTATCTTGACATTTCATTCATAAGAAATTTAGTTTATCATTTTTATGGCTGACTTCTTGCTTTTTAAAGTTATATTTAAGACTTTCTCATTGTCTTATAAACAATTTTTAATGAGATTTTTTTTGAGGGGGGGGGGGCTCAGAAAAAAAAATGTGTCAAAAGCTCCCCCACCCCTCTGTAAACTATAGAGATATTTATGATATGTGGAATAATGCATCTTAATTTCATAAGAATTGAAATCTAAAAAGGATTACCATTTTGAAAATTATTGATTTTTTTTTCTTTTCCAAAGCAGGTATGTGGCCTAATTTTAATGGAATATGTGGGGGAAAGGATTTGATTAAGTAAAAAGAGAAAAAAAATTGAAAAATAGCACTTAATATTTTATAAAAATGTATTGTTTGAAGAAATTGCTGAATAGTTCTCTAAGAGGAGTCAATGAGCAACCATACTGTTTTTTACTTTCTATTTGAATTGGGAAGAAATGCCATTCTCAAAATTTTTTGAAGTGTTCTATTTACACATGTTGGCCTGTCTTAGAATCAAAATGTTCAATTCAAAAAAAGATTGTGTTTAAAACTGATATTGGTCTTGGAAAGTGTAACAAGTGTTATTATTTTTTTAAAAGTTGTTATCCTTTTTACCGTATATTACGTATAAATTTTTTACCAGGTTTTTTAAGATGCAGTAATTTTTCTCCTCCATTACATTTTCTTTATACTTTTGTATACATTTTTTTTAAAGGTGAACAGTGATGTATTGAATTTTTTTTTTTTTTAATTTGTATGGTATTTTGTTTATAATAATTTGCAGGCATAAAAAAATTCTGTGAAGGAATTTTAAAGGAAAAAGTTTTCTGACAAAATACATGGCATGCATGTATCAAATATTATATTTAAGCAAATATTTTTTACAGGTTTTAATTGAAAATTGTATACAGTTAATAAAACAAAATTTTATTGATAGATAGAAAATACAAGTAATCTCTTCTTTTTTTTTTCTCCCTGGGCTGTGAACAGTGATGTGAATCATGATTACATATTTCTACATTAATTTGATTGTCTATCTATCTATGCTGGATATAAATAATAAACATTAATTTGTACTGTTGTTAAACATAACTTTTTTCTGTTTATATTGTAGAAATTAAGTATTCGAGAAGCTGAAAAAATGATGCATTCTTTCGCACAGGAACCAAGAAGGCAAACTTATTCTGATCGCACTAATAAAGAGGTTTGTTTATTGTATAATTAGATTTGTTTAAAAAATAAATTGTAAGTATTCCTGAATTTAAAAGGTATTCTCGATGTATATATTCTGTTTTTAAATTTAAATATTACTAAAATACACTTAGATACACATATTAAAAATAATTATGCTTTGTGATTAGTAAAATTAATTTGTGATAGTCTTCTTTGAAGAGCCTCATTTGGTTAGCATTGTATGTTGGAGAATAAAATGTTTATTTGCATGTCAGCCACATTTTTCATTTGTCTTTAAATATGTGGTTATTGTTGTCAACAGCAACTTTAGACAATTGTTACATGAATTTCTTTTCTAAAAATTATAAAATTGAGAAACATTAAGTTCAGATCAAGAATTATTAATGTGGAACTTTTAATTGTTTCAGAATAGTTTTAATTAATTGTTTTGTTTCAGAATGTTTTAATTATACTATCTTCTATGAATTAAATACTTGTACGAAATTTATAGATAAAAAAAAGTCTTTCTATTTCAAGTAAATACATATCTTGAGTTTTAAGAAAAGTGGGTAGAGACAGTTCAAATGCTAAAGAAGTAACTGTGCATGTGTAAATAATTTTTATTTCCTTTTTAGGTGGGAAAAAAGGTCGTAAACAAAAAAATTTCTCGCTTAATTGTATTTCTTTGATTGCCTGAAGTCTAGATTACAAACTACTGTCTTATAACAAAAAATAAAACGAAGCATTTGTTTTTGTGTTTTTCAGAACATTTTTCCTCCTAAAAGAGCTAGAAAAGCTTTGCACAAAGCTTGGATTACAGATTTTGAATCATTTCCTAGTTCGAGTGATTCAAATCCAGAAACTCCTGTAAGTGGCTCATATCATTTCACTATATTATTACCATATTCAAAACTGTCTCATATTGCAAAGGTGTTTTTTTTATTTTTTATTTATTTTACATTAAGTAAGTTTATTTTCTGAAATCATGAATCTGAATTTAAAATTATGTGAAAAGTTTAAATCAAATCATCACTATTTTATAATCACATAAATCCAAAATATTTGTAATTTTATAAGTGCAGGCTCTGTTTTTTTTTTTTTTTTTTTTTTAGTACATGAGAAATATATTTTTAGTTGCAATGCTTGCTATTCAAATTATAGAGAATTTCATTTATTTGTAAGCCAGCTTTTAAAATTATAATAGAGAAAATGAACTGAAAAATACAGAACATATCTTATATAAAAAAATTTTTTTTACTGAATAGTATTAAAAATTTCAAGAGCTCTTTCAACCACCTACTTCTTTAAGGTATCCATTGCTTTTATACATTAGTATAACAATAATGAAACTGATTGCTTTCGAATTAGATAGACAATTGATAATGTGAATTAACAATCCTCTGTTGCCTGCATGTTGTTCTATTGTAGCTTTGTTAGAAATGAAATTTCTGATTTTGGGAAATTCAATCTGTGCTAGGATTGCTTTTTTTTTCAACCGTCAATGGATCATGTAAAAAAAATGACAAAAGTACTGAACTGAAGTAAAGAAATGAATTTATTTCCAAGAGGTATGTACAAACATAGGTACTTTTCAACGTAATTGCTGTGGCATTTGTCATATTGGTGGATAAGCTTTCCGATCCCCACTTCAAGGAACATTGCCACCTGTCATTGTCCTGAGGGGCTTACCTTCTGAGGTAGGTACAGGGTTCATGAACACAAGGGACTTGAGTGATCTTTATCTGTCCCAGTGGATTTGCTATCTTTGCTAATCACAGGTTACATGCCCCCAGAATACCCTAGCGATCTTCATCTTTTCGAGGGGCCGCGGTAGCCTAGTGGTCAAGGTCGTGGATAGCGGCTGGCGGTTTTCGTTCAGTCGCGGGTTCGATCCTTGGCCACCAAAGACCCGCCGTGTAGCCGGGGCTGATGCACGTTAAATCTGTTCGGGGCCCAAAGTCCTCCAGTTGGCGTGGTGTGGATGTTAGGAGAGGGGGGTGCCAGCTCAGGTGTCGTCCTCGTCACTTGACCGTGGTTCAAAATTACGAGGTCCGTCGCCAATAGCCCTCGTGTTGCTTCTAGTGCGACGTTAATAAAAAAAACTAAAAACTAAACTTCATCTTTTCGAACCTCCTTGTCTAATTGGCATCTCTCTCTCCCCCCATCCATTTTTTCCTTTCTGTGGCTCATTTTTGGGTGAGTACGGAACAGCACCATCCCTGATATACCTGAGTGAACAATTTGAAAAAAAAAAAATCTTGTTTTGTTCCAATTTTATTTGCAGATTTCTGATACAGTTCTTTTTCTTTATTTATGTTTGAGATTGATTTTGCAGTTATTTTCAGTGTGGTTTCTTTTTGTTTTTTGTTTGAGATTTGAAAATAAAAATTTAATTTATTCCCATTAACATCAGTTAAAATTTTTCCCCCTGACCCACATTTGCCATGTGCTGCAACCACTGCCATGAGAGTGTTGCCTGGGGAATCCTGTTGCATTCCCTTTGATCCATGATTTTTTGAAGATAGGTGGCAAGAGTGAGCCTTCTCTTGTCATTCTTCTCATAATCGATTCCAAGGAGTTCTTCCCGAACCCCAAAGGCATTGCTTTGGGGTTCATATTGCAGTTAGGGGTGCCTCGCATGAACCAATAGATTCTCACCCCGAAACTCTAATACTATACTTCAGTGCCATCTATGGGTAAGTGCCATGTTTGGCCATGACCGGTTGACTGGCAAGCTGCCTCCCTTTGTTGTGCATCTAGGTGGGTGGAGACTCACTGAAATAAAATTTAAAACCTTTTCTATGGATCCAAACCCTTCTTCATGCCCTGATGGAGGTGTAACTCTATTAGCTTCCTCTCTCTCTAAGGAGTAAGAGTAACAAATGTGTATCAGTAGCGCTAATATATCTGTGCCCTGATGGAGGCCTGCCTCTGTCATCTTCTCTAACAGTGGCACATACAGTTTACATTCCTCCTATTTTTTCTCATTAAAATTCCCGAACCTTTCACAGTGGTATCTCCTTTTCTGATTGAAAGGGCAATCACTAGTAGTACTGGGACTGTCTAGTACAACTAGTGATGACTAGACACTTGCAAGATGCACTTTGAGAACTTGTTCCGTGAGGTATTATCTGCGATGCAGGCCTCAGCCCTTATAAATCTGTATCGTATGGCTCATTTTGCCATCACCATCAGCCCTTACACAACCCTCAATTTTTCCTGAGGTATCATCTCCTTTGTAGATTTTTTAAATGTATCAACTGAGGAAATTTTAAAGAACAGGACTGATCAGAAAATCTGTGTAGTTAGGTGTACTTCTATTCATCAGGATGGTGGAAGGTGTTTTCTACAAAACACCTCATCCTGACATTTTCAATGTATAATCTTAAAGAATCAGTGGAGGACGTTTACCTTCATTTCCTAGTAAGATCGTGTATTCCTAATCCATTCCAATGTCACATTCTAATACCATCTGTCAAAGTAAAGCCACCTGCACTCACTGTGCTGAGGTGAGCCATGACAATTCAAAATATCAATCAAAAGAGTGTTGTATAAATTGTAATCAAAATGTCAATCAAAAGAGTGTTGTATAAATTGTAAAGCTGAACATCTTTCATTTCCCATTCTTGTCCAACCTGGAATATGGAAAAAGAGATTATTGCCGTGAAAAAAAAAAAAAAAAAAAATCTTACCCGGAGATTAGGTGTATTGTATTTTTCCATATACCTATCTCTGGGGGTAATTTATACAGCTGCAACCAAAAAATCGTTTCACACCAGATCTATGCAAACTGCTTATCTCTCCTTCTACTTATCTGCCATCTGTAAAGTAAAGTCAGGGAAATAGTGCCAATGCAAAATACACCACCCACAAAAGTATCTGTTTGAAAGAGGCAGTAATTCACAGGAGGAAGAAACTGCCAACCTTCCTAAAACAAATGAATTTGAAGAGTTATGCCTGCATCTGTCAGACGATGATTATAGCATGATAGTGAACTTGCCTCCTGGTCCATTGAATCCTGTTTCATTAGCAGAGCTCATGCAAAGAATTAATGACCATTTTTGTTTCTTGGAACTGCCATGGTTTATGACCCAGACAAAAAAGTTTTTACTGGCAGCTTGATCATTCTGGATTAATCATTGATAAATCTGGACTATCAGTCATCCTGTGGTGGCTGATATTACAGAAGTTATTTGCAATCTGTATAGAAGAGTGTTAGATAGAGATATGAAATTTTGTTGGATACATAGTCATGTAGGTATTTTAGGCAATGAGCAAGTGGATTTGGTTGCATGATTTTCAGCTAATCCTCTACAGCTCACAGTTTCGCTAGAGGACAGGTGTCTTATTTTAACCCTTCTTTGCTTGATGAGGGAAATTTCCATCATAACATTTAGTGAATAAAAAATGGTACTTAAAATAGGTGTACTGTTAATTGGTTGTTCCTGGCAACTTTTTTCACGACTATTGCGTAATAAGGAATGTAGCTGTCAAAAAATCAAATGTCACAATCATTATAGCAGGTTTGAACGACAAGTTCCACTGTTTGCTGTGGTTAGAAGAAACGTGCGATTTCTTGAATATTTTTTTTTATTACTAATCTAAAATTTCTGAAATGAGGGGATAATTATTCAAAGATATATATATATATATTGTGCTTGATTGAGTTTAACAAGTAAATTTACATGATGATGGATATTTCCAACATGCTGCTTTTTAATTTTATATTATATATTTACATTAGGATTTTTTAAAACTTTTTTCCCTTTTATCTAGGGCATCAATTATATTACCTTGATTTATTTCACGCACACACAAATCATGCAAAGAAGGGTTAAGTATCATTCTTAAGTATATGAGTTTTAAATGTACATGAGTGACATATGAAGAGGGTGTAATTAGTAGCTTACAAGTGAGTTGTCTCTAGCTATAATTTAAATTGCTTAAGGGCAATGTATGTTACATAAAAAATTACATATTCTTAATTGATGTTGATTGTAATTTGGTTTAAATCAGGAACAATTAAATTTGGAGCTGGTAACCATTCATTGCTATGACAACAAGGTATTGTTTAGAAATAACTGACATATGTAATTTGTTCTTAAAATGCATGCTCACTTTTTCAACTTAAGTTTAAAGAAAATTGCATCAAAGAGCATGCAAAATTTTAGATCCAGATTCATTTCAAGTGTATCTTGAGATCGATTCAAAATTATGTTATATATACCTTGCATAAAAATGTACACTTTTAATAATTACTGTTAACTCCTATAAGTTAGTTTTGGGGGGGGGAATTTTAATTTGTAAGTATTAATTTAAAAGTTATTGCTTTGATTAAAAAGGACTGTAGTTGATGTAACCTTTCTTACTCTGCATTCAAAAGAGGAATTTATGCTAAACAGCTGTCAGCTTATGTTTGATGCATGCATACTTCTGTAGCTGTGTCAGTCTCGTTACTTAATATGCACACCTCAAGTAATAGAGTTAGTGTAGAAATTATTGGGAAAATGTTTTGGATTAAGAAGGGTTACTATAGTAAGGTTGCAGTAATCATAAATTACTGTGCTATAATTGTTTGCGTTTGCTTGTATCATTTTTACATGCAAGATGTTTAATGTTAAACTTTTGGGCTAGCAAGCAATGTGAAGTGTATTGTTGTAATATGTCCTTTAAGTTTATTCTATTACTAAGTGGGTAATAATTAAGTATTTGTGGTATTAATTTATTTTGGTAGGTTAGAGGAAAAAATTGGAGGCTATTGCCTCAGAATTTTCCTATATTATCAAATGTTTGAAGTGCTTCATTTGGATTTTTTATGTTAATTAATATTGTTTTTGTTGCCTATCATGGCTCAAACTAGCGAGATACATCACCATTAACCCTCCTATTGCCTTTAAGTGTAATGTTAATAAACAGTCAGTACAATAGATCTTTCATATGGATGTGCATAAGGTGAAAATATGGTCATCTTGAGATTAATAATGGGTTGATCCTGTGGTTAAGTCTTAATATATCAGCTTATGTTGTATGGTGCAATTTGAAAATTTTAAGATGGATTTAAATAAATGAACATCTTAATTTTTGATGCAAAGAAGATGAATAAAGTTGTATTTTGCTCTGATTCAGTTATGTCAGAATGTGTTGATTGCCATGTCTAATTAAACTTAAATTTACTTCTATTGAACTATGATATCTATAATAAAGAAGTTAATTTAAATTAAAATTTTAAATATTCTTGATTTGTTTTTAAAAATATCCTTAGCATTAATGTTACTGCTTATGAAATCCAAAATACATTTTAAAATTTGAATTTAAAAGTTTTTTCTTTAATTTTTTTTTTTTTTTTTTTTAATTATCTTTTTAGAGTAAATCTTTGTTAGGAGACAGTTCGGTGGCTTTCTCTCCACCTTCCATTATCAAAGAAGCTCTGATGGATACTAATATTTCTGCGGAGTTGAATAATGCATTTTTAGCTCCCTCTGGACGTAAAAAGGTATAATTTCATAACATTTTTTTAAAAAAATATTTTTAATTTTAGTTCTTTGTTAATTATGCTTGAGGAACTACCTAAATGTAGTTCTTCATGGAAATTTACTGATTTAATTTAGTAGATCTCCATATTAGATAGGTTCTTCGGGGGGGGGGGTTGCCTTCTTTTGGTAAGTATAGGAATCAAGATCATGTACTGTACTGATCTTTTTCTTTTGTATGAAGTTTACTCTCTGTAGTTAATAAAGGTGAAAAACTACCTAGTAATCCTTTGTTTTCGACTCTCTGTCTTGTCAACCAGTTTTTATCTTTTTTCTCCCTGCCCAAATTATAGTTTAAACAAATGTTTAGCATAACATAGACAGGTTTTGCTCTCACTCCATAAACCCTAATTGTCATGCCATATTTAACAGTAAGAGCAACTCATTTATGGGTATGCTTGATGTTTATTTAACTTACGAGAATCATTTTCAAAGAATTTTAAGTTATTACAATAGTGCTTCAAAATTATGTATGAGTGCAGTTAAAAAAGTACCTATTATTGATGACAGATAGTTTTGCTTCAGCTAGTTGTTGTTACCATAATGTACCACCATCTGGTGAATCTGCTCCAAAGAAAGCAAAGACAGTCTAATTAACTGTAAAAAATATGGCTTCAATTTATTTCAAAATGCAAAAAGTATATTCATGTACTTTTTAGAAAAAAGGAGAAATCGCTCACTGGCCAATACTGCAATACCCTATTCCTAATAAGGATACTTTTTTGTACACCATATATATATATAACACATGGATCAATAAGTTCCGAGACTAACCCAGAGATTGCGCTCGTAGTAAACCAGTAACCAGGTCTTTCTAGAGTACTAACCTTTGCTTGAAACGTGTCAAAATTTTAAGTCGATCGGACCAGAAACAGCTGAGTTATCGAGGTTGGAGTAAAGTCGTTTTGTAGTTTGTTTAAAAAATGGAAAAAACCGAGTTTCGTGTTCTGATAAAACATTGTTTTTTAATGGGTAAAAACACCGTGCAAGCAAAACAATGGATTGAAAAATGTTACCCGGACTCTTGTCCATCAAAAGCAAAGATTTGTCGGTGGTTTGCCGAGTTTAAACGTGGTCCTACCGACACAAATGACACGGAACGCTCGGGTAGACCTGTGGAAGCCGTTACACCGGAAAATGTGAGTGAAGTAACAAAAATTATAATGAAAGATCGTAAAGTGAAGCTCCGTGAGATTGCTGAGATGACACAGATATCATATGGAAGTGTATTTACTGAAAAAGGTTTTTTGAAGTGAAGTGAAAAAGGTTTTTTCCAAGTGGGTGCCGTGATTGCTTTCGATGGAACAAAAACAGCAACGAGTCGATGATTCAGAAAGCTGTTTATCGCTATTTACTCGCAACAAAAAAGATTTCTTGCGTCGTTACGTGACCATGGACGAAACATGGATACATCACTACACTCCAGAGTCGAAGCGGCAGTCATCTGAGTGGCGCACAGCTGGCGAAAGCCGTCCGAAAACGCAGCAGTCAGCTGGCAAAGTCATGACGTCAGTTTTTTGGGATACGCATGGCGTGATTTTCATTGACTACCTCGAAAAAGGTAAATCGATCAACAGTGATTATTATATTGACTTGCTGGTGCGTTTGAAGGAGGAAATCGCAAAAAAAACGACCGCACATGCAGAGAAAAAAATCCTTTTTCACCAAGACAATGCACCCTGCCACTAGATGAAAACAATGGCAAAATGGAATGAATTGGGATTTGATCTGCTTCCCCACCCCCCATACTCGCCAGATTTAGCCCCCAGTGACTATTGGCTCTTTGCTGATCTTAAAAAAATGCTCCAGGGTAAAAGATTTGGCTCAAATGAGGAGGTCATCGCTGAAACTGAAGCTTATTTTGAAGCGAAAAATAATTTTTTTTTATAAACATAGTATTGAAAAATTAGAAAAGCGTTGGAACGATTGTATCACCCTAAAAGGTGAATATGTTGATGAATAAAAAAAAATTTTGCAAAAAAGATGTTGTTTTCAATGTTAGTCTCGGGACTTATTGATTTATGTGTTATATATATGTTTGTGTGTGTATATAAAATAGCATCATATATGTATCAATTACATATTAATTACTTCCAACTTAAGCATTTTTAGTTATGTGCTTTAAAAATAAGATACAAAGTTGATGTATTATATTATATGATGTATTGTTGAAACCAAGATTGTTTTATATGAAAATATCTGCAAATTATGAACCATGTTATATCAAAACTGTATTACATAAGCTCAGTGTTATGAGGATCTCATTTTTGAAAGAAGTTGTCGTATTATATTTTTATCATCACTCTATAGGCTTTTTCAAATATTATAGATTAGTGAAGTAAGAATTAAAAATTTCTGATAAAAATGCTCTCTATTTAACCCTTGTAAGATTCAATTAAATGTAAATCACTGGTGTAAATAATAATGTTCATAATATTTGCCTTTTGACAGTTCTTGTCTAAATATTAATATTTTATATGAAATATTTTCGTTTTATGATGTTATGTCAGCTGTATAATGTGATCTGAAATTTATCAAGAAAATAATGAGAATAAATAATCTACATTTACTTAAATCCTATCAAAATTTTACCATATTGTTATTTTGTTGCTTATTACAAATATTTTCCTCCTCTTGATAGTTGAAAAAAAGAAGACGGAAGGAAGAACACACCCCAAGAAAGTTTGATTTTACCCAGGTAAAATTTTTAAATAAAATTTTTTTGGTTGGAAATCCAAACCATGTTTTCAATTACTTCATTTTGAGGTG
Organism: Nephila pilipes; assembly: GCA_019974015.1. Lineage (NCBI taxonomy): Eukaryota > Metazoa > Arthropoda > Arachnida > Araneae > Nephilidae > Nephila > Nephila pilipes. Next base: position 736,672 of record BMAW01004455.1, read on the forward strand.
GAATCATTCAATAGGTTTGCTCAAGAAAAAAGTGCTTGAGATTAAAATGACCATTTCTCATCCTTTTTTTGCATTTGATTTGAGTTGTTACAGACAAATTAGTATTTACCATGCAAGAATGAAGAAATAATTGTGTTCAAAAATTTCTTTATACAATATGTGATTTATTAGACTGTTATTTCATTCATTATATTTTTAATAGAAAATTATATGCTATCCTGTTATGAGCATTGCGAAACATTCCAGAAAATCTTTGCTAATAAACAACATGAGCATAACAAATTTAGTTGGAATTTTTTTTATCTATAATTGTTTTCCTTCCCCCCCTCCTTTGAAGAACTCAACATAAATTAATAATATCTAAGATCAATTTTCATCTTGTCATAAGTTATTACAAATTTTTCTACTATCTGTTTTAATCTTTAGATGCTTTTTATGTCACTTTTACTTTTGTAATAAGATTTTTAAAGCTTTGTGATAAAAATCGAGCCACAGTTATGATTAAGATCGCTATTTTCTTTGTGAGTGATGTTCCAGTCAAGTTGCTAGTTTGAATGTTGAATGAATGAAAAATTGTAATGACTTTTGTAACATATCAAATTGAACTGAGTCTCTAAGTCTTTCATATTTCACAGGAAAGGGAGATACCAGCTGAAGCATCATCCTTGTGAATTCGTTGTAACTCGTATAAAATGTAGTTCATAACCCTTGGATCGCTTTAGATTACATTATTTCAAACAAAACTTTTTGTAGCTGTTAGGTTAATAATTTTTCTTTGTTAGTAAATATTAATTGCACATTTTGCTTTCTGTAAAGTTAGTTAAGAGCATTCATTGTTTGAATGAATTAACATGGATAAAACATTTAATAATATTTTAGTAGTTTCATATTGTAGAGACTACATTACAGATAAATGTAACCTTCTGAATGAAATTTATTTTTTGTGGAAGAAATCTTTATTTCCATTGCTATTTTTTCTTCTCTTTTGTATGTGTTATTGTTCTGTGATTTCAAACTTCTATAAAGAAAACATATCTATTTCAGTGCTGTGATGTTTATAAGTTAGCTAATAAATCTACAATTACTATAACTTTTATTTAGAAATCTACATTTATCATATAATAAGAGGATATTTACTCCAGATTATAAGATTTTCATCAGTTTATTTTGAATAGAATTTAATTCCATTAAATATTAAAAATCATATAAAATATGCCCAATTGAAAGTTCTAGACTGCATCTGTCCATGAAAAAAAGGCTCGCAATTTATATGTTATGTTTACATTTTTTTAATGCTAAAGTTGATGGATTGCATATGTTATGTATGTTATATGATTTTTTTTTTTATTTACATTTGATAATGAAGTTAACATTCTTCTGCAATAAAAACAATTTTTCATTTTGAATAGTTTCTCTTTTAAACATTTGCATCACCTTTCTGAATATATCTGAATTGTTTATCTGTTTTAGAATAATCTAAAAAAAAGTATTTTAAAGAAAAGCAGTTAATCTGTGAGATTGTAAAATGAAAAAGGATTGAAAGAATAAAACAGGTGTTAACTAACTTTTTTTTTACTCTGCATCACTACACTGATAAAATTAAAGAAAATATACCATCTGAAGACATACATCACAGCATCAGCTGAAACAACGTTTTGAAAGGAAAAAGAGTAAAGGGTTACATTTACTAAAAGCATAGTAAACACAATTATGATAAGTTGACAAGTTCTGTACCAAGCTGAAAATTAGCATCCCAGAACATATAAAAAAAACTATTTGAAATCATGGTGCATAGTGAAAAACAATGAAATTTACATATGTGGTAAATAAAATATATGTATTGACATTCATAGCCATTTGATGATTGCTAAATTAAAAAATATATGTATATGCACTGACAAAAATATACAATTGCTCATTGCAGTATTTTCTTCTCTTTTTCTGCATACAATGAGATAAAGTAAAATTATTTTAATCTGTTGAAATCATTTGATGTCCTGAGGTCATCATGCTATTTTTTGACATATAAATCATGGCACCATAAGGGATATGAATATATATATGATTAACTATATATTATACATTCCTGGAAGAAAGTATATTATCGAGTGAAAAATCGTTTAATATGGAAAACTACTAAAAGTTTAAACTATGCAAATTAGTTGAAGTTTAAATTAATGCTATCAAATAATAAATTAAAATATGTTTGTAAGAAACCTTAATATTTATGGATAATGCAAAAATTATCAAAATAGACTGATCACATCTTGAGAAAAAAAAAGAATGTATGTGGATTGCATCTTCTGAAAAGATAAATAAATTAAGAAATCGTTACTTGCCATTCTGGAAACAATGCAAGTTTTATGGTTACAGAATCGTTTCATTCTTGAGTATTTTAAAATAATGCTATGAGAATTAAATTTATCATAAACTGAACAAAGCAAGATATTAGCTTTTTGAGGTACTAGTTATTGTAGTGCTGAATTCGCATGAAAAATTGTAGGTTGTAGTTAACCTCACCAATCCTGGTAGTTGTGACATAAGAAAGTGAATAGGAAGACTGATGATAAGTTCTTTAAGGGAAGAAAAGTAGATCCAGAAGCTCACCTTCAAGCAAAAAATGTTTTCCTTGTAAATTAAAGAGTGAGTTGCTAGTGCTTTGTACCAGCTGAACATTAAGCAATGCACTTCATGGGAATTTTAGTGTTGTGCACTAGAAGTCGAAAGAAAAACTTTTTAACTTTCTAAATTGCATATTGATTCACATTAATTTTTTGCTCAGAAATTTTTAATGGCTTGACTCTAACTGAAATTGTTATGTTTTCAAATGAAAGAAGTAATTTAGTTGGGCCATTTGGCTTTAAGTTTTACTAGTATGATCTGCATAAAGAGCATCACCTTTATCCAAAATGCCTATTCAGTGGAGGATCTGTCTTAGTTTGGGTTGCATTTGCATCCAGTGGTACAATTGAAATCGTTTCTGTTGACAACAAAATTAATGTGGTGTAATAAAAGGACATCACTGGCAAATAATTTGTTGCTGATTCTTTCTTTTATTGCATTCAGATATTTTATAAAGATAATGCTTTTGTGCATGTTTCATACTCTTCAAGTTCTGGATGAAGGGGAACGAGATAAAAAATCTGCAGCCCCCAACCTGAATCCAATGGAAAACCTTTGGTGCATTCAAGCTGAGATGTTCACAAAAAGGAGTAGCAGCACAAGAACAAATCGAATCTAAAAATCGCTATATAAAATTACTGGAACTACATTGACCTTCACCCCTGCCATGCTCTTTCTGGTTCTATGAATCAATGATTAATACAATTAATTAATGGGGAGGGGGAATGATTCTTGTATATATTGAAGAATAAATCATATAGACTCTATACTTTTTCCAACTTTAATTGCACTGTGTCATTAAATCTGACGCACAATACACTTACAGTTGAGACAAAAGCTTTAAACAGCATATAAAATTATTTACGGATAAGTAGTGCATGAGGCCCCACATTCTGCTTAGTCCAATGAGTTTCAAATGGCCACATCCAATTATGGTGGTTGCTTGCCACTCACATTACAGAAATAATTGAAATACTCAGCTGTTCTCCCATGCTAATTGATAGGTTACATTTATGATTTTGAATAAGCAAAGCAATTGAAACAGGATTTTAAAAACAAATGTTGCATATAGATTATTAATATTGTGGAAAATTGAAAGAAAAATCTAGTCAATGTTAAAAAAATTTCATAGATTTAGTTTTCAAAGCCGTGTTGACTAGTGAGCAAAAACTTTATTTCAGAACAAAGGGTTTTGTTGGTTGATTTTGTTAGGTGTTACCTAAGTCTCTAACTGTGCTTCTAGGGGATTTAAATCTGATTTCTTAGTCAACTCTTAGGGATATTAAATATATCATCATTGGATTAAGGTTGCCAATCGCTCTTGTATTACTTCTAGTACGACGTAATAAAACCTAACCAATTGTATCTAAGTTAAGGTTTTTATACTTTAATTGTCAATGCCGCAGTATTATGCAAACATTTTTTTCTTTTCTTTTTAAGGCCTACAATGAGTGGAATCGAGTGACTTTTGGGAGGACATTCCACCAAGAAGAACTCACTAAGTTGGCCCGTCACTGGGTTACCAACATTCAGCCACGATCCCTGCAGCTGTAATGCATAATTTGTTTTTATGATTAAGGATGATTATGTGGCGATCTACACAAGGGACATTTTCATGTTTCTTTTTGAATTTATATTTTGGTTTTGTATTTTTTCTTTTACAAAAGTTTCATTTTGTTTTTTCAAGTAATTTACGGAAACAATTTTCATGAATGAAGTGTCTATAAATTTATATAATGATGACAAGAAAGATGTTCAGAAAATTGATATGAAAGGGTATGAGATTTCAAGTTTTATTTTAAGAAGTTGTATAAAATTATATATATGTTGTATATACTATTTTTTTTTTTTTTTTTATAAAAAAAATTCTATTTTGTGGATGTTTGGTATGAGATTAAATTAGTTTATAAAGTATGATCTATTTATCTTAATACTTAATGAAAATTTTGATTTCATTGTCCCTCCCCCCTTTTGCTTGCTTGCATGAAATGACATTTACTACATTCTTTAAAAAATGTATTTAGTATAAATAACTGTGAATGGATTTATTGTAGAATTTTTTTCTTCATTTTTATGCATTAAAATTTCTTCATAAAAATGATACTAAGAATAAATTAAAATAAGCATTTATACTTGAATATTTAAAGTTAAAAATATGATTAAATTAAATTTCTTAAGTTAAATAAAAGATGAAATTGAAGCACACAATGTATTTTATATTGTAATATATATAAGTTTTCTGCATATTTATATAATGCATATGTTAGTGGTTCTACTTGTCTGTAAATCAAACCTATTCTTTTTATTATTCTTAATGATCACTCAAAATAAATTGGTAGGACTTTTTGATGAAAAGTAATATCTTTAATAACTTTGATTTACAAACTCTTAGAAACCAAGTTTAATAAAATCATGCAATGTCCTTTTAAAGTATATGAAATTTTGTATAATTTTTATTCATGCTTAAATTAAAAAGTTTTAAAATAACTATATTATGCTTGTATGTGTGTGTTTAAAATTTTTAATCTTTTGTAAACTTGTTTGTTTATGTGTGTGTTTATGTTTCTGGTGTGTTTATTCATCTCATTAATTTATTTTGTAAAGGGGGGGAAAATATTGATTTTGAAGCGATTGTGTTTTTTGAGTGATCATCTTAAGAAATGAACTTATTTGCATTTTGAATACTTTATATTATCTCTCTTTAAGAGAAATTTTTGAATGATTTTACATCAGGAAATTGTAATTTATTTATATGTGTCTGTATTTTTTATGCACTCTAAAAATCATTAAATTTGTTTATCCTAGTCATTAGTTATTAATAATTTTTTTTAGTTTTATTATTCTTGGCTGTAATGAACAAGCATTTTTCTGAAGTACGTAGTATGATAATCAGAAATCATTAGAAATTAATTAGAATTTGCTTGGAATGTTCACAATTTAGTTCTGTAAATCAAAATGTGAATTTTTCATGTTTACTTTTTTCCTTCAGAAATATAATAGTATGTTCCTTGTCCTGGTGATTTTAACTAAATTATAACAAAAAAATTATATATCATATTTATACATTTGTAATTTACCCCCTCTTATATTCTCCTGTCTAGATCTTTTGAATTGTGAAAATTAATAAGTTGAGGTGCATTTTCCTTTAATCTCAACTTTTGACATTAAACAAAATTGAGCTAAAAATTTCTCCCTATTCTGTGCACCGATTTGGTAATACTAATGTTATTTTTCTATCACTTGAATGTGATAGAAAAATAACACTAGTACTACCAAACCATTTAACTACAAAAAATACTTTAAAATTGCTATATCTAATTTTGTAGATTTTTAAAATTATCTATTGGTCTAAATCCTTATTTTATGGATATAATTAATTATCAAAACAACCAGAAAAAATTCAGAACTTAATTAAATTTTGCTTTATGGAGACACAGTACCCTCGAGCAATTTTTTAAAATTAGATACTTGTAAGAAAAGGTATATAATCTGTATATGAACACAAATTAAATATACATATCTTGCGAAGGAGGGAAAACTTCATTTTCAAACATCAATTATTTAAAATTTAAATTTTTTTCAAAATATTTTAATATTTTTTAACAATTTTTTTTCTCTCAATTTCTAAGTGTTTCTTCCTTTTCTGTGCTTTGGTTGGATAGTACTGGTGTTATTTTTCTATCACTTAAAAAATGTGATAGAAAAATAACACCAGTGCTTTCAAACCAGTTAACTGCTATAAACACTTAAAAAATTGCTATATCTAATTTTGTGTATTTTTAATAACATTAAAAAAATCCTTATTTCGTGTGTAAAATTATCAAAAGAACCAGAAAAAATTCAAAACTATATTCATTACAAAAATTGCCTTAGCATTTAAATACACGACTGTCATGAAAACTGAAAAGCTGTGAGAAAGCATTCCATAATGTTAAAGAAAATTTAAATACCTCACTAAATAATTTAACTATGGCTATGAAATTTTGAAAATATGTTAAGCAAAGTTATACATTTATTTTCTGGCTTTTTTTGTGTTTGTTTTTAAGATCCTGTGTCCCTTCAAATTATGTTAATGTTTCATTGAATTGGTTGTTAAAGTATTAATATATGTGAAATCCATCCTTTAGAATAGTCAATTGTTATTTTTTGATAGCATATATCAATATCTGTTGATCTTTTAAAGGGAATGAGTGTCATGGCTTCTAATTTGATAAAGTTAGCTTTTTTGGTGATAGGCTGTAGTAGCTTCATTCTTTGCAAGTTTCAAACTTCATAGCTAACAAGATTCAAGCTGTGCCTTTGAAAGAACTCTATTTGTATTTTTTCAAGTCTGTATACTCCAATCATTAGCCAATAAAGTTTTAGTCTGTGAAAAAAAAAAATTCCCCTTTTCCTCCCCCCATAACCTTGAAGCCTTTTACAAACAATCAGTATAATGTTTTCATAAACACGATGCAATAAATGTAAATTACAGCTTTGAAGTGTCCTGGATCTCACATTGGAAATGTTAATTATTAGGAAAATAATTTAAAAAATGATAAATCAAATTGCATAACGTACTGATTCAGTTCCTGTTATATGTGTTTTTTTAAATTTGCTATAATTTATTTTATAACAAACAGTAAGAAAAGTTCAATAATTGGCCATGTGCTTTTGGCAGATGCAATGCCTATCTGCTGTAAATCATTTTCAAAAATATTAATTTTAATCTGCGATTCTTTTGTAATCGCATATTATATAAAATTGTAAATATTTTTGTAAAGGACTAAAACTGTTTCACCTAAAAATGGGAGAGCATGTATTCTATAAAGCATAGTTAATATCACTTTTGTGTATGCGTAGCTTTATTATTTTTTTTTTATTATGAATAAGTATAAAGAATTGATGTCATCTTTTTAATTTATATGGATATAAAAAAAATGAATATGAAGGATCCAATTTTGATTTTCTGGGATTAATATTGAGGATTTGTGCAATTATCACTGAGAAAGGCTGTCATTTAGGAGGGTTTACAACTTCAATGTTTACTTATTTAAATTGTTTGTGTAATGTTATGTATTTTATTGCCTTACATTTTTCGCTGTGCTATGCAAAGCACATAATTCTTATCATGAAATTCAACATCTTTTTTCAAAATTTGTATATATTCAACATTCTGCTTGCATTGGTACATCATTTCTTTAATCCTTTGAGTAATCGTGAGCTTTGTTTTAACCCATTTAGAATCCCCTCTATCTTTATCTCAAGATGAAAATATGTTATATTGTAGGAGGAAAAGAGCTTCTAAATATATAAATTTATGGCCATGATATTTTATTTTTCTAGATAATTACTAGTAATTTAAGCTAAACTTAAAATAAATGTTTAATTGTAAATTTTTCTGTGTTTCCATTTTGCTATAAAGGTTTTGTTAAGGCTATACTGCATCAATTAAATATAAATGTTGCTTGTGAATTTCTGATGGTAATTATAAATTTCTTTGGAAGTATTTTATTGATATTACTAGTACAATTAGATAAATAAATATTTTGTTTTTGTTGCATACATATATATTATAGGTACGTGATTTTAGTTTATCCTTTTTCTTAAATTGTTTAATCTTACAACTATATATATTTCAGGCAATAAATTGATAAATCCTGAGATATTTGTTTTGACACTCTAATATTGAAGAATAGGACTTATATTCAAAATACTTTTTCTTAAATTGAAAATTGCTGTGATGTTAATATTACATTTTGTGTTTACTACCCTATAGAAAGCAATATATTTTACTTTGTATCATATAATGTATGTACCATTAATAAACATTTTATGGGGGAGGGGAATTGTAAAGCTAAAATCTTTTATCCTAAAAAAAGAAAAGTAACCAAAATAATTTTTTTTAAATTGGTATGTATTCAGCTGATCTTGCTTTTATTGTAATTTATATTTCTAATCCTTTGAATTCAAAATAAATAGAGGTTATTTAGTATTTACAATTATTATCAACTATTTATTTAATTCTAAATGTGCTTAACAATAAATTCTGCATAAAGCTTTGTTACAATTCAAATTTACATGAGAAATAACCCAACACATAAAAATTTTGCTTATTTTATTAATTCATTTGATTTTAAACAATTACTGAATGTTTTTGTGTTGTGTGGTTTTTAAATTTATGAAATTTTCTCAAAGGATTGCAACTTGTACATAAAAGTTTTTTGTATTGTATTGGTAATTCTTATATGTATTTTACCATTACTTTCATGAGGGAAAATTTAATCACATAATTTTTGGTAAACAATTTCTTATGATGTTTAAAAGAGGATTTGTTACTGGCAATCAAATTTGTGCTTTATTAAAAAAAAAAAAAAAAAAAAAAAAAAAAAAAAAAACATTTATTCATATATACATAACTCAAATGAATCATGTATTGTAGAGTAGCTCCAATGAAACTGGCATTTATTGGTTTATGAGGGAAATATAACTGATGTAGCATGTTTTACTCTCATAAACTCCTAATAATAAAAATTTTATAGGGGAGAGAGTATTTTTTCAATTTGAATGAATTAAAAGATTTATATTAATTGATTGTATTTGTACAATTCTATTTGTTGTGCAACTTTAATATATGTTTACTTAGGTATTTTTGTTTTGTGTTTGCATTTTATTTTTTTGTCATCCGTATTAAAAATATTTTGTTTTATGATTTGAGAGAATAATTTTTATGTACAATATGTATTTTTGGTGGTAGCTCGCATTATATAACATTTAAGAATATTTTCTGCACAATGAACTTTATATTCACGAATCTTACATTTCTGTAAACCTTGCATGAATCCCCGTGAAAAAAATAATAAATGTGATTTTTTTTAAAAAAAGGTCATTTTTTCAAATGTTGTGTTCATAACATTTTATTTACTCATTCCATATTCTTTGTCATTAATTTTTAATATGAAAATGAGGTTTTATTTCAAGAATTTCCACTCATTTTTTGATATTGTTAAGTATTTTATGCATTTTACTAACCTTGGCAAAATTTACAAGCAAGGGTTTGTTGTTGGTGTGCAATCTTGGATTGTGTGGTGTGGAGAGTAAATGAGAGTGGTTCAAAAAGCATCTGTTTTTTGATCACAGATGCTGTTTCTAAAACAAATTGGTGTTACGGTTGTCTGCTACCATCTGTTAAATGGTGTCAAAACAAACTTGATACTGATTCGAAGGATAGTTTTAATTGGGCCATGTCAAGTTGTCCCCATCAATGAGACCTGGATTCATTATTATACACCAGAAAACAATTGGAATAATGTTTTACGGACTGAAGGTTTATGTTGACAATTTTTTGAGGTACAAAGGGCTCCTACTCATGGATTTATTAGAAAATAAGGGGATGATCAATTGACAATATTATAGTGATTATATCATTCCTTGGGACTGTTCTAGAGGCGAAGCTGCTATTGTGTCATTTAACTGCAATCGATTCCACTTTGTTATCCTATCACTCGTTTTCTAAGCCAATGTATTTAAAATAAAAACTTACTTTCTTGATGTCAAACAAAAGTTAAAGAACATTTCATCATAAATAGAAATAGACCTGTGCATTAAATGAATCAACAACAAGTTTTAATTCATCAGTAAGACTCTGAATATAAGCAAGTGCTGATTATTAATGTAATTTTCTTGCAAAAATGCCATTTCATATTCTTGCACATACAAAATTTAACTATTTTTTCACATTGCACCTGTGAAAGATATTTATAGGAAAACAAAATCAGTATAATAAAGCAATTTCAAAAGGAAGTGTTGATTATTCAGTTATATGTGAGTTATATTAAATATTGAATCAAAGTGAGTGTTCTGAAAATTTTTCCGAAAATTCCCCTAATATTAATTTCGGAAAGGATATATTCGGTGAGATATTTAATGAAGCACTCGATCCATTTGAAGCTTTGTCAACACCCGTTGGTGTGGTGTGGAAATTAGAAGAGGGTGCCAGCTCAGGTGTCGTCCTCGTCACTTGACCGAAGTTCAAAATAACGAGGTCTGTCGCCAAACCCCCTCGTGTTGCTTCTAGTGCGACGTTAATAAAACTAATTGTCAAATCAAAGCACTTAGAAATTCTTTTGATTATGAATCAATACTAAAGTAATATGATTATGGTTTGTAAATGTTAGACCATTAACAATTGCAAGGATTATTGAAGCTAATCCAGTGATGTTTACAAATGTAATTCATAACTAACTATTAGTTTTGCCTATATACCTCTTAGAATAATTTTAATAAATTTCGAGGTTGAAGAAATTATAGATTAAATTTTGACTCGTCTGTTTCAACTAAGTCCGTAAGGTAAAATAGTTTCTTTGGGTTTTTTTTTTTTTTTTTTATCTTGATAATTTTGTCAAAGAAGAATTTCTTGTTTGTAGTTGAACGAAGAAATAAGACGCATTGGAACAGTTCTTAAAGAAACGTGAGCATAACTGTCCATTCATTTTGATTACTGGTTAGCCAAAATAAGCTGAGTGGATATTTTAATCATTATAATGTTTTTTAAAATGTTAAGTCTTATAAATCCTGTTAATGGAATTCATACTAACACCATTGAGGGAAATTTAGAGAAGCATAATGGATTCTACTTATTTCTTTTTTCCTTTATTATTTGGCTTCTCTTTTAGGGGAATAGGAAGGATTACATGTTTTAAAATTATTCCACAAATAAAATATTTTTCTTGCTTTCTTATTTACAAGTTGTAATTAAACCTGAATTACTCGAATCTCTCTTGGCGCATGATTGTGATGCTAAAAATAATCTTCCATCATTGTCTGAACAAAATTTGATATCTTGATCTAATCTTATAATGCTTACATTTAACATTAATTACAGTAGAAATAATATTGGAATTTAAAGTCATAATAAAATCTGGTGAATTATGAGAGTATTTGTGGTTACAGTACTATGCAAGCACCAAAAAAAAAATTTATTAAATTTAAAAAAAAAATGTTTCTTGGCATTGAATTTAACGTATCTTTTGGAATAATTTAAGGGAGTGCTACCTGAAAAATGACAAATCGTAAGAAAATATTATACATTTTAAATTAACAAGACTTGGGGGAAAACATTGCATTTGCGCTGTTGAATACTTAAAACGCCAAGGTTCAAATAATTACGTTGTTATGTCAAAAACTATAGAAATTTTATTTACTAACACTCGTTAACTACAAGGGAAAACATGACGTCTCTCGCTCTAGAGTATCAGTTGCTGAATAATCCAATATACTTCGCACACTACTATTGCAGCGCCACACTGTTGCCAATAAGTAGAATACATACCCAAATAATTTTGAGAGGCTTACACAGTGGATTCACAACATTCTCCCACTTTGAGTAACATTCGTTTCAATTTACTGAAATAATACAAACATTGTCAAAATACACTATATACTTAGAAAAATTAAATACAGAAAACACAATGTAATT
>BMAW01004455.1:748760-822822 GCA_019974015.1 Nephila pilipes
CGGCATGTAATAAATCATTATGTACACTTATTATCAATAATTTTACAACAGGATGATCACTAGGCATAATTACAGGAATCTTAAAATCATATTTATCATCCCTATAAACAACATTAGACTTAGCTCTTATAAGACCATGATAGTCCATTACTGGTCTTAGTTGTTTCAGTTTTTCATCATTTTCACCCTTAAAAGATTCTTTTTGAATCAGTAACATTAAGGTTCTTTCTATCTCGTACAAAGATAAATCCTTAGAAAGATTTTTATTTGTATTTCTTACATTATTACAGAACCTCAAAATCCAAGCTAACTTTCTATTTTCTTAAATGAAGAAAAATATCTGTAATACCAATTAACATCCTCATCATTTTTTACCAAAGTTGTTATAACGGTTTTTCGGAATTAACCAAGTCTTCCCTCGGTACTTCAGTAGACTTAGGTCAGTTTTCCTCCCTCTCACGCAACCAAATAGGACCCTCCCACCATTTACGTTCAATTAACTGTTCCACAGAACATCCTCTGGATAGTAAATCAGCGGGGTTAAGAGTACCTGAAATGTGGTGCCACATAGAAGGAGAAGTCAATAAACGTATTTCAGAAACCCGATTATGAATGAAGGTTCCCCAGTTTTGGTTATGTTGTATCCAACACAAAGCTGTAGTAGAGTTAGTCCAACAATAAACATCAATCTTTGGTAGATCAAGATCTTTAATTATAGAAGTGAGTAATCTAGATCCTATGCTACAAGCTAAAAGTTCCAGACGGGGAATCGTAATGGGTTTTAAAGATGCTACTCTAGACCTTGCTTGCACTAAACTAATTCTCACCTCATCGCCTTCTTCCACTCTGATAAATACACATGCACCGTAGGCCTTTTTGCTACTATCACAAAATAAATGTACAGTTATCGATTTTAGTCCAAACCACCTACTTATTTTTATATTTGAAAGTAAATGTAAATTTTTATACCAAGACTTAAACTTATTAGCCAAATCTTCTGGGAGACTATCATCCCACTTAAGCTTAGAGTTCCATGTTTCCTACAATATTATTTTAGAGGTTAACATAACAGGAGCTGTGTATCCTACAACGTCAAATACTTGGTGAGCTACAGCCAAAATTATTCTTTTAGTGATTGTTTCATTTGAATTAATACTAGCCTGTTCAATTTTGCAGGACAGTGTCCGTATCTGTGTGCCATTTTTGACCCAACACAGAAATACTATCTTCATTGGAGGAATCTTCCTCAAATATTTCATTGCTAATGTTTGACTTCCAACATCTGAGATTAAAATGATCCGATGACATGATTGATTTCGATTCCAAGAAAAACTTTCTAAGTTCAATCTCAGAATGCAAACTTGTCACACAGTTATCCACATAAAAAGATCTCTTAAGAATAGCTGCAGTTCGCCTTAAATTTTCTGGTAGTTTATCCAAATGAAATTTTAAAGTCGCAGCCAGCAAATATGGTGTGGCGTAGTCGCAAAAATAATATTTCGAGGCATCAATATTTATTAACATCTTCATAACCAACATTCAACTCCAGTGCCCTGCTCTCGCCAAAGACAACGTCTCGACTGCGAAACTGTCTGGCGTCTCGAGCAGCGTAACGGTTACCGCTGTTGCAAGGGGACATGACGTCATTCAAGGGGAGTATATCATTTCCAAGAATACAGTAACAAACAACAAAATATGTTTACAAGCTATGACGTCACAACTCCTCCCCCGTTAAGATATTTTTACGTTAGTAAAAAGCATTTCAGAAAGATTTACACGCTAAAGGAATTACAATATATGCATACTAATGAGATAACATAAAACAAACATATACAATAATACACTGTGATTCCATATATAAAAAAATTATTTCCACGAAATTATTACATTAAATACATCATCTCCACATATAACTTTGCCATTAAAATAGTCTACTTAGGTGCTGATAGCCCAAGTACCAATAATTATGTAACATTTCGACCAAGTACATTAGCATTTTCATACCATGACAGTTATGGATCATTAATATTAATTTATATGGTTTTTTTTTTTTTTTTTTTTTTGTAAATGTTTTTAAAGCAGTACACTGCATTTTATTATCAGAGATTTAGAAAAGTTATTTATTGCCAAAGAATTGTCTACACTCTCAGCTATACTTGAAATTCCATCATCATCAATGAGATAATAAACAACATTTTACGTCTAGATAAGTTATAGTCTGATTCATTACTCGTAGAGAACACTTATGAAAATTTTCATTAGCAGTTTTACCTACACATTGAAATTACATTATCTGAAACCTTAAGAATGGTAAATTTAGAAATAAAGCTCTTACTAACATGTTGGTATTATAAACACAAAAATTAGGTAACAATATATAAAAATAATATAGATTAAATGGGGTTTCATGACCTTCCTTTGTATATTTAAAATACTGAGTTATTGATTTATTGCAATTTTTATTAATTATAACTAATCCCTCTCCATTATCTAAAATTATTTCACTCTCATGCAACTCTAATTTATAAGGAATATTTAATGACTTTTTTCTGTCTTTCAATCTATTTCGATCATTTATTTTATTCAAATAACCCAACATTTTTCTCTCTGTATCGAAATAGATTCCATTTTCTTCATCTTCATTATTTGCAGTGAATTCGTGTTTTTCTTTTTTGTTCATCAAACAGTGCGCATCAATCTGACGTTCTGCATCTTTTAAGAATTCGGTTATATCATTTTCTTCACAATTAAGATCTTCATAATTTAATGGATTATTTATAGAAATACTTGACTGCATTTTCTGAACTAAGAAAGGCATATTTTCTTTATCAAACACAACATCGGCATGTTTGTCTGTATCTTTCTCATTTCCATTTTTTTTAAGTGACATTCATCTCGTAAAATATCTGATTCTGTTGAAAAGATACATGATACAGTTTCTTTACTTTCTAAATCATGATCAATTTTATAACCTTTTGAGTTCGACAATGTTTTAGGTGACACATCTTCGTTACTTAATTCTGGTCAAATATCAGATGCACACTTCTTCACCATCTTCTGATACACATCTTCATTACTTAATTCTGGTCGAATATCATATAACATATCACCATCTTCTGATACTGAAGTTTTTGTAAAATTATTATCTAAACCATCTGATACTTCCTCACAAGTAAAGTATCCAGCAGAACAGTTACTATCAACTTGGATGTTCATAGAATCATAAAATGGAATTTTACTATATTCTGTTCTTAAACTAACATTTTGATGTGGCATAATTTTGAACAAGGCTACTGAAGCAGAAATTAAAACATTTTCAGGCACATCTCTTTTATCTAAAATCTCACAGTCCATATGCACAACTACTTGAAGATTTGAATCTGTATTTATGGTGAGACAAGGAGAACCAAATATATCAATATTAGTTTCATCAATTATAGGATCTGTGATGAAAATAATCTGCTCAGTTTTTTTAGAGTTTTCCACCTCTTCAACATCTTTTATCAATGGAATTAATTCAGCATCTTCCTTTTCAGCTTGCACAAGCTGATCCACATCAAGTTTAGTTAATTCAGCCTGGAATTCATCATCAGTAGGAAGAGTTTCATCCACTTCTGGATTTATATCTTCACTGTTAATGACAATCCTTTGAGGTTCTTCTACCAACTGTTCAGAAGTCTCTCCTTTCCTACTCATTTTCTGTCTTGTTTGAACCGCACTAACTTGGTGCAATGAAATGTTTCCTTCCTTTTCGAAGAGAGCAGCACTCCTATTCCCTAGAAGTTAATGACCACGATACAGTTCATCTGGAATAACAGCTACTTTTGTGAATGCTCGGCCCCACTCACATTCAATAAGAACTTCTGCTAGTGGTAAGCAAGTTGAACTAACATCCAAAGGTTGTTGCACCCATACATGTTCACCAGTCATATCTTCAGGTGTCACAAATCTACGGCAAACAATATCTATAGTGGCTCCAGTATCGCGAAGGATTTCGGTACTGATACCATTTATTTTTCCGTGAGAAGTATATGGCTGCAAAAAATTTGTTCTTGCATCACATTCAGAAACAGAATTTACAGGCTCTGAAGCTTTCTTCAGTTTTGGACAGTTTGGACGCAAATGATCAAGAGCGTTACAGTAAAAACATCTCAGTTGTCTTCTTTTTTCGAATTCCTTACTGTGACTAGGTCCAAAAAGTTTTCTATCAGGCTTGTTTGATTCATATTTGGGATTTTCAACCTTTCGAGGAGTTTTGTCAAATCTTCCAAACTTGCTTGGTCCTTTAACTTCATATTTGTCTCTCGAAAATGAATTAACTGGCTTAGCTCGAAATGTTTTTCTCACATCTTCGAATTCTTCCAATTTTTCTGCCAATTTACTAGGTGAATTAATTATGGACCATTCATCCAAATAGTATTCTTTAAACTCAAATGGTGCACGTTTTTTCATCTGATCTGTAATGATTAAATCCCAGAGTTGATCGAAGGTTTCAACTTTTAGTCCAGACGTCCATCCATCGAAATAGGTCTGTAGTTCATGATAAAAATCTTGCCAGGTACGTTCAGCAATTTTCTGGTGCGTATGAAACAGTTGTCGGAATTTTTCGGGAGTTAACTTAAATCTCTTTAACAATTATTTCTTCACGTGATCATAATCATTGGCTTTTCCCTCCGACTCACGAGCAATTATCTGCGTGATTTCTTGCGGTAGTAGCCCCAACAGATGTGTGACCCAAAGTTTCTTTTGTATAGATATTCTACTAGCTTGACGCTCAAATAGTACTAAATACAGGCTAATATCTTCCTTCATATCATATTTATGAAGAAGCTTGCTCAATTCCTTACTGTGTATTCTTGAACCTTCTATTTGTGGTTCTTGAGCTGATCTTATTTGAACTTCTAGCTTTAATTTTTCCAGCTCAAAACTTTCTCTCCGCCTTTTTCCCTCAAATTCCAATACTTCCTTCCGTTTTCTCTCTTTAACAAATTCCTCAAACATCGATTTAACGAATTCCTCTTCGTATCCATCACTCTTAAGAATAATATCTTTTAAAGTTATCTTCATATCCTGAGTAATTTTTAAGTCTAATTCTTCCGCCAATCTGAGCAAATCCTCCTTTTTACCTTTTGCTAAATAAGCCATTTTCTTAAGGAAAGGGGGGGGGGAATAACACCAGAAAGCTGATTGACTCAAATAAACCTAAAATGTTGGCCTATCTACGAATTTACAATATCAAACTGAAAATCTTTCGAAATGTAACTTAATTTCCTTTTTCAAAAAATACATGTACATCACATAAATACAATAAAGCATTCATAGAATTCTTATATTTCAAAAATAGAACTAATTGACTTTCTTTTAAATTAAAAAATTTTAAACGAAACTTGACACAATTCTTATTACCTTAAGTCTAATTTCTGTGATACTTGTAATTAAATTAAGAAAGATCATACACATTCAATAAAAATATCAAAATTAAATTTGCATTTGAAAATCAAAACGAAAATTATTCCTTTTAACAACACAGTTTCAGTTTTAACACACATAAAATAAAAAAATGCAGTAAATTCTTAGAATACTAATACCATTTTCATACAAAAATATAACTCTCCAATATTATCTAATATCTCAAAACGAAACTTCTCTAGATTTTTCTTAATAATAGCTATAAGATATTTATGATCTCTACACACACAATCTTTTCATTAGAATTCAATAATAACACAATATATCGTTGATAAATTAATAGCTTAATACAAAATCAAAACAAAACTATACTGCATCACAACAAAATTTTCTTTGCAAATTAAAATCACAGAAAATAAATTTTTCATGTAAGACAAAAAAAAAAAAAAAAAAAAAAAAAAAAAAAAAAAACACTTACCTTTTTTTTTTTTTCTTTTCTTTTAATGACAAGACACAATTCCAAAAGAAAAATCGAACACAGTACTGTAAACACTTCTTCAAAACCTTTATTGAAAACGACGATTTTGGAGTACAAGGAGTACTTTTTTTTTCAGTACAACTAAGTACAGGGAGTACTTTCTTCAGTAAACTAAGTACAGGGAGTACTTTCTTCAGTAAACTAAGTACAGGAAGTACTTTCTTCGAACGGTAATCTCTTCTTCAAAACTGAGTGCAGGGGCACTTTCATCAAACAAAAGAATAAACGTGCAGGGAGGACCTTCTTCAAAACGATTAAAGTGCAGGGCGCACTTCTGGTTTTTAAACGATTAATTACGAGTGCAGGACGCACTTCCTTTTAAAACGATTATTTCCAAATGCAGGGCGCACTTCTTTTTTCAAACGATCACTTCCAAGTGCAGGGCGCACTTCTTTTTCAAACGATCGCTTCCAAGTGCAGGGTGCACTTCTTTTTTCACTCGCTTTATTCCAAGTGCCGGGTGCACTTCCATCAAACGAAAAAGTTAGCAATGTGCAGGGCGCACTTTCATCAAACAAAACAGTTAACAATGTGCAGGGCGCACTTTCATCAATCAAAAAAGTTAGCAACGTGCAGGGTGAACTTAAAACAATAACCCAGGATGGTTATATCATCGGCATTCTTCGCCGTAAAAAGGTGTGGCTTACTTTCACCACATATCAACACAACTTTTTTTTTTCTCGATCGGGATCATATCCCACCGCTGCCACCAATTAATTTAAGCTGTGGCGTAGTGGCAAAAATAATATTTCGAGGCATCAATATTTACTAACAAAATCATTTATTAACATCTTCAGAACAAACTTCAACTTCAGTGCCCTGCTCTCGCCAAAGACAACGTCTCGACTGCGAAAGTGTCTTTCGTCTCGAGCAGCGTAACGGTTTCCGCTGTTGCAAGGGGAAATGACGTCATTTAAGGGGAGTATATCATTTCCAAGAATACAGTAACAAACATCAAGTTTAGTTTTTATTAACAACGCACTAGAAGCAACACAAGGGCTATTGGCGACGGACCTCGTAATTTTGAACCACGGTTAAGTGACGAGGACTTTGGGCCCCGAACAGATTTAACGTGCATCAGCCCCTGCTACACGGTGGGTCATTGGTGGCCAAGGATCGAACCCGCGACTGAACGAAAACCGCCAGCCGCTAGTCCACGACCTTGACCACTAGGCTACCGCGGCCCGTAACAAACAACAAAATATGTTTACAAGCTATGACGTCACAATGGACTGCACGTAATACCAAAAACAACTCTTCTGTGTCGATACTCTTCTACCTGTTCGTGATTACCCTTATCAAACCATAGGAACCGTAAAAAATCGCGATCTTTTTTTCTTATGGCAATCTGTAAGAAAGCCTTCTCAATGTCAGAAGTAACACCTACGTAATTCATACGAAAACGATTTAAGATAGAGGGAATCATTTCAATTAAATTTGGCCCAGTTGCTAAGCAATCATTCAAAGAAGGGACACCAGGTAAATGATAGCTAGCATTAAACACCGGTCTTATCTTAGTGGTGCTATTTTCTTTAATTACAGGCCTGTGAGGTAAGTAATTAACACCTCTTACTTCCTCAGTTGGTGTTTTCTCAATTATACCAAGATCTAACCATTCCTCAATAACCTTACCATAATTATCAAAATTATTGGAATTCTTTAGTTTTCTTTTTACACTTGAAAGGTACTTTTCCGCATTAATCTTATTACTAGGCAAAACTGAATTATCTAAAACCCAAGGCAAAGCGATCTCATACCGATCCTCATTATCAACACTCAAAGTTTCCTCAAAATATTTCTGCGTATCCTCTTGTAACTGAGCTTTGTTTTTACTAACTGTAGGTTCTGTAATGCCTAAAGTATCTAATCTCCATAAATCACTTATACATCGCTCCTTTACAAGTAGTGACGTAATGAGAGAAGCCGAATTCTCAAAAGTTGGCTCAGTGCCAGGATTAAACTTTCCCCAAATCGTCCAACCCAGTTTTGTATTTATCGCCGTTAGACCACACTGAAGATTTACAAGTTTACTAGTTAGTAATTTACCGGCAACATCAGCACCAATTAACAATTTGATTTCCTTATCAACCTTTAAATTATTGGTCTTAAGATCACTAATTTTTATTTTATGTAACTTAAGTTCGTTTAGCCAAGGACCAGATGGAATTTGTTTTAGACTAGAACAGATACATTTTTGACCTAAAACATTCAACTTACACATATAACCATCATTAATGTCAACTCAATTGAATAATTCTTATATACCGTCTCGGGGGTTTCTACTCCACCGAACAATGACTGTTTGATTCTTGTTTCACTCATACACTTAATATTCATTTTCTTAACAATGTCATCACTTATTAGATAAGATTTCATAGCACCTGAATCATATACAGCTCTTATTAACATTTCTTTAAAACTATTCTTAATTTTAACTACAATAGTTTTCAAAAACACATCAGAAACTTCAATATAATTGTTGAGAGTGCTTGTTTTGGTTTCACTAGTTTTGATTTCACTATTTTAAATCCGGACACAATACACCAAAGTGTCGTTTCTAGATTTACACTGACTAGCTCGATGGTTACATTTGAGAAAAACAAAACAAGCATTTCTCTTCTTAATAATTTCTTTTTTACAATCTAAGCTCATAGAATAAGCCTTATCACAATTCTCAGATAAATGAAATACAGTATCACAAAATATGCAAACTGGTTTCTTATACTTAAACTTATTATCATAAAAATGATTCTTAGCATTATTATTAGCATTAAGCAATTCACAAGTAGTAGGAACACTTTTTACCTCAGTATCGTACTTATTTTTCTTAACAACATATTTTTCAGGCCTTAAAACTTCACGAGTATAATCTTAATTGTATACTCTGTACCTACTTCCTTTTTAACAAACTCCATTAGTGATTCCAAATCACTCTTACTTGTTTCCGCAGCGGCATTTTTTTTTGTCTCTCCCATATCTTAATTAAATCGGTTGGGAGGGCAGATTCAACCAACGGGAACAACAGGAAAGCATACTTATCCTGTGTAAGTCCTAGGGACTCAAGGGCACGAATTTGAGTTTGTAGTTTGTCGTACAGAGTCAGGAAATCTATCTTCGTTTTGTCAGTTATGACCAGTTTCAAGCGTTCTCGCACATATATTTGTATCAATGCGCTCTCTTTTCCAAAACGCTCCTCTAAATATTCAATAGCTTTATTGTAGTTGGCCTCCGTCGCTGGGAAGGACTCTACTATCTGCTTTACTATGGAGTACGACTTCGTGGATTGAAGAAGATATTGAAACATGTAGCGTGCATCTATTCTTAAATTTTCATGTATTTTGTTGAATTGAGTCCAAAATGTCAACCAGTTACGTGGATTTCCATCGAACTGAGGCAGTCGAATTTAAGGCAAATTCTGTTTCGCTTTCGTAGCGGCGTGTGCACCGTCAGCAGGGCGCCAAGTAGGGTTAGGAGACGTGGAGCTTTCGTTTCCGGTTTCGGCCGAAGCTATGGCATTTTTAACCTTGATTTTAAACGTAGATAGTTTCTCATAACAATCTTGTGCGATTTCGTATTCCTTTTCATACTTAGCATGAGTAATGGCAGCTTTCTTTTGAAGTAAGTTGAGGAATATCTCGTCCGATGTCTTTAAGTCCTTGTACTTTTCCTTAAGTTGATCAAGGTGAATTTCTAAATCATCTACATCTGGACCTTCAGCGGCCAGTATTTCTTGTAATTTGTTGACTGTCTTCAAATACGTAGCTCTGGCTGCTTTCCTCTTCTGTTTGGCAATTTCCATTTCAGTAGTCATTTTCTTCTTTCATTTTTGGCTCACTTAAAGATCGTTGACTTATTAACAATCCGATTGACGTATCGTAAGAATGAAAGAAACTTCGTCCAATCCCGACAGGGATGCCACTATGTTGATTACTTAAAACGCCAGGGTTCAAATACTTACGTCGTTATGCCAAAAACTATAGAAATTTTATTTATTGACACTCGTTAAGTACAAGGGAAAACATGACGTCTCGCGCTCCAGAGTATCAGTTGCTGAATAATCCAATATACTTAGCGCTACTACTACTGCAGCGCCACACTGTTGCCAATAAGTAGAATACATGCCGTAATAATTTTGAGAGGCTTACACAGTGGATTCACAACATATGCCAATCAGCGAGCCCCTATGGCCTAAGAGTTAGAGCAACTCGTTTTTAAATCGCATTTAGGCAATATTCCGGTCTCGTGTAATGTGTTTGACAGAGTAACTGAGATGGGTAGTGAGAGAGCTCAGGTTTCATACATCTGCTATGTAATGGGCAGATGCACATTAAATGTATCAGCTCACGTTGACCTGGAAAATCAGTTCAGTATCGTTTGTCATTCGATCACAGTAACAGCATAGGCAATGTAATTGGACTAAAGAAAACTGGAGGTTCAAAGCTATTGCTGGAATTCTAACAGAATACAACTTAGCTCTTTAGCTACTAATTAATCGTTTTCAACCAACTAACCTCTGATATAAACAGTTCTCAGGATTTGGAGTCTGAACAGCCAATTTCTCTTCTCCGGTCCATCTTGAAAGATGGATTTGCCTGTGTCCATAGACGAGCTTCACCCTGGAATCTTGCCTTTTGCAGTAGAATTGTTATCATCGATCAGGCCCCCGACAACAAAAATTTAGACTTCCAGGATACGGTGACACAGCCTGACAATTGAAACTACAGGAAACCCGAAAGTCAAAACATCGATTTCGTATCGCAAATTTGTGTACATAGGATAATCTGTCGATTTTTAAAAATAGTGGTGCTTTCGACCCTATTATAGGGAAATACACTTTTCTTTACCATTTTTGGTGTCATTCAAAGATATCCATTATAGAACTATTAACATGTTACTGACGAAACTCTTCTCTCTATCAACATGTTAATAGAGAGGGCTCTCTCTCATGCATCTTAAGTAAGACATACCATCAGCGTCACAACGGGACCAACCTCTAAAATGTGGCGCTTTTGGTGCCGAAAAGATATAATACCTGTCGGGGAGATTTCCGACACATATTTGCACCTGAAAAACACTGCCACGCGGGATATAGTAGCTCAAATCCTAAAAACTTCTAAGGCTTATCTACCTCGTGCGATGCTTAGGACTGGCATACACGTTTCCGCATCGGGCGTAGTTACACAGGCCAATAATTGAGCATCTATAGTTGTCATCCGTAACCTTTTTACTGCATGATGGTATGTTACTGATATTTTCTCCTCAGGGGGCTCATCTTCAGATGAGTACGGACATCACGACCCCGATGTACCTCAATGATCTTTACCCTCCCCCCGTTTTTCCCCCTTTGTAATGTTTTTTTTGGGGGGGGTCAGCTTGATATTTTGTGATAGCAAGCGGAAAACAGTTTATACTAATATGGTTTTATTTTATCTTTGTATCGGTGCTAACATTTGTGTTACAAAAATAAATATAAAAAATAATAAAAATGTTTTAAAAAAACTTTGTGGTGTCTCTACTAAAACACTAAAGGGCCGACGGCGTATCAATACCGATTTCCTGCGTGCCTAGCTGTGGCATTCCGAGCCTCCCGTACCTCTCAAGCGGAGGTACCCAGTGGGAAACTGCTTGGGCATGTTTGGAAAAGGCCCTGGTTAGGGAAGGGTCTGAGGGAGAAGAGTTGCGTGCGCCATCGGTAACAGTTTCGAAATGCCATTCTCAAAATGTTCCCAGAGGTGAGAACCTTGTTTGCGGATGGCTGGATGGTGTGACCTCCCTCCCATTTCTAGAAATCCTCCTTGACTTTGGCCTTGGACCCGTGCCTCTGCCTGGGCACGTTATGGGGCAGTTCACATTGTCCAGTTTTGAAGAATTCTCCGGTGGTTACCCATTTCCCTATTAGGAAAGGGTGGTAAGACGGGGTCTGGTGGGACCTCCGATCGAACTGGAAGCTAATCCGTGTTTTGGCCGCGGTAGCCTAGTGGTCATGGTTTCGGATTCGTGGCCAGCGGATTTCATTCAGTCGTGGGTTCGATCCTTGGCCGCCAAAGACCTGTCGTGTAGCCGGGGTTGATGCATGTTAAATCTGTCGGGGTCCAAAGTCCTCCCGTGGCGTGGTGCGGATGTCAGGAGAGAGAGTGCCAGCTCAGGTGTCGTCCTCGTCACTTGATCGTGGTTCAAAATTACGAGGTCCTTCGCCAATAGATCTCGTGTTACTTCTAGTGCGACGTTAATAAAAACTAATAAATAAATAATCCGTGATTTTTTAAGGCACAATGGCTACAAACCATGGTAAGTCGTTTTTGGCTCCCGAAGCTGTTAAAAAGTCTATATCAAATGGGTGAAAAATGGGCTAATCGAGTGGAACGCCATATTTGGAATAATAATGAAAAAAAAAAAAACATTTACAATCCAATGACTTGTGCAACAATTCTTCAAATTTCCTTTTTTTTCTTTATCAAAAGAGAAACTGACACTTTTGTTCATATATCGCCTTTTTTAATTCAAAAAGAAATTCAGGGAATGGTAGGAACCATTAAGGATTGAAAGAAACTTCGTTCTGGAGATCTCTTAATTGAAGCCAACAATTCAAAAAAGGCTGAACTTGTTTTGAATATGAAGACCTTATCCTGTGATCACTTCATAGCCTAGAAATCTGAACTATTCCCGTGGTGTCGTATCCTCAATTGATTTAGTGAATCTGTCGAAAAAGGAGAATTTGCAGTATCTGCAAGTTTGTGGTGTCTGGAGGATAACGATTAGGAGAGATGGTAGGGTGCTTAATACTAAGCACCTCATCTTGATCTTTTCGAATCCTACCCTGCCACAGACTGTTCAGGCCGCATATCTCCGACTCTCTGTCCGACCATACATTCCAAATCCTCTGAGGTCAGCGATATGACCATTCCAAGAATGCGTGTAGAGGACAATTGACTTGCGCTCGCTGTACAGCAACAGTGCACGATAATGCTTCCTGTAACACTGCAGAAAAGTGCGTCAATTGTCAGGGAAACCACCCTGCATGCTCTCTTTCTTGCACTAAATGGACTGAGGAAAAATACGACGGTCCAGAATCTGTCGTATCCCGAGGCTCGCCGTGAAGTCGCTTCCCGTACCCCTGTACAGGGAATCACCTAGGCTACGGCCAACCAAACAACGAAAGTTTCTAAATGCACCCAAATTTCTGAACTTCTTCTTACCACACAATCTTCCATTAAGACATCACAATCAAAGAAGAAAGTAAATGTTCCCCAAACCCTTCCTCTGTTAAGGCTCGTCAGACTAGGCCATTGGCCAGGTCAAAGGCTTTGCAGAGGCAAAAATTAAAACTTTCTGCGAAGAACAGCATTCATCGCAAAAAAAATCAGGGTCATTCACGGGGAAGTGGTGGTTTTACACCCATCGCCGAAAGATTATGACTCCATGGGGGGTCCTGGAGACGGAATCTTCCACTTCCAGTGCGCCCATTTAATGGCTTTTGTTTCCTGGAACTGCCACAGTTTATGACCCAGACTAGAGGATCTCAAATTCGTTATATCTACGCACCAACCTGTCTGTGTTGCTCTTCAGGAAACTTTTCTGAAGAGTAATATGACAACCCGAGTGCGTGGATATCATTGTGTACGACGGGATGTTGATGTTGTCATCACCTTCTTCTGGAGGTGTTTGCATTCTGGCACCCTAGAACTGTCCTCATAACATCTTTACACTGACCACATCGTTGCAGACTGTGGCTGTGCGAATTCATACCCGCACTTTAATAACAGTCTGCTGCATTTACCTGCCACCTAACGATGTTGTGTCACAAATGGATTTGGACCAACTAGTCGATCAGTTACCAGCTCCCTTCCTTCTGCTAGGTGACTTTAATGGACACAGCCCTCAGTGGGGGTACGATGGTATCAATTCTCGTGATCGGCAGATCGAGCAATTGATCTCTGATCAAAGTCTTTGTCTGCTTAACACCGACGAGAAGACGTATTTCCATGCTCCCACTAGGACATTTCATTCCCTTGATCTAGGCATTTGTTCACCGACACTGCTACCGTCGCTGAATTTAGAGGTTCTGAATGATCTACATAATAGGGATCATTTCCCCCTCCTAATCTCCTAGGTTCATGGTAGTGGGGTGCGATTACGTCCCCCCACTTACCGCTTCAACCGGGCATATTGGGATTTATTCACACGGTTAGCGGTTATTACCGGTGTGATGGTTCAAGATCAAGGTATAAATAGCTCTGTCCGACATGTCACTGCCTCTATCGTGAACGCTGCCGATGGAGCGATACCGAAGAGTAGAAATTCACAGAGAAAGATGAGTAAACCATGGTGGAATAAGGAATGTCAACCATCCTACAGGGAACAAAAAAATTGTAGGGTATGTTCAAACGATATCTCACAACCGAAAACCTCATCGCCTTTAAAAGGACAAGGGCGATTGCTCGCAGAGTAAGGCGACATAGTCAGAGATAATCTTGGATCAGGTATGTCTCTTCCATCACATCGTCTTCCACAAGTCAACAGTTATGAAGAAAGGTAAAAGCTGCAAACTCCCTGTATCAGGAATTTTCTATCCCGATACTAGAAACTGCAAATGCTGTGCATTCTTCACCTGTCGAAGTGGCCAATGTCATTGGCCACTCTTTTGCTAGTGTGTCAAGCTCCGATTCTTACAGCGCTACATTTTTAGCGACTAAGAATCATACTGAGCAGACGCCTATCAACTTCAGGTGTCGGCAACCACTCCCTTATAACTGTGACTTTGACATGTGGGAATTGAGAAAGGCTCTGTCCTTGACTAATAATACCAGTCCAGGCTCTGATGGTATAACATACGATATGCTTCGCCACTTGAGCGAGGATTCATTTGTCAGTCTCCTTTACCTATTCAACCGAATATGGAGGGAGCATGTGTTTCCTAGTTAGTGACAGGAAGCAATCGCTATTCCAATCTTGAAGACTGGTAAGGATCCAAAGAACCCTCTCTACTATAGACCTATCACTCTGACGAGTTGCTTTTTTAAGACCCTTGAACGTATGGTCAATGCCCGTCTCGTTTATCAAATGGAAAAGGATCAATGCATTCCTCCATTTCAGAGGGGCTTCCATAAAGGAAGATCCACTCTAGATAACATCCTTCTGCTGGAAAGTCAGATTCGTACTGCTTTCGTACGGAGGAATCATTTGGTTTCAATTTTCTTTGATATCCGAAAGGCATATGACCACACTTACTGCTATGGGATTCTGCGCACTTTATACGGTTATGATCTGAGAGGTAATTTGACTCTTTTTATCCAAATGTTTTTGTCCTTTCGTTCTTTTTGAGTACGTGTTGGACATTTTTTATCTTTTATCCAATTTGAAGGAATTCCTCTGGGCAACATTTTGAGCCCCACCCTTTTTATTTATCCTCTGACACCTATACTTTCTCATCTGTTCATGGACCATTATGCGTCGAAGATCTGCAGATTTCCTGCGAAGGATCGTCAATGAATATCATTGAGCGACGACTTCAGACCGCAATCAATAACCTGGTTACATGGTGTGACGTTAATGGACATAGTATTTTTGCTAGTTGTGTGCCAGAGTAGTTGTGTGCATTTTTGTAAGAAACAGGGTCCACATCCGGATCTTATCATTCGCATTCGTAATATATCTATTACCGTCGTCTCTGACGTCCGCTTCTTCGGAGTAATTTCGACCACAAACTCACTTTCCTTCCGCACATTTTACATCTGAAGAATAAGTGTGAGAAATCCCTCAACATCTCGAAGGTGTAGCCCAATACATCTTGGGGAGAGGATCAAACTTCTTTATTCCGAGTGTATCAGTCGGTTATTCTGTCTTGGATCGACTACGGATGTATCGCAGTGGCCGCGGTAGCCTAGTGGTCATGGTTTCGGATTCATAGCCGGCGGTTTTCATTCTGTCGCGGGTTCAATCCTTAGCCACTAAAGACCCGCAGGGACTGATGCACGTTAAATATGTCGGGGCCCAAAGTCCTCCCGTTGGCGTGGTGTGGAAGTTAGGAGAGGGGTGCCACCTCAGACGTCGTCTTCGTCACTTGACCGAGGTTCAAAATTACGAGGTCTATCGCCAATAGCCTTCGTGTTGTTTCTATTGCGACATTAATTTAAACTAAACTAAAACTAAACGGATGTATCGTTTACGGATCAGCCTGCAAAACAACATTGCGGAAGCTTGACCCAGTCCATCATAATACTCGGAGAATCTGCTGTGGTGCGTTTCGAACGTCACCTGTGCAGAGTCTCTATATGCTTTGTAACCAACTACCTTTGGCTTTACGGCGCCTGAAACTGTAGCTCTATTATCATTTCAAAATGTCATCTCTTCCTTCACACCCATTGCAGAATATTCATGTCAGCCCCTCTGTACGGAGATTATACAGTGCTCAGCCGCCTCTTATCCGTTCTTTCTCTGAGAGGGTAAAAGAAACCATCAAAGAACTTGGTCTACATGACTTAAGTGTTCGACAGCAAAAATTTAATTAAATTTCCTCTTAGGAATATGCCAAGTTTTGTATATCATAACACCTTTGCTTCATACATCAAAAGCACCACATGTCCAATTGTTTTCCAGAGTATCTTTGCCTTCTATCGCAGTCAGTATATGGACTTAGTTCCAAATTACATGAACAGATCGAAAGGAACTGGATACGTCGGCTGTGGTCTCGTTTCATATGACATCAGGCACAGTTACCGGCTCTTCCTGTAGTGTCTACACTGCTGAAGATGTCGCCATTTACTGTGCTCTCAGATTAGTCGAGAAATCCAGTTCTCGAAAGTTCGTAGTATCTACTGACAGCATGAGCGTCCTGAAAACATTGGTACCTCTGGACGATCGCATTCATCCTATTGTGATTGACATTGCATCTATTGTTTGTAATCTGCATAACAGGGGTTATGTTGCAAAATTCTGTTGGATAACTAGTCATGTAGGTATTTTAGGCAATCAACAAGCGGACTCGGCTGCACGTTTGGCATCGAATCCTCTGGAGCTCGCAGTCCCGCTGGATGATATCAAACATCACATTTCAAAGATTATTCAACAGACATGGCATGAATCATGGAGTCTCTAGTCGCACAACAAGTTGCACTCGGTAAAGCCGATCTTTGGAGAGTGACCTGTTGTTCCAATGCGAAGAGCGGATGTCAGATTGTCTCGCCTTCGCATTGGACATACTCGATTTACCCATAGACATCTCTTATTTGGAGAGGGGGCTTCGAGTGTCCTTCCTGCCATGTCCCTTACATGATTCATCACATTTTAATTGCGTTTCCTGTTTTTGATCATCATCGTCGTATTTTTTTTCAGTCATCAGTTTTAAACCTATCTGACTTGGTGGGGGAAAACCCCCAACACAACTTATTTGCTTTTTTAAAACATATTGACCTTTTACACCAAATTTAATATTTTAGTTTTTTCTTATTTTACACCGTTTTTCTGAATTTCACTTGGTGTGTGTGAGTGTGTGTGTGTGTCATCAAATTTTCGATCGTTAATTTAACCAACTTCCCATCAAGCTAGAGCTTTGAAATTTCGGGAATCGTTCGTACTCGCCTAACAATGCAATATTTAGACGTTTGCGACAAGTTTTAACTAATATTTCAATAATTTTAATAAGTCAAAATATTCTTTCCTCTCGGCGCTTTTAGGATTGAGGAAAAATTTTTTTCCCTCTCTGGGAACAGCGGGCACTCCCCACACCACATGAGGCCTCGTAAAACTATTGTACTCACAAAGGGGAGATACTATCTCCCCTTTACTATCTCCGAGATAGTAAGGGTTGCTGACTTTTAGTCAATAATCATGAGCAAGAAAGAAAGTTTCCAATATTTGGCACCATGTCTTATCACAATAATTTTTTCTGAATTCTGGTTCCCATTTTTTTTTAAATAGAATGGCTTACAAACTTTCAAATGCATGTTTTGATTTTATGAGTAATATGAATTTTTTAATACGCTCACAAATGTCTCTTTTTTAAGTAAATTTTAAAGTTAAAAATAACCAACAGTTTTAACTAATATTTCAATAATTTTCTTTAATAAACTTTGCCACCATATAAAAACGTTGTTTTTAAAAACGTTGGTTTTTATATCGAATTATTTCAGTATGTGTTTGATTCATATTTTTAATTTCTTTTTATCCTGATTGATTTTAACAAGTGTTTGGCGCAGCATAGCCTGCTTTGGTTCTTGCGCCATTTAACTTCACAGTCACTGATATTTTTCGTTTCGCTGACCTTCCAATCTTGATGACCGCGGTAGCCTAGCGGTCATGGTTTCGAATTTTTGACCGGCGGTTTTCGTTCAGTCGCGGGTTCGATCCTTGGCTGCCAAACACCCACCGTGTAGCTGGGGCTGATGCACGTTAAATATGTTGGGGCCCAAAGTCCTATCGTTGGTGTGGTGTGGAAGTTAGGAGAGGGGGTTCCAGCTCATGTGTCGTCCTCGTCACTTGACCATGGTTCAAAATTACAAGGTTCGTCGCCAATAGCCTTCGTGTTGCTTCTAGTTCGACGTTAATAAAAACTAAATTAAACCGCCCAATCTTAATTCCATTATCTTCCATTTCTACAGGATATTGACTCGTTTGTACTCGACAATATTTTCTTATTGTCTTTGCCATTATAATATGCGCTAGTGTTCCGCACTCATCAACTAGGTGAATTTTTTCAAGTCTACCTTGTAATTTCGAATCACGATTAAGTGGTAAGGTAGGCACCTGAGCTGGTTGACTACTCTCCACACCGTCAAACATTTCCCTAGTCTGATTTAATAGAGCATTTATTTGGATCAGGCGCTTTCGCGTTTGTAACAAAATCTCGCCAATACAACTCGACATTTGGAGAGATTTTGGCAAGAACAATCGAGATGAATGACATCCGCCAAATCTATGAATAAATGTCAAGTTATACATTAGATTTCCTAAGGATTAGCATCTATTTGACTGGTCCTGAATAAAAACGTTCGATGCGTGTAAAATTTCGAACCGTTTCGTTTAATAATGTATCACGCCATACCGGTTCTCATCCCAATCGAATGTTAGAGTGTATTAGTAATTTTGGGGACTTTGGAGTACTTTTTTAAGGATTTGGTTTTAATAACGTTGCACTAGAAGCAACACGATGGCTGACGGACCTGACGACGGACCTCGTAATTTTAAAGCGACGAGGATGACATCTGAACTGGCACTTCCCTCTCTTAACTTCCCCACCACACCAATGGGAGGAACTTGGGCCCCGACGGATTTAGCGTGCACCAGCCCCGGCTACACAGCGGGTCTTTAGTGGCATCAAAGCTCGAACCCGCGACTCAACATAAATTGCCGGCTACGAGTCCGAAACCATGACCACTAGAATGGATTCCATGGCTACCGATGCCACACTTTTTTTAAAGGAAAAACAGTCTTCAAACAATGAATTTTGATGTATTATTTCTTTAAAGGACTTAAAACGTAGAATTTCTTTTTTTTCCGCTTCACACACACATACACACGATCATGGTCGTGAACTCATGATCGACATTGTTTCTTTTTATTCCTGATGTTCCTAAAGACGCAGCATGTTGTGCGATGTTAATAAACAATCATTCACATTTAAAATTTAGGTAAGGTTATCTTTTCCCTCTTTTTTACTTATGGAATTTATATGTATTAATGTACAACAAACAAGCTATTTAAAAAAGAATAGTGATAAAAAAAAGTGTTAATATTATATACTTAAAACTCTTTGTAGGAAATAGTTTCTATAAGCATTGATTATTTTGTGTTTCATATCTTTTTTTTGTTTGATTAATGATAAAGGATTAACTTGTTAGTTATTTATTAACAGTACTTTTTACTCAATAAAAATGCATACAAAGATTTATTACAGCGTGAAAAAACATCTTTATTCAATAGCAAAAAAAATTGCATCATGATTATTATATTATCAAGTTAGCGACTAAGTTCGATAACAACTTGAAAGTTACTTATGCAGCACTTAAATAAAATCAAAGTAGACTTTATCAAATCAGAAAAGCTCTTTTACTAAATGTTTTATGCTGTTTATTACTTCCCAACGCGTTACCACAGCCAATGTATATTATCATTTTGAATTTGTAGTCAAATGACGAGATTGATACTTAAGCTAGCGCCCTACTCTCCATATCTAAGCTAACGACAATGTGTAGAGCATTAACCTAATTAGGCTTATTATTATTATGCTTGTATTAATCTCAGTTAAACGAAGAGAAATAAGGGCTTACCTTCTATAGTTTGTTATAGGAATCATGATCCCGAAGTATTCTAATGATCTTTTTCTTTCCTTTGGGGTATACTGTCTTTGATAGCGCTAAAATTATACAGGCGGCGCACCCCTGAGATACCCTATCGATTATTTCCTATTTTCGACCCTCCGTCTTGCACACTAATTTGTATTTTTTTTTTCTGGTGGTTAGATCACAGTTATACCTTTATTGGCTCAGCATAGCCATATATGGCTCTTTCGCCAGTAAACTCCAACATCACTCACTCCCAATTTAGTAAAACAGACCTCGAGGCTGTTCGATGTTAAGACCATTCGACTGCTGCGAACACAAAGAATTTTTAAATCAATACAAATATATTTGTATCATTTATTCAGCTCGGGAATAATTTTTTTTCTCTCGTTTTTCTCCAACGAGAACTGGAGGACATTTATACAAGATTTTAAAACTATGCATATAATCTTTATTGATATGGATTTCGATAATGGAAAAATTCCCCAAATTTGAAATTTTTAAAATCAAATTTGAGCTTTCTTGACTGAGATTTAAGGTGGGGAATTTTGTGGCGTTGCCCAATATAGGACAGACGTAAGTTAGAAGATGCGATTTATTTTCTCGGGGTGTTTAAGCCTTAAGGCCTTTTGTACCTAAACTGGCTGAAAATTATAAGCGAGACCGAATTCTACATTTGTTCAGGAGTAAATTAACCCCGGTTGTCGTCAATAAGCAATTTAAAAAGTCTGCCTCGCACTGCAGCGATTTTCATTAGACGACTCGTGTTTTTTAATTTATAATATGCTACGGTCGCCAACAGATGTCTACCAATAATTTTATACACTTATATATATATTTTCCTATTTTTATTTCATTCATTCTTTCTTTATAAGCTGTTCAATTTGAGTAACTTTTATGCATATGTAATATTTTTTAAGGTTTACAAGTTAATTTAGCATGAACGAATCATCTGCATCAAGGAGGAAAGTGTTGAAGAGGTGGAAAGTAAGGACGATAAAAGTGTTGAAAGTAGGTATAGTCTTTGAATTAGTATGACTTCGAAAGAAATGAAGAAAAAATATCCAGCAGTGATATAGATCACAATGTGAGTAATTGTGAATAAAATGAGTAGATATAATGAATATTGTACTAGAGATCAGAATGAGGAAGCAAGATCTAAGACAAGGAGGATAAACCCAACTTTGGATGAAATAAATTCATTTTTTGCTTTGGTTTTATTAATGTACCTCAAGTTTAAAAATGTACTGTTTCTGAATATTGGTCGAAAATTTCGATCATATGGACATTTTTTTTTTTTTTTTGGTAAATACATACTATGAGATAGAAGCACAAATTTTACGATAGACGCATTTCACAGATAATATTGACAATCAGAAAATAACAAAATTGTCAACATTTTTTTTGCATCATTTTAAAAATTATATGTTGACGAGTGACTCGTATTGTACAAGAGAAGGCTGTGGCCGCGGTATCCTAGTGGTCATAGTTGACCGGTGGTTTTCGTCGAGTCGTGGGTTCGAGCCTTGATGCCACAAAAGACCCAACGTTTAGCCGGGGCTGATGCAAGTTAAATCTATCAAGGCTTAATGTCCTCCCATTCACGTGGTGAGGAAGTTTGGAGTGGGAAGTGCCACTTCAGGTGCTTTCTCGTCACTTGACCAAGGCTCAAAATCACGAGATCTGTCGCCAATCGCCCTCACGTTGCTTCTAGTGTGAAGTTAATAAAACCAATCAATCAATCAAAACAACTCTTAAGTTTGTTTGTACCGGTTGCTTAGGAGTTATGGTCGACAACTTGCGGCCGGCGTTGTTTCCGCTGAGTTGTGGGCTTGAGTTCTGATGCTTATAAGAATCAACTGTACAGCGGGACTAAATTTATAGACGCTCCTCCTCTCTAAAGTCACCCTATGGCGTATTATGAGAGTTTAAAGAGGGTGGTGCTAACTCAGGAGTCGAGTCCTCGTCACTTAACCGAGGTTCAAAATGATGAGGTCAGTCGCCTTGTGTATATTCTTAGTTCGACGTTAATAAACAATAAATCAATACTACTTATTTATGCTTTTATTCAGTCATGTTAAAAACTATTGTATTATTTTATAGCATTTAGATGTTGTATATGTAAATTTGGGTTTTTTTTCCGGGGTCCCAAGAAATCGTAAGACTTTCATGCTTTTGATATTTCCGGGAATTATACTTTATATTCCTGGGAGTAAATGCGTGGATACATAAAATTATAAACTGAAATAAAATTAATGTCTTGTCTAAATTAAATCCAAAAATAATTTTAATCTCTGTCTTGTTTTTTCTAAATTAATCTCTTGTCTAAATAGAAGGAATGCACATGTCTAAAAATCTGCTATTTTTGCCAGAACGAAAACTGGAGCTAAACTGAAGAAAAAAAAAAAAAAAAGAATCTGTTTATTTTGGTTCGCTTTGTACTGCACGGCATCGCCTGTCTTCAGCAAGTCTGACAGGCTCCTTATATCGTAAATATCTCCCACGTCATAGACTGCCACTGGAAGTATTACATCTGTCTCACTATTCGACATATTAATACCTTTTAGGGCTCAAAGCTAATCCTTCCGGACGATTTTGGGCTGTAAATAAGATGGTCCTCTTGTCATCAGTTTTGACGTTCCCTCTCGCATGCGCTCTGAAGACGTTGTTAACAATAGAATTGTCATCAAGCTGAGGAAAAAAATCGATTAGCTTGAGGTACGCCTACCTCGAAGTATATATAAGGATTTATAGAACCTCCCCTTCCACAGAGCAGTGACTGATCTCACTTCGGAGTAGATATTTTCCCTGACGAATGCTGTAAACGAATCACTGCCCAAATCTTCGGACTCGAAAGAAGTGAGGGTGGAAACTTTGGACAAGATATTTTCCACAATGGACCAAAAATTAGAAAAAGCGATCCACTCAATGACAAAGGTCCTACAATAGCAAGAGTTCTAGCTTGAGCTTGTAAGGGCATTTTCGGCTATCTAGTTGTTCATAACAAAGCTAAGAATTACGCTGAGGAACATAATTGTAAGAATACATTGCTTGTTTCCCTAAATCATATTTTAAAAATGAATAATTAATATATTTTATTAGAGTATTTTGTAGCTCAATGTATAATGCAAATTAATTTTGGAATCTATGAATATTCTTATTTTATGTAACTATTATTGATACGAATTAAAAATAACTAATTTTTATATTTTTTC
Organism: Nephila pilipes; assembly: GCA_019974015.1. NCBI lineage: Eukaryota > Metazoa > Arthropoda > Arachnida > Araneae > Nephilidae > Nephila > Nephila pilipes. The sequence continues at coordinate 772,199 of BMAW01004455.1, forward strand.
AAACTTTGAATCATTTCTGGGAAGGACTCTACGTTTCGAGAAATTCCTGAGAAAGAAGGTGAGGGGGTAATCAAAAATCCTTAATGTAAACATGGCAGTAAGCATTAGAAAATAACTATTTTTCTTTAGCCAATTCAGGGGTCTATATAATTGCAGATATAATAATCAATCTAAAATTTCGCGCTGTAATTTATTTTCAAAATTTGCAGTAAAGGCAAATGTTATAAGTTAATTTCGAGTTTTCTGATTTTATTGCGTCTTCGCCAGAAATGTATTTCTGGAAGGGCTCACCAGGAGTGCTTTCTTGAGGAAGAGAGAAAATATAATGACTTCCCAATGCAATTGTTCTGTGAGGGATCTTTTCTTTAATACATTTTGATCCTGAACCTTCTCAAGCTAACTCCTATTCTTTTAAATATCCACCCAACAGGAGTAACAGTTAAAGGAAAACTTTCTATTCATCCAAGCTGTTTTGTGTGTGTGTGTGTGTGTGTCGGAAAATTACTAAAGTGATAAGTTATCATGTCACCGGACCGGACCAGTTACCATGTTCAATTCAAAACGCGTGATTCGATGAGTGATTTTAAAAGAGTACATGTGTGGAACACCGAGTGATTTTGGACTGATTGATTCTATTCGACGCTATGCTAGCGCTGCACTCCTGTTAAGTTCGCTAATTTCGCTTTTCTCCAGTGTATTTGATTCCATATAAAAATTTAAATCGTAATATTACGAATAATAATGTCATAAATAGAGAAATGTTCCTAGTTCTTTTGTTCCTGGTTCCACGAGACCATATCCGGACTACATTGAAAATTGAACGTTTCTGAAATAGAACGTCACACACAACGCTAACATATATAGAAAATATAAAATTTCACTTTCTGTAAGTTAACCTTCCTAACATGAATGGGTCTATCGATCTATTTCTATAATTTGTTTCTTGATAGCTCCCATGGAATTGAAGTATAACATCTTAAAACTAAATGTGAGTGGAAATATTTAACCATTCCAAAAATAAACACATTCCATATGAAACTTTAGATATTGTTGTTGAATTAAAGTTGTGCTGACCTGAAACTAATTCTGCAGATGAAAGAGTTTTTTCAATTGGTATTGATTTTTGGACTAGTGAAAAATCAGGATTAAATGTTGATACTTTAGCTGCAGCAATGAATATGAAGGACTCAATGTGAAGGATATTTCCTGCTCCGAAATTCCCAATATATTGTTAGAAAATGATATATTGACAAAAATATTCATTTAATGTTAAAATATTCGTTTAATTAAATAATTAAAAGGGATGTAAGCATAATTAGATTTTTTTTGTTTGAATTAATAAAAAGTTTCATTTATTTACGCCATACTTTTTTCTTAAATATTTTCCTCCTCCTTATCATTGTAAAAAAATTGGTCACCTTAATAATAATAATAATAATTTAGATATATATAGTGTGTGTGTTTTTCGTGGTTAGGTTGATAGCCCTATGCCTAAACCTCCAACCTTGTGGACCAGATTATTGTTACAATCCCCAAGGGGTAGGGTACTCGGCTATACTTGCCGATTTTTTGGTCACCTCTTACGACATGCAACATATATATAAACTATAAAACTATAAAGTTATGATAACAGTATATACTAAAAATTTCTATTTGAAAATATCAAAACCATTTTGAATTGTAACTATTGGAATAATAGATTATTAATAACAATTCGGTAATAAAAAATTATACAAAATTAAAAAAAAATCAAAAATGAAAATTAATATCAGAAATATGAAATGATTTAATGAATAAAAAGTTAAACTCTTAAAACCGGAGGAATAAAAAGATAAATTTATTTAAAACCATGCCAGCAACTTTTTTTATCCTATGGAAAAACTACAAATAGAGCTATTACATGATCCCACTTTAAGTGAGAATATAATGAAAATTACTACAATAAATTTACAAAAAAAATTAAAGATAGCAAAATTACTTACAAATTTTATAAAAAATATGGAAATAAATGAAAAATATATAAATTAATCAATTTTTTAATAGAATAATTAGAGTTCAAACACAAATAGGTATCGAAAACTTCATAAAAAAAATAGAATTAATTTTTGACTAAATATTTAACAATATAAAAACAAGACAGATATACTTGGAATTTTATTTTATTAATTCTAAAATTATTTATTCTACCTTTTAATCAATATGTTTCAAATGTGATTCAAAAAAATTAACCAGAAAATCACTTTCAATACAGGCCGCGGTAGCCTAGTGGTCATGGATACAAACTCGAGACTGGCGTTGTTTTCGTCGAGTTGTGGGTTCGAGCCCTGATGCCATCAAAAACCCACTTGAATGTTAAATCTGCCGAGGTTACAAGTCCTTCCATTGACGTTGTGTGGAAGTTTGAAGAGGAAAAAGCCAGCTGAAGTGTCACCCTCATCACTTAATCGAAGTCAAAAATGACGAGAATCGCCATCGTGTCGTATCTTTAAGTTTTTACATTAGTGAACAATCACAATTCTAATGATGTTAATTGATTTGATCCAACTATTTGTTCCATAAATACAATGTAAAGGATCACAATTTCAATCAGCAAAAAATAGAGAATATTATATTATTAGCTTTACCAATAAATCTTTTCGTAAGATTAATTTTAATAATCTTCTTAATAAATATAAAATAATTAATTCCTTTTAAAAATCACAATTCTCAAAAAAGCTTTTAAATAAAGTAAAAGATGGTTGTAATCTTTTTAATTACAAAAATAAAATATCATTATTCATTATCGCATTCAAATATCATTATTTCTTTTAATTTAAAATTTAAAAATAATGATATTTGATTGTGTAATGTTTGCAAAAAGTATATGAGGAATATCAACTTGTGATTACAGGTAATTTGGATATTGTTGAGAATAAAAAATGAAAAGATAAAATGAATCATTGGGACTATTTTCACACTTTTATATAGCATTTTCAAAAATAGTTTTTACATTAAGAAATAGATTATTTTAAATATTAATAATTTTACTACCAAAGTAGCGAAAAGTCAGGATTTTCCAATAGAATCTCTTAAAGATTGTAAATAATGATATATATATATATATATAAGTAGATACTAATACTAATAAGTATATTGATCTGAGGGATTTAAATAAAGTCTGTGTAATCAGGGGTGTATTTATTATTTATTAATGTAACAACTGCTAGATGGCGCCCCTAGACAGCATACTTATACGGCTTCCCTGTGGTGGAGGAACGGAAGCAAAAGTGATTAATTCGGCTGCTGGAGAATCTGATGTACACTATCACGTGGGAACCCCTCCCATTACTGTTTTCCCCACCTTTTTGTATCTATGTTAGAACACCTGTAGCTGAAAATACTTTAATTACTAGAAGAGATCCCATGTACAGAAAATAAAATCATATTAGGCCAGAGAAGAATTATTGCTGCTTATTCAATGATTTCCTATTTATCACAGTGGACTATATCTGTTATTAATCTCCAGGACACATTTGTTATTATTTATGCAAAGTACCTAATAATTATACTATTATATGCAACAAAAAAAATGTTTACATTAATTTAACATGCATCTTGAGAATAATTATTCCTTTAGGGTTTTGAGCAATAATCCGAAAATTTTTTTTAATAGAATTATAGCATTATATTAGTAAGTGAGTGTTAATATTGATAATATTAAATTGCCTCATGTGTTTTTAACTCCAAAACTTCATAAAATTTCTATTAAATTTAAACCAGAAAATTATGGTTTGAATGCACATATTGTTTTTCCTGGTGAACATTACAAAAAAATTATACAAAATATTATATATTGATGATTATTACTAAATGTTGTGCAGATATTTGTGAAATATATTAATAATAAAGATATTTATGCTATTCATAGTTGTGATTTTGAATATCTTTTTAATGCTATTGATATAGAGGATTTTATTAAAGTTTTAAAAGATATTTATAAGAAACTATAATTAACAAAAATAACGCAATAAAAAAATTTGGTTCCTTAGCTATGTTAGTCTTAAAATAAAATTATATATTTTGTCAACAATATGATTAATCAACAGATTAAATGTATACCACAAAAAAAATGACTGCAAGTAATTGTTAAGCCAGTATTAATTTAGATTTTTATGAAGATAATTTTTTGGTTATAACAGTTTTAGAATGTTTAGATACATTGATGGAGGTTTCCCCCCAAATTAATAATATTAATAAAGATGTTAAATTTTTTAAAAAATCTTTTTATCCCGAATATTTAAATTTTTTACAAGCTTGCGAAAGATTTAAATATTTTTTTGAAATTAGAGGATGATAAAATCTCTAGCAATATATTTGATAAAAGAGACATTTTTTTTTTTCTCTTTTGAGAATTATAAATTACCCTTTGGGAAGTTCAAATGCAGAATATTTTTAGGAATATAATTCATTAAGAAATCATACGTAATATTAGATTCATGACCAAGAAACAGAATATTTAAATTAACTTAGATATTTTTTAAAGAAAGTTATTTGCGAGCAGGATTTCTTTTGAATTTTACTAAGAGTAATTTAAAATTTAACTATAAAAATTTAGTTAGTTTCTTTTTAAAGTTTGTTTCTTACATTTGTTTTTAAATTTCATTTTTTTATCACTTTTTAAAATTTGCTTTTAAATTTTTCTTTTTATTCTTTTTTTCTATTTTGCTTTAATTTTTATTTTTGTTTTATAGTCTTCTTTTGAATTAATACTCTTTTTCTCTGATAGAAGATATTACGACATTTAATGTTATAGCGTGATCAGGAAAATCTTGATTTGCAAGCGTTACTTTAGTGAGATATTGTCGTTGTGCAAAATGTTTCATGTAATTTTTTATAATTTTTTTTTATTTAATCCATTTATTTCTGATATTGTTCATTTGTTACAGATTTGTTGAGATTTGTTTGTTATACTCGTAAATCTTTGTCTATCTATATATTTTACTTAATTTCTTCTTTAACAATGTTTTTTTTTTTTCGTATTGTTTATAATAATTTTCTGCTGGGTTTGTTGGGCCTGTAAAGCATATTTAACCAACTAATCTGTTAAAAGCCAGATTCAGAATTTTTAAATGTTATATTGTATTCACATTATGGTTTTTCTTTCCTTTGTTTTCATTGTTTTTCATGAATTGGTTTGTACTTGTTCATAATTTGATCTGGATTTTCTTGCTATTTTTGTTAGTTTAGTATTCTTTCAGTTATTTGACCTCTTTCTTAAATGTTTTGTTACGTAACCTTTATTTTCTTTTTTAAAGGTTTTTAGAATTAGAAAATGTTTAATTTATGCGTTTGAATACTACTTATACGCAAAACAGTCAATGAAAGGGAATCCTTTTTCTAAAGGAACTCTACAAATAACTAAAATATCAGGATGAAAAAAAAAAAAAAAATCCAAGTAAGAATAATGAATAAACTGGCCATTTAAGTAGATAATAAAGCAGAAAATATGGGAACACCTAAAAGAGAAAGACGCAGAGATCGAAAAACACAAGCATGTTAGATTTTATGGTTTAGCTTTTCTTTTCTAAGAGCATATCAATGTGTACGATACATCTTGTTCATCTTAAAAATACTTGTATAAAAATATTCGTAACCTAAAATAAATATAAGCTAAATTGGGTCCAATCGACCTATAGGACAAAACGTAGCTTTTTTTTAACAAGTTACGAAGCTTAACCATCTTGTAAAATTTGTAAATCCTTCAGTTCCAGAGCTATGGAAAAAAAATAAACTTCTAAGAGCAGGTAGACAGATTTCGACTCGAAAATGATCATGAACATATGGAGAGACAAAAAGAGCGGTTCGCAAGGCTAAAAAATAATATAAAAGCAAGTTTATATGAGAACCGAAAATAAAGTGTTCTTGCTTTTTGAAGAAAAAAATGAGTTGTTTTTTTTTCTCTCCCATCCCTAATCATAAATATACTTGTGTGGAAATTAGCGAGTGTTTAGAGGAGCTTAGTCAAATAAAGCCCCTTGCGTCGATAAAACCAACTAATCAATCATCAATAGCTCTGTTCGCACAGCTCGTAAGAAATTAAATTCAAAATAAAATCGAGACAAATCAAACCAGTCCTCATTTAACCCCTTCATTGTCTCCGTGGCCTTCGTTGAGCTCGTGGCTGGCGAAGAGTCGCCAAGGGTTAGAGCAAAGGCTAAAAAAATATTAGTACAAACGAGTTGCCGAGGAAGTACTGACTTAGTAGACTTGTTGCGTAGTGGAGCTGATGAACGTTAATTCAATCGGAGCTCAAAGTCTTCAATTTGGTGTAGCATGAATGTATACGTGGAGATTAGGGCACCAGTTCAAATGTTCGACTTCGTCATCTGACCATGGTTCAAAATTACGAAAAAGGCTTATTTGGTAGTGGACCTTGTGTTGAGTAGAAATAAAGAGTTTGAAAATAAAGATATTAGTATTAATGTCGAAATAATAGTGCTCGTTCATAAGACGAGCAGTTCTAAAATTTTATATTTATTAGATACAAATGTTAACTCTTTCTCTTAGTGATGTAATATAAATTAATGTTATCGACTCAGGAGCTGAGATTACTCGTCGAAGGTTGAGGAGAGCAGCTTTTATACCAAAAACTAATATTTAATTATATGCCACGGGGCATTTTCAACTTCCCGAATGGCTGTCTGAGAAATTGTGTAAGCAAGGTGACAAACAGCTCGAGGGCATTTAAGAGCCAACCTATCGCATACTTTAGAAAACGGGTTAAGACGTCGTCATGGTATCGGGTTCACTCGGGCCGAGATGTCTCATCAGAAACGAGCCTTTGAGAGGTCCGCAGGTAGAGTCGTCTGCAGCTTTCTAGACTCGGGAAGGATTACATCGAAAATACGAACAAACGAATGTGATTTTTCAGGTTAGTCTGTTTTGCCTCACTAGAAAGCGATTTACCAAAGTCTCCTGGAAATAAGAAATTCCTACAAAAAAAGAACTAACTTTTATTTTTAAAGAAAAATTATCCAGATTATTTAACATATAGTGCGGGGGGGGGGAGTATGTTTTTATTAATTTATCATTAATTCTTTGATGTAATACAAGTACTCAAACTAATTTTTAATAAGTAAAATTCGCGTGGGTTTCACTCTATGAAGTACGGTGGTAGTTTTTATTTACTTAATTTACTTAATTTACTTTCGATTACATGACTTTTCCAAGCGACTGGTATCATAGTCATTTGACTGTTTATAACTAACATTTCATAAATATAACTCTATTACATTAATGGTGTTATTTTATCTCTTAGATCAAAGCAAAATTACTTTTTGGGGGGAATACTGATAAGCGTCATCCCTGTTTCGCTCAGTTTCACTACTATCCGCTTTCCATAGAGACATACTGAATGCAAGGTTTTAAAGCAGACGAGTTGTCGTTGAAAATAATAAAAGTTTTTATAAGAATTAATATTTTTTTCTTGAACATTAACTTACCGGCCCAACTTCGCAAGCGCACCGTGAATAAATTTATTTTTCTTGTTCTATAAAAATAAAAGAGTAATGGTGCAGTAGGTATTAGTGTATGATCAGCTGCCAAAGTATTCACTGCTATTGCCGAGACACTTCAATTCTGAGAAAGTTGCGGTTCATTATCAGTAATTATGTATAATGAGAAGTTTTAAAAACTAAGTTAAACGATATTTTAGTAAAGCGTTTATTTTAAACGTTCGGTTGACTTGATCACCAAGATATTCGTTACAGGCCCCATGCTTAATATATCACGTTTGTTTGGTTCACATTAGACTACTCTATCATAAGTAAAGTAATTTATTTTATCATACCATACAATAAATATTTCTGAAGTGATAGTGAAAAATATTTCTTCACAATAGTAAACAATTCTTATTCGAAAAAGGTAAAATATTGAACGTTTCAATGGAAATTCTTTTTTTTTTCAACTGTTAAAATATTTATAAGCTTATTTTAGTGATTCTTTTGTGAGTCAAAAAACATTTTATAATATTTTCAAAAATTATAAATATTTTATAATATTTATAATATTTTCAAAAATGTATTTCAGCAGAAGTCTTCATTATTTTTTGCTTGTTCGGATACACCTTTTTTGCATTCAGATAGACAAAATAGTACAGATTTTAGGAAAAAAGTGGGATTTCCTTAGGATTATTACGCACACGAAATCGGAATGGCTGGAAGACGAGATATTTAACAAATCAGAATAACGAAGCAAACTGTAGTTATAAAATGAGAAATAGTATTCTATAAAGTAATTAGCAAAAATAAAATTATGACAAGCGCCTTTAAAATATTTGTCCATTAGTGCCTTACAATGCCCCTGCTCTCGTTTCAATAAATAAATAAAAAAAAAAAAAATGTCTTCCCTTTCTTAACTATTTATTGTAACATTCAGACATTTGACGCTTCGTACTTTTCGGTTGATTTTATTTATTTAACGAACGTTTTCCGTTTTGCATTTCTCTCTCCGACACAAAGGCTCCTTAATTGTCAATGCGCCTCGTCATTTCGAATCACGGTCATATGACGCAGTCGACACCTGAGTAGGAACTCCGCATCTTCATCGAACTTAGGTGGAGAATCGAGCCTCCGCAAATCGACAGCTAAAGACACGATTCTGTTAACTAGGTTATCACTAACTGCGATTTCTAAAAAGAAAAAGTAATCCTTCAACACTGCTAATTTTCGCTGACCAAGTTTAAAAAAAAACACATCTCACCAAGGCCAGTTCATTTTAGTGTTTTTAAGTAGAGAAGGAAAATAAAGCGAATCGGGTTTTATGAGATTTGCACGTGGCTGACCTCTCTGAGCTCTACCTACAGCCTTTCGCTTAAAAATTCGGTACGACTACATCCTTTCGGGGAGGCGTACTACCCGATGGAGAGAGGGAAAAAAATTGAGAGAATTTCCTGTCCATCCGAAAGGAAGTTTTTCATTCCATAGAGTGAGAGGATGCTGTCCCTCAAAGCGAGGACGAAACTCATCACTTGTCTGTGGTTCAAAATGAAGAGGTCCGCCGCCAGCTGTTGCACTGACCAAACCTCTCTCGTCAGAACGTGCGTTTGAGTTTTTATCTATACAAGTTCATTTGGTAAAAAAAAAAAAAAAAAAAAAAAAAATTAAAACACGGTACGCAATTTAAAACAGGTCAAATGGTCCATATCTGAAGGAAGAGAGGCCTTTAAACAATTTTTTATATGACTGGAAAATATATTTCCCATAAAAAAAAGTTTTGAAAAACCAAATTAATTTCTCATGATAAGCTAAAAATGAAATTTATTTTTTTAAATCAGCCCGCAAAATATTTTAATTTGTCGGTACAAAAGAATAGCCCTATAAATAGTCAAACAGCAAGGGATTTAACTTTAATGTTTTTAAAATACTTGAAATCAGCAATCAAATTTCTGAAAAATAGTTGATAATTTTTTGTCGGACCTTTAAATAGTTATAAAAAAATTTACCACAACAATTTTAAAAATTCATATTGAATTGATTATTGATATCTATTATTTTCTTTTCATAGCGGAATTTTTTCTTTTTATGATTTTGTTATCCGAAAAAAGAGCTCATATCATGTTATTGAATTATATATAAATATATGGTGCTGCATGCTGTGGTGTCATGAGGAGGCATTTATAATTCTATGCGTTAACAAAATATTTATGAGCAGAAGAAAAAAAATATATGCAAATTTATCTGCATAACTATTGGCCCCCGTACATTTACAAATTCAATCCCCCCCCTAGAATATCATTTTATGATTTGTTACAAATAAAAAAAATTAAAAAAAAGTATTTACTATGAATTACAGCGCATATTACGAGGGAAATGAGAAACATCTGGGAATTGTATTGCAGCTCGGAGAAGTGCCTAGAAGGCATGGAATCTCCTCTCTTCTAAACAAAAATATCACATAAATATTTTTTTAAAATCATTTTTAAGTGAAGAACGACATAAATCAAAATTTAAAGCAGTGTCTAAATTTTCATTTTCCGGATCATTTTCGACTTTCAGAATATTTTACAGATTGTTCCGAATAATAACTTTCAATTTTCATAAATGTTTCGTGGAAATTGAAATATAGTTTTCAGACACATTTATTATTCGGTACTTTAATGGTGGTTGGAAAATATTACGAAAACTTTGTGACACAGAAAGAGGGGGAAAGTAGAATACCCATTTTAGTCACGCCCTTGTCTACCTAGATGAAAGTGTTAGGGTAAAAAATAATATTTAATCATATCTCAAAGCTAAATGGTTTCAAGTGAGCACTAACACAGATATTTTATATTATTCTCCATTCCATCTTAACGCTCAGTTTTAAGTACACAGATCGTAAATGCATCATAACAGTGAATGTCCTTCACTGCTTGTTTTGAGATATGAATATTATCTCACAAGTTGGAATACCTGTCATATGGTATCTTGCGTCAAATTTATAGGCTCTATGTTTTGCGTTCAAAAAACTGCTCTCGGTATCGCTAAGATGCTTCTATAAAACTGTCCTTCAAAAAAAAAATTTTTTTTTTTCACTTCTGCTTATAAGTATTTTGTTATAGCACAGATTTGTAGATACCTCCTCGTGGTGCCAATTCAGTATAATGATTCAAACTTTTTCTGAAACAAATTCATGAAAGAAATATCTGCACTATAAAAGAAATATTTAGAAATAATGCCTCGAATCAATATTGGATTTTTTTAAAAAAGTGAGATAAATTCTTTTCTCGTGTTGAAATTACTCCAATCCTAATATTTGCGCAGCACACAATTCAGTAAGCTACATTCTATTAGCTACATTCTCTTATTAATGAATAAACAATTTTCATACTATATTTTTTGCTTTTTAACAACTTTTTAAGAATATGAAGTAGTTTTGAAAGTGTTTCTTAAAATTTAAGAGTAATAAAATCAATGCAAATGATACATATCGTTATATAGGAAGTTTGAACCTGCACCTTCCCAGCACAATGGTTATTTTGCCCGGAAAGATAGTTTTACAATCAGGGTTAAAATTTTCCTGGTAATAATGCTGAATAGGTAGGGTATGACCTTGGTGACAAATTTGGACATCAAAAGTTTCTAATTTATCTAATTTGTCTAAACTAAATGCACATGGACGGAAGTAGAAGCCTCTACAGCATTCTTTGAAAGGCATGTATGGGATACTATGTGTATCAGTAAGTGCATGCAAAGTTAGTATATGTACTAATGCAAAATAGTAATCACGTGATTTGCACCTGTCATTGCGTGAACAGTGAATTTTTATTTATGTACTTGTGTTAATTGTATCTACTGGAGAAACTCAGAATAAAAATTTAGATTTACTCTGAAAGAGCAGCTCTTTAATTACGTGGACCGATCCGCCACTGCGAAAACCGATCAACCACATGACATTTGATGTCAGAAGCGGGGTTCCGGAGTGAATTACAGTGACTCTCCTTAAAGAAAAGCCATGGATAATCAAATGAAATCTTTGATGGACATTGTTAAATATACGTAATAGGAAGTGAGAACCGTTCAAGAAGATATGAAATCGGAACTAATGGCCACACGAGCAGAAACAAATAAGAGAATATGTTCAAGTAGATAATAGGAGAATTGGTTCATATCAAGAGGACATGAAATCGGAAATGAAGGCCGGAAAAGAGAAAATGAAAGCCTCACAAATAGAATTGAGCTAGAGAATAGAGGTAGGTCAAGAAGAATTGAAGAACATTCTTCAAACAAATGTTGAAGAAATTAAAGGAAAAATAATTTTAAAAAAATTAAAAGTAAATGACAAACTTCAGGAGGTCGAGAAACGTCTGGAAACTCGCCCTGTTAAAAACGATAGACTCCAGGATTTCGAAATATGTCTGGAAATCTATCTGACTATTGTTACTTCAGGGATAAAAACCTTGTATCCCATCCAACTACCAAACTCTCTTCCTTTTACGTACAGACTCCCTGGGCTGTATTCAAAACTTAATCCGATGTAATTTTTCAACAACATAATAATAGAATGAAACGTTTTGTATGCATTGAGTGAAACTCTGGTGATTAGAAACTGGAAGAATTTTCTGAGCAAGCTTGTGCGCTTTTTAAATTATTTTTTTTTCAACTGTCAGAATTAATTTCTTACGACTGAATGTTGTGGCTAAACCTGAAAAATATTTCAGTTTAAGAATATTACGAGCATGAGCTCATTCTCAGGTATTTTTGACCATAGACAACAATCGATAAAAAGAGTTTTTGAAAGAAAGTGATGAAATATGTATTCCTAATTAAGTAAGTCAACAGTGGTTCCAGATAAGAATAAATTTTGCCGTATTTACGTTAATATGTTCAAACGAGAAATAATCCAGCAAATGGCTAAAATTCTCCATTTTTATCATTATTATGAAGTGGGAAAGCAGGGGGAGGGGGTTTATAAATTGAACGTTCCCTTCTATTCATTAATTGCAAATTGATAAGGGAAGATATTATTTTAAATGTATTTCTAATAGTTTAAAAGGATATTTAAGTACTCACTTCTCCGAGTTCTGTAGTCACAGAAGTAATATAAGAGATGCTTAGGAATGTCCAAAATGTACATTGTTCATGAACTGAAATAAAACAGCAATTTATGGTCGAAACTAAATAATACCAACGTTTTTGGTTGCCTTAAAATGTAAAAAAAAAAAAAAAATTCTAAAATCTTCGGATGCATCTAAAAATGTTTATTATTTGATAAAAAAGTCTGCCACTCCATTTTCAAATTTTTGCTCATTCTGACCAAATTTTAACATCACACACACATACACACAGAAGTACCAGCTAATAAACTCTTAAATTATCTATCAATTAATTTGATTACTCTGAAACGTACTGAAAAAGCTAATGTGCCATAATGCCAAAATATGAAACATTCATTTAATATTAGAACCAATGTTTTGACACCCATGTAACACGAAAACGTGCTTAAATATAATTTTATGAAATGTCTTATTAAGATTAATTTCATGATGAGAAATCAATTTATCGGGGGTGAGGGAATCTTTTGTAGGAAATTTCTTTTTAAAAGTAAATTAATTATATTCATTTCGTTAAATAATCAACTAATATTTTTTTTTAGTTTTCTTTGAATAATATAAATTTCGTCCAATATCAATGAGAATTGCTTAAATTATTTTATTGAATATGTCTCATTTCATTTGACATATTCATTTCATAAAAAGCTTTTATAACAAAGACAAAGTCTTAAAAAAAATTGAAATACCATTTAAATGCAAAAGGCTGCTCTGAGGCATATAAATTGTTCACAACAAACAATTCTGAATCAGCAAGTGAAACTTCTGAATTAACAAGATTGAGACTGAGAAAGCTTGGGCTTTTAATAATTTGTGACGTCATTCAATTTACCCGACTCGTCTATCATCTCAAATCTTATAATAATCACAAATAAAGATTTCAATTTAAATTCGAGCACAGATAAAGTAATTAAAATAATTACCCAATAGTCAATTAAGTTTTAAAATAGAATTTATTAATTCTCTAATAAGGGGAAAGTTCTCAACCAGTTCAAAGTCTCTGACTGCTGGTATTAGTAACCCTCACAGTAAATCAAAGAATACGATTACCGGTATACGATGCGAGTAAATCTTCCAAATAGTAATATGACCAGAGAACAATGAATCCTAGTCCAACAAGTCAGTAGACTCTAAAAAAATTCGCGAGCTCTTCAAACTAGCATTTTTCTATTACCGTAACCTTTTCTATCTCTCAAATTCAAAACTCTGTCTCTTTTATACGACTTGATTATATGTATTCACTCCACTTCTAAGGCTTACTTATTCGCATAACCACGTTTCATTTGGTTGAAAAGAAATTATAGACTTAAATATCAGCTCAAAAATATACCTCAGATGTTAGGTAAAGGAAGTTTCGCGAATAGCTCATGTTGTTTGCTGACTGAGTTAAAATGGAAGAAAAAAATAAAATTACGATCGAGCTAAATTTATTCTTTTCCTGTCGGAAGAATGAAATCAGAAGTTGAGAAACTTTTTAACAGATTTACTTCAAGGAGACGAATAATAATTTCCTTCCGATTCTTTCATATACTTTTAATATGCGTCTCGATTTTGAGAAAGAGGAAATGCGTCTCTTTTTTGTCTGAATCCGATATTTCTCTTGCAGCGACTCTCTTCTACGACAGCGCCAAAAGTTAAAACGCCATACTAACTACTCAGAATAAGGTGTCTTTTTCAGCCTGATTAATTAAAGCTCAACAAAAAAGCGAACAGTCAACTTTTCTTCGGACCCAATGGTCCAGGGTTCGAAACAACCGCCGACACACAAGGTAGCGACTCTCTTCAACAACAACGCCAGAAGTTAAAACACCTCACTAACTGGCCAAAAGGAGACGTCTTTTTCATCCTGGTGGTCAAAGCACAACAAAAAAGCGACCAGTCAACTTTTCTTTGGAACTACTGGTCCAGGGTTCAAAACAGTGCCGCCATCCAAGGTCATCAACAACTCTCTCCCCTTCCGCGGGGTTGAAAATCATCTCCCGACGTTTCGGAGAAAACGACTTAAGCCGAAGTGGTGACTCAGGACTTGAGCACTAGATGGCAGCACAGCCTATAACTTACGCCCCGGACGCAAAACACTTGCCTCTGTATGTTTAACTAAGACAACCGCACACAAATCACAACTAGTGGTATTCCGGCTCTGCTCACGTGTCGACGAGACCCGCCACTCAACACGAGACAGCCGATGACTCAAACGGAAATTGTCCCAAGAAAAACTCAATTAAGCAGTGGGAGGATGTATATCAATTGCAGTATTGGCTAAGGGGGAAAAAAGCAACTTTCTGTACAAATACCAATGTTTCTCTTCGTATCATCCCGATGATACAGGAGAGGGAAAATGCGGCGACTTTCTTTTTTAACAATGCCAAAAATTAAAACGCCTTACTAACTAGCCTAATGAGACGTCTTCTTTAGTCTAGTTGGTAAAGGCTCAGCAGAAAGCAACCGGTCAACTATTCTTCCAACCCACTAGTCCAGGGTTCGAACAGCGCCGCCATCCAAGGTCATCAGCAACTCACTCCACGGAGTCGAAAAATATCCCCTGATGTTTCGGATAAAAAATACTACGCCAAACTCTCAAGCAAGAGAAAGCACCTGAGGCTACTGAGCATATGAGCAAGTTATTACTTATAGCTACTGAGGTGCATGAGCAAGACAAACATTTTCCCTACTCCGAATTTTCTCTCCTCTTACTTACCTCTCCCTCTCGGTGCTTGCCGACTGGATGATGTAACCAGCTCACCAGACTCAGCGTTTTATTCTTAAAAACTTAAAATAGATAGATTCATTAAAATGTTCTTTTAAGTTTTCATTTATTCTTCTTAATTTTCCCTTTCCTTTAAATTGTTCTTTAATTTGCTTATAAATATCAAACTTCTGTGCAGTAGTAACATGCTTCAATACTTTTCAGAAACAGGCGATTAAAGGACTAGGAGCTACAATCAACATCACTGAAGTATAATTTCGCATGTCGAATTATACGCCTGATGTTAAAGAATAGAACCCAAGAGTTCAAAACATTTTGGAAGGAGTTTTGTGGATAGAAAAAATGTCTCTCCCATTTTTTGTAGGTGTCTCAATGTGACCAAAGATGGCTTATTATAAATTAGTATGTATATAACTCTCATTTGTGCCCGCGGCAGCCTAGTGGATAAAGCAACGGACTCGTGGCCAGCGGTTTTTGACGAGTCGTAGGCTTAAACCTGATGCCACTAAAGACCCGCCGTGTATCCGGGGTTGATGCACGTTAAATCTGTCCTGGTCCAAAATCCTCCTTTGGCGTGGTGGGGAAGTTAGGAGAGGGGGGTGCCAGCTCCGGTGTCGTCCTCGTCACTTGACCGAGGTTCAAAATTACGAGGTCCGTCGCCAATAACTTTTGTTACTCCTAGTACGACGTTAATTAAATCAACCAAACAAATACTCTTTTACATCACAGAGCTTTCTTAAAATTTAGAAAAATTCTATGAATGCGCAGTTTTTATAATTTATGAAACTTAAAACCAATTTAATATTACAATACAGGAAACAAAAAAAAAAAAAAAAAAAAAAAAAAAATACATATATTTTTTCCGGGGAAAAAAAGGATGGATTTATAATTTAATAACGTGCAGTTTGAAGCAACGTGAGGCTATTGGCAAGGGACCTAGTAATTGTAAGCCATGGTTAAATGACTAGCACAACACCTGAGCTGACACACATTCCTTTCTCCAAATTTTCATATCACACTAGCGGGAGGACTTATAGCCTCGACAGATTTAACATGCATCATCCTCGCTATTCGGTGGGTCTCAAATGGAATCGGGACTTGATCTCACGTTTTGACCGAAAGAGCCTGCTTACGTCCATGACTACTTGGTTAAGCGGCTATTAGTAGTACCTAAATATACAGATGTGTTAATTTTTTGGTATTTTAGCTTTTAGACTCCTAGTGGGTCCATGGATCCTTGATAAGAACTCCTGCTTAAAAATTAAAGATCTATTGATAATTCTAATTCTGAACTAGTAATGCTCACTTGACAAAAATGGAACTTTAAATGGGACTTAACTATTCGTAGCAAATCATGAAAAAAATATGAGAAGCCCTAAGATTAGTTGTACTTCCAACATTCCACTTTTATCTGCTAGACTACTGTGAATTTATTTCGTTTTATAGGGGAAATATTAAATATATATAATTTTTTGCAATAACTACTGAACGTTTAAACGAAGTCACCAAATGTTTATAGCAAATGATAGAGTTTTTACAGCAAAATTGTAAATTTCGTTGTTAAAGGTTCTATAGCAAAATTTCCGTTTGGCGTAAGGTGCATAAATGGTAATCATATTTTTTTTCCTCATTTGAGTATTCAATGTACAAATATTGGAGTGCAAAACTTGCTCTAGTGCTTTATTTTGTCCTTATATTCATAGACTGTAATGAACGAGTGAGTAAAGGAGACAGAATTAAGATTAATGTTGCAAGAGTCAAATATGGTTAAGCTGCGCCAAATATTTGTTCTCCAAACAGAAAAAAGGAAGAAAAGAATGATAATTGGTTGACCAGATGGAAAGTCGAAAATATAAAAGGATCGATAGAGTATCCCGGAGGTGCGATAACCGTGTTTATCAAAGACAATAAACTATAAGGGAAAGAAAAAGATCACTAGGTTACCTCGGGGTCATAAATTTTAATTAATTTAGTTTAGTTTTTATTAACGTCACACTAGAAGCATCACAAAGGCTATCGGCTACGGACCTCGTTATTTTGAACCACGGTCAAGTGACGAGGACGACACCTGAGCTGACATCCCCCTCTCCTAACATCCACACCACGCCAACGGGAGGACTTTGAGCCCCGAACAGATTTAACGTGCATCAGCCCCGGCTACACGGTGGGTCTTTGGCGGCCAAGGATCGAACCCGCAACTGAACGAAAACCGCCGGCCAGAATCCGTAACCATGATCATGAGGCTAATTTTGGGATCCACTGCATATCTGTATCAAATCAAATTTTTAAGAAACTTGACTAATTACTAAGGTTGACAAACCCCTCAGGAGTGTGCCTTCTTTAATTAAAGAAGGCACGCACCTGAGGGGTTTGTCAATCTTAGTAATTAGTCAAGTTTTTTAAAATATTGATTTAATACAGATATGCAGTGGTCCCAAAATTGAGTATACACCTTTTCTTTTACGACATTAAAAGTGTAAGAAAGTAATACTGGATACTTATATAAAATTAAGATATATTTAAGAGGTAAAATACATTTTAAGAAATGTACTAGACGTGGAAACTAGTTTAGTTTTTATTAACGTCGCATTAGAAGCAACACGAGGGCTATTGGCGACGGACCTAGTAATTTTAAGCCTCGGTCAAGTGACGAGGACGACACTTGAGCTGGCACCCCCTCTCCTAACTTCCACACCAACGATAGGACTTTGGGCCCCAACAGATTTAACGTGCATCAGCCCCCGGCTACATGGCGGGTGTTTGGCAGCCAAGGATCGAACCCGCGACTGAACGAAAACCGCCGGCCGCTAGTCCACGACCTTGACCACTAGGCTACCGCGGCTTACATGGAAACTAGTATGAAACCCGTTTAATAAATTAATTATATAATTTTTAAGCAGAAACTACAGCTGTTGCATACTCTTTCTAATTAATGACGGCTTCCAGACAGCGTGGCATCGATTTAACCGGATTTTGGGTTGTTTCACTCGTAATTTAAATTCTGCTCTTGATTGATTCTCTTAAAACAGTTTTTAAATGATATGGGGCATTTGGAAAGGTTTTTCCAACTGTGACCTTAAATTTTCAATGATGTTGAGATCAGGTGAATGTGGTGGAGTGTGCAATTTCGTTCTACAGTTGTACAACAGCCACAATTGAACAATTTTAGCTGTATGCTTAGGATCATTATCGTGTTGAAAAAAGGAAACTCCATTCTAAACCCAACTTTTCAGCACTATGCCTTAAATTATTTTTCAGAGTGTTCAAGTATTGAATTTTGTCCATGATCCCATTATTAAACACTAAACTTCCCACACCATTGGCTGACATACAGCCCCATACGAGTACAGACCCACCTCCATATTTGACAGTAGGACTGTTGATTTTAGGTAGCGGCTTACTGTTAGGCTTCCGCCGAACATAGCTTCGTCCATCACTCCAAAAACATTAAATTTGCTCTCATCACTAAATATAACTAGATTCCAGAAATCTGGAGACCTTGAAATATAATTTTCAGTATCCTTTGGAGTTTCGGTCACTTTTTGTAGGAACCTCCTCTTGGTTCTGTCATCCAGAATCTCCTTTCGTTTTCATCCGAGAAAATTTTTAACGTGTCATAACTCTTTGTACTTTTTGATGATTTTTTAAGAATACCCGTGACTTCGCTGAACTCTTTTTTCAGATTTTTTTTCCTAAGATATTTGCTTTCTTCAGCCATTTGAACACGACCCCATCTCTCTAACTTGAGCTGCAGTTTCCGTTTTGGAGCCCATTTTGAAGATTAAAGATTAATATTTCTACAAGAAACTTATAGATTAGGATCTAAATACAATGTCAGTATCAAAAACAAAAACTTTAGTAAAATAATAGTAGTTAATTTATCAGGTTGTAGTCACTTTCTTACAAAGTGTATACTTAATTTTGTGACATCAATTCGTGTCATTTCGTCAGAGAATGCAAATAATTTTATTATTATATTAATTTCATGTTTATTTTTTGGGATAAATATCTTATTTAAGAATAATTAATCATTCCCTATTAATATAAACTTTTACATAAATTTTTTTTTATCATATGTTTGTATTTTTACAGTAAAGAAAGAGTGGTGTATATTCAAATTTGGAAGCCGCTGTATATTCATGAACATAATACTAATACATTTCAGAAATTGGATAATACTCGTAACCCTTGTTTTTTCAAAATAAGCATCACAAATATGTACTTGAGAGTATATAATACAGCGCCTAGTATAAAAAATAATTGAATTAAAATTTTAATAAAAACCAATCTAGTTTGTTTGAAAATGAAGATATCATTTTATGTGTAATAAAAAAGAAAGATGTAAGTACAGAAACAATGAGAGGAGAAATAATGGTTTTGATTAAAAGAAATATTTTGCCATGAACGCGTTATTATTTGTAGTAACCTTAAATCTTATTCTCTCATAAAATTGTACCAATTTTTAAGCTGTTTTCTAATCAAATTTTACTTATCTATTTTTAGCTTTATTAGTGATTTTTATTAAAGAAACAAAAAGCTGTTTCCCTAGCAAAATGTTTGCAACTAGAGCATATGTGTCTTTGATAAGCCTGATCTAATTACTCTTTAAATGCATTCAAATCATTTTTTTTTGTTTACCCTGCCATTTATAAGCACACGACGTTTTCACTGTACGACTTTAAGAGTTGATTGAGAGAGAAATACTTTTTTCCTTCTATTTTCAGTTCCTTTAAATTTGATTTTCACCACACCTTTTTATCGGTTCTGTGAATACAAATGAATTTACTCTCATCTGCAAGCAATACTTTTAGTTTAAAAACATCTACTATTGTTTTCGTATAAAAGTACACACTTATTTTCCCTATTTATTCCAATGTTTTACTGGGTATAAAAAAAAGCTGAACTATCTAATATCATTACCAGATGTCTCGAAAACAATTTTGTGAAGAAGCAGCAGCTTTAAGAGCGACGCTTTATTAGTTTTCCACCAATTTAATGCGCATTATCTGTAGAAGCGATTTCCTCCTAACTGGGTCCTTTATGGGTTTGCTTTTTATGGTTAAAACATGATCAAGCTACTGCAGATGCTATAATTCATTTCCTACGAGCTGTCTCGTTTCAAAATTCGTTACATTGTTATGTCAGCCTGTCGAACCTTTGTTGAGTATCACACCGGTTTTGTAATAAATTTAGTTTCATTGCACAATTCTATATGTAAAAGAGTTTTTTTTCTCTATCATTATTTCATGCCTTTTTCTTATATCTTTTAATTCTAAGGTTTACATTTCGTATATACTTTCTGCCGTATGAAGATAAATGTAAAATAGCGAATCAATCTTTTAACCCAATAATAACTCAAAATAATAGTTAATATTAATTTTGGTTGCTTTAATGTCGAATATAATAATGCATATGCTTACACAAAGAGCACTTTTATTTATTTTTAGAATGATTTCGTAGCCTTTATTTTTTTCAGTACTCAAAATATAAAGACTATTTTTTTTAAATATTCAGTCTGATAACTTTAGTTTTAGACTTTATGCCTGCATCGTTCTTTTCAAGTCGTAATGGCAATTTGTAAAAATTTTAGAGATATTGGTTGTCCTTCCTCTCTCACCATTTTCCAGTGTCCACTAATCGTAGTGGAATCTCTTAGAAAGATCTCTTTTCAGCAGATCGAAGCTTAATAATCCACAGGGGAAACGTCAGGAGACTTTGCACAAATATGCTTTAAAGGTATACATGTAATATAAGTGTCAGTTTTCATTTCTTCATAAAATGCAGAGGTAGTTTTCAAAGCATGTCTGATGACTTTGTCTTGATACAGTTTTCTTCTTTGAAAGGCATTGGAATAAATTAATGGAACTTCTGTTTATATCGGTCGCATAATATTCTCCTGATTGTATGATGAGTTGATTTTCATATAGTATTCCACTTTCATTATTTTCTATTAAGAGAAATCTGCAACAACGTAACTCCTATCCTTTTCACTTTCTTTATATTTTCGGAGTCAGATTGGGACATCTTGCCCTATTTTTTGACAGCATATATACTTTTTTTTGTTGTAGTTCTTTAGGTAAATCTAAGCTATGTTAAGGGTTACAATTTATTTCAACGAATCACCTACTAAATTATTTTCAAACACAGAGCTTTATGAAATTTCTAGCGGAGCCACATGCCTCTGTAATATAGGGCGAAAATTTCATACTCGTGTTTTGTACCATTTTTAATCCGTAAATCTAGATTTATTATTTTGTTTATTGTTGCTACAGATGTTTGGAAATGACTTTCAACTCGTTTCTGCATCGGTGGGATTTTCTTTGTTATCACCGTCTTCCCTTTAGATACATCCGAGACAAACATAAAGCTTTTTAAGATGTGCATTTTGAGTGTTTTTTCCTAGTAAAAGCAATGATCATCGACTGTATCCAGTCCGTTTAATAAGGTTGCTTATTTTTCTCTCAGAATTTCTTATACCATACGCATTACCAAGTGTTTTAATCACGGAATAGAAATATTTCTTCTCGGAAAGTGGGGAAAACGTATCATTCGATTGATTGATTGGTTTAGGAGGAATATGGAGTATCGAAGGCTAACGAATTATTTTCCAATCGTGTCTTGATGTAATTGTTTCCGACAACGTGTTCCAGACCAATATTAGATCCGCTAAACACAGCATTTCGTAATCTTGAACCTCTGTCAGATGAGGCCGCGGTAGCCTAGTGGTCAAGGTTTCGGATTCGTGGCCGGCGGTTTTCGTTCAGTAGCGGGTTCGACCCTTGGCCCCTAAAGACCCACCGTGTAGATGGGGCTGATGCATGTTAAATCTGTCGGGGCCCAAAGTCCTCCCGTTGGCGTGGTGTGGATGTTAGGAGAGGGGGTGCCAGCTAAGGTGTCGGCCTCGTCACTTGACCGTGTTTCAAAATTACGAGGTCCGTCGCCAATAGCCCTCGTGTTGCTTCTTGTGTGAAGTTAATAAGAAACTAAACTAAACTAAACCAAACCACGGTCAGATGACGAGATGGAAAATCGAGCTGGTATCTTCCTCTCCACATCTACACCGTTTCAATGCGAAGAGCCTTAGCAGATTTAACGTACAGTCGCCCTTCTGCACATGTTTTGCTTGTTTTCTTGAATATTTTTATACTCGACAAGATGCATTCAGATTAATACAGAAAAAATAATTCGATATAAAAACCAACGTTTTTAAAAATAACGTTTTTATATGGTGGCAAAGTTTATTAGAGAAAATTATTGAAATATTAGTTAAAACTGTTAGTTATTTTTAACTTTAAAATTTACTTAAAAAGATACATTTGTGAGCATATTAAGAAATTCATAATACTCATAAAATCAAAACATGCATTTGAAAGTTTGTAAGTCATTCTATTAAAAAAAATGGGAACCAGAATTCAGGAAAGGTTTATCCTTGGCGACAAGAATTATTTGGCAGTATTTTGCCAAATGTGGCTACCCTATTCCGTTTCACGGATTTAACGCTCAGTCAAAAAAAAAAAAAAAAAAAAAAAAAAAAAAATCAGCAAGGGATTTTGGGTACTGATTTTTGAAATCGCGCCAAGTGTTTGGAATGCTGCATTAATGAAAATATTAGTTAAAACTTGTCGCAAATGTCTAAATATTGCATTGTTAGGCGAGTACGAACGATTCCCAAAATTTCAAAGCTCTAGCTTGATGGGAAGTTGGTTAAATTAACGATCGAAAATTTGATGACACACACACACACACACACCAAGTGAAATTCAGAAAAACGTTTTAAAAACCGCAAGCGTTAATTACTTATGAAGCTTGTTTTAAAAAAAAAGGTTGGCCTTTGTTTCTTTGCTGAACGTTTACCGGCTGCCTATTTTTCTCAAAAGATGGCTTAACATAGCCAATACGTTTAGTCATTCGAGAGTGAGCTGGCATCTCCACAACATGCCAACGTGAGATTTAGCGTCCATTAATACCGATATAAATATAATCTTCACGGCTATATTTTTATTTACCATTACATAAGTTTTCTTCTTTTCGTTTTAAAAGGAAACTGTTGCATTTGAGAAGTTATTTTTTTAAAATTTATTCTTACAATCCACTGCTGTAATTTATTTTTATTATTTCGGAATATGTCATGCCAATTTTGAGGTAACTTTAAACAGAGTAGCTTAATTTGGGGAGTATATTAATTTTTGCTCTTTATTTTATAATTACTGGAGTTAAAATTATGAACCAAAAGAAAATGTGTGTGTATTTTTTTTTCATTGAAAATAGATTTTAGTACACAGACCAATTTAAGTAAGCTCAAAACATGACAATCCAAATAAAATTACATTTTTTCACATTAGATATAAGTTAAAATTATGATCTGAACTTTGGCTTGTCGTCTGTGCTTCAAAACCTCTGATTTGTGTTGTTTGCATTATGTAATTTACACACAATTTTCGTGTGTAACAATTCACTCTACTCGGTTTATCTTTCGGCTATTCCGTAAAGACATAACTTCAATAAATTTGTCACAAGTCTTGCACAGTAGGCTATCATTGTTTCTCATTGTTTCCACAAAAAAAGAGAGAGAGAGAGAAGAAAAAAACAACCAAGAATTTCTGCCCACAAAATAGTCTGAAGTTGTCTAAACGAGATGCTGTCTCGTTGGAAATCGTGAAATTGTGTTTTGTTTCGAATTAAACTTTGAGCATTTACAAAATTCACACCCGCCTCTAGACTTGACCCCTAATAATTAGATCGCGAAAGCGGAAATATTTAGTTTTCAAGGGCAGGCCATATGATGTAACAGATTCAAAAAAAAAAATTTTTTTTTGGTCTTCATTTCGAAAATGTCGTCTGCAATCGAATTTCCTCTCATTGTGTCCACATTATTATTATTTTTTCGCTTGTTTCTCCCCTCCATCTGCGAATGAGGAAGTGTGATGTCACGTGTCCTAAGGGGAGGTCCAACAGGCTGAAGTGGATGGTTGAAAAGGACACACCACACAACTGCACCATCAAGGTACAAGATGGCCAGGAAGGGAACCTTACTCCTCTATGTGTGTCTACTGGCCGGGGGCTGTTGGGCTGATATCGGTAAGATGCCGAATTTATCAACCTTTTCTCTATATTTTTTAACTCGTGACATGAGTATTCAATGAATTTAGAATTTTATAATATTATTCTAATTGGATTATCTATATCTGTTTTGGAGGTATAGGGAGAAAGAGGAAATTTACATATTAGCCTAATAAAACATCCACTAGATTTTTAAAAATTTCTTCTTTTTTGCTCGTTTGAAGCTTAAATTATGTAATGTTTCACAATTGTAAAACTTGCCGCAGGGTTTAAATTAAGAGGAAATTTGATTGAAGCTTATTTTGTTTTTGATACATGAACGAAGCTAGTTATTTTAATCCAAAAAGGTAATGTCTTTCTTTTTAAAATGTCAGTTTACTCTAAGTTGCACAGCGCGCGTTCAAGAATTCATTCGATTTCACATTTCAGTTTCTTCTTATAGCGTGCAACCTTTCCTCTAAACATTTTATACAGAATGCAATAGTTCCATATTTTTACCAGGAATGATTGATTTGGCAAAATTTACTAGCCGATTTATTAATTTGGCTATGTTGCCTGCAATATAACCAAAACCAAACTTATAATTGCCATAAATGAGTAAATCCTTTGAGAATCCTTGTGTTTATACTTAATTCTTCCGATTGCCTGATCTCATATATATATATATATATATCCAGTGCTTCTCGTAATTTTGAGCACGGTCAAATGACGTAGTCAACACTTGAGCTCAATACTTGAGCATTTTATACATCAACGCCAAATCCATTACGAATATTTTTGATAAAGCTTTATTTCTTTTTTTTCCATGGCCACGGTAGACCTACTGGTCATCGCTCGAGCCCACAATTCGTGACCGGCGTTGTTTTCGTCGCGCCGTGGGTTCGAGTCCTGATGCCATTAAAGACCCACTGTGTAGCGGGGGTGATGCACGTTAAATCTGTCGGGGCTCAAAGTCCTTCCGTTGGCGTGGTTTGGAAGCTATGAATGGGAGATGCCAGCTCAAGTGTCGTCCTCGTCACTTGACCGGGGCTCAAAATTATGAGGTCCGTCGCCAATAGCCCTTATGTTGCTTCTTTTTCAGTTAAGACGTTAATAAACCAATCCAGCCAAATCCTTTCTTATTCTTTACAGCTCAGTCAAACATTTCATACGCTTTTTCCGAAAGTACTTGAAATTCGGGATAAAAAGATAATTTTTTTGGGAATGTTTAATGGCAAAGAAAATATTGGATTTTGAAATAATTGTTATTTGTTTTCATTTTGAACTTTTATTACGTGTAACATCACTCGATTGCTTAATTTTTGCCGAACTATATCTTTCATTATCATAAGAAGCTGCTGTAACCGAATAGTCATGACATCAAAGTCGTAGTGGCCACGGCTATTGGTGACGGATTTCATCATTTTGTACCTCAGTCATGTGACGAAGACGATATCTGAGTTGGCGCCTCTCTCTTTCTAAACTTCCACTTTACGCCAAAATAAGGACTTAGAACTTAGAAATGACCCACCTGTAGATACACGCTAAATCTGTCAAGATTCTCTGCCTTACCGAAAGCGTGGAGGGGAAATTTGAAAACAGAGGTGCTACCTCAGATGTTGGCTTTGTCACTTGACCGAGGTTCAAAATGATGAGATCCATCGCCAATAGTCCCATGTTGTTTCTGAATGTGACGTTAATAAGCAGTTAAATTGGAGCTTTGATAAAGGTAAAGTGCATCAACCCCGCTGCACGACGGGTCTTGAATGGCATCAGGGCAAGACGGAAATAACGCAGGCCACTCGGATATCGCAAGGTCTTTAACGAAAACCGAATGAAAACATCGCCGGCTATATGCCAATACCAGTTAAGTGCTATGTCGTTACACTAGTAATTGAGAAGCCTTAACTCTTGAAATGCATCGGGTGAATCCGGCCCAAGTTTGGATCTTCGTAAAATTTGGGCATCTGAGTTGTAATGTGAACAGTGGAAGTCGCTTGTGATTGAATGTCCTACCTTGGGCTTGAAGGGTTTAAACAAAAGTTTGGCGCAGCCAGATTTGGCTGTTTTGCCTTAGCTGTCTGTAACTCGATGGAAATCTTTGCACTCGAGAGCGTTCCTAGAAATGGAAGTAAAGTAAGATTTAGAAGGTTTGTTCAATTTGAAACCCAAACTTGCGCCATTGAACTCAATAGTCAACCTATCCGAATCCCAAATGAAAAGTATACGAACATTAAATTTTAAAAGAGAATTCCTGTGGGAGGGGACCCAAATATTAACAAATACTTTTGTTTTGATTTTGTTTCTAATCAACGTCACTCCTGCAGGAACCTACCTTTTTCGGTTAAGTATACGCATCACTCACCCAAGGCACTTTAGTGATATTTTCCCTTTCCTATGGGGTTTATTGTCTTTTGTAAACACGAGTGATGCAACCTCGGGATACCTAGCCGATCCTTCTCTATTTTCAACTTTTTATCTTGTCAACCATTTTTTTTATTTCTGGTTTTTTTTCCCTTTGTGGTTTCGAACGTCTAGATCACAGTTATATCTTGTTTAGCATAGCATAGCCATACCTGCATAGCCATTAAACTTCACCAACACTCACTCACTCACCAATCAACGTTGCATTTAAGCTATGATAGGGTAATTGGAAGTGTCATTCTGAGCCGAAGGTCGATTGACTTCAGCTGGCATTCAAATATCTTCATTTCAAAAAGTTCATTATGTTGATCACTAATTTGGGCCATTTCGGTGCGTCCTTTAAGAATAAATCACCAATGTATTGGCTCTTCAGTCGCTTATAGCGGTGTCTATTGATCGGATATGAGTTTTACACTTATGTCTGCTTTTAAAATGCGATGGCTTGTTTTATAGAATAGGACTCGGATACACTTTCTACTGTTGTTATCGTGCTTGGTATTAATTTGTCCTTGTGAAAATTTCTATATGCGATCTCCCTCTTTTTCTAGGAAATTCTTGATTCTTCAATATATTTTTTTATATCATTCATTATAATAAAATATCAGAAAAAGCACTATAATTGTCTAATTAGTAACAATTCTTTTCACATTAGACAACAATATATTTTTCATAGCTACTCTCATTGCTTCATTTCATGATCATTCGTGGAATCTTTGAGGCGTGTGATGAGAGAAACAAATCCCAGGTTCGAGTCTCTGGTTCCCTTACAGGTCAGTCTTGTCGATAAATGGTGGCTAAATCGAAGAAGTCTCAAGGCCCTTACTGTATGCTCTAAAATAAGTTGGTAGAGTGAAGTACCACCTCAGTAGTCATCTTCGTCACTTGACCGTTGCTTAGAATGACGAGGTTCAGCACCAATACCCTTCGCGTAACGTAAATTCAAAATAAATCAAAACCAGTGAAAATCTAGACCAAGCCAATGATACACTTTGGGCTCGTGTACTTATCTTAGAAAAAGTTACTTTTTTTGAAAAATAGCGTAGTCCTAATGTGACATCGAAATAAAAAAAATAACACTTGATTCTTTTCATTTACATATTAGTTGGATTATTTTATTAATGTCATATTTAGATGCAACACGTGGTCTGTTAAACATCGTAATTTTGAGAACTTGTCAAGTGACACCTTAACTTGCCGAACCAGGACTCGAACCTACGACTCTTCTGAAACAACGCCGACCCTAGAGTCGCGATCTTGACCATTCGATTACTACGGCCGCTGCGATACAATAGTTAAACAAGTGTAACTGAAATAAATTTGAAAGTGTTATTTTGAAGAAAGAATTCAGATGTATCATACATTGGATAGATTATTGAAAGATACAGTGACATTTCTAATTTCATTAAAGAGAATACTTTTCCCAGGTATTTATTTCTTCTAATGTATTAAGCTTTTTAAAAAAAGGATTGTTTGCTTCGCAAACGAATGCAGTGAAGTGATTTGTTCTGCCATTAACAAGACTGAATCAAAAACAGCTACAATTATTTATGCTACTGATCAGCTTGATTTCCTAATTCATGTATTTTAATGATTTGTAAAATGATGGTAGTATATATTTTCCTTAATTTTTTTTTTTTTTTTTGAAAATCTGTAAAAAGTGAATTCGTGGAATAACTGCCACTAAAAATGGCTTCATTCAATTTAGAAGCTGCGCATGTTCAGCTCGTTCTTTCTAGTTATTCAGTTTATCGAAAATGTAACTGTAATATATTTGTGTAAAAGACTGTTTTTAAATTTCAGTAAAACAGAGTAATTCATACCAGTAATTCATTCTATACTTTTACTAAACTCTTTACATATTTCCCCCTATTAAGCTTCTTAATTCGCTTTGTTGCTTTTTATTAAAAAAAATTAAACAATAGCGTATAATTTATGTTGTATAAATATCTGTCCAGAAATCGAACGAGTTCATTTTCATAAAAAATTATGAATTTGTAAACGGTAATAGAAACACGATATCTATAAATACAAGAATATACGTTACTATTTTAGGATTTATAAATGATGTAATGTTTGTATACAATATGTAAAACGGCTATTATTTGTTAGGGTTTTGAAAACAATGGTAATACCTCATGAATATAAGTTTGCAAGAAAAGCAAGTTGTCTGTAAACTATTTTTAGGTTGGCTCTAATGTTATGGGGAAAACTAATTATATGTGTACAATTATTTCCTCTTTAGAATTAAGGTATGAATAAAAAGTTTACGAACATCAGCCGAAAGTTCTTTGGATGCGCCATTTACGAATTCCCAACAAAATTAATATTTTGTATTATGGTAGTTTTTATAGAAATTTAAAATGTTCTCTTGTTTAAATAGTTATTTTTAACAAACATTTATCTTATGATCTTTTTCATACATGTTCATTCATTACATATATCGCACCGTCAGATAGGATTCACATAATAACTTCAGTAGACGCTCGATACTGCTAACTATATGAAGACCATTTTTAAAGAAAAACAGCGTACAAATACATTTAATTCTGATGGAAATTTTGTTTCTTTGAATAGATTCCTTTAAAATGTTCCTTTAACTATTTATGAAATTTAATTCTTTGCACTCCGTTGTCGCAGAGAATGCAATATTTAAAACAACCACTGTCGCATTCTACGGCGACACGCTCCTTTCACTTACTTGAGCTCTTTTGTATGAACGGATGGGTGTGTAAATCGTCGCATCTTTTAACGAACAGGAAAAAGGAAAAGGCGTGTAACTAGTTAATTTTGATATAGTTGCCCCAGGAAACACCGCATGCATCGGGGTGATAGTTTCCAAAAATATCTCATTGTGACAAATTGCAAAACCATAAAATTTTCATTTCGTTGAAGATTTATAAATTTGAATTTGTTTTATAAACTGTAGTTAAGGAATAAATATATTATTTTATTGTAGCACACACACACAGCCATATTATTTTTTTAAAAAAATTACTCATGTATCCTTGTAATTAATATAGTGCTGGAGTTGTAGGTGTACTATACGAGTCGCGCCCTCAGAGGCTTACCTTTAGTTAAGTACGGCCATCACTCACCCGAGACACCTTAGTGATCTTTTTTCCTTTCTCATGGAGTTTACTGTCTTTGGTAAAACGAGTGATGCGCCCTCGTGATATCTCTCTTGTCAACCAATTACTATCCCCCCCTTTTTTTTTTCTTTCTTTTCAAACGTCTAGATCAAAGTTACGTCTTTGTTTGGTACTGCATAGGTATACCTGACTCTTGTAAGTCATTAAATATAATCATTACCCACACTCACTATGAGTCACTAGACTAGAATGTAAAGGGTTAAGTTGGGGGGTTCTATTAATCACTCGGATTTTATATACCTTGTGATAATTTTTGCTTCTAAACGAAAAAAATCTGTTTTGTCCCTTTATTGACAAATTAAGATGTTCGTATTTCTTGTTTATTCATTGTTTTATGTGTGTCTGTTTTTATTCAACGTAAAGTTACCGGAATGCCTCTTAATTTTAAACCACGAACAGGTGATGTGGTTGACATCTGAGCTAAACTCCCCTCTCTCCTCCACGCTATCTACATCACGCCATCACGAGGACTTTCAGAAAAGCCAGATTTAATGTTCTTCTGTCTTTCTAATTTGAGCACCTATGATTGCTGAAAGCTATAATAATCTTGGTAGGGAATTGTAAGCACTAACTCAATTTGTTTGCTGAGTCATTCTTCAGCAGAATTTGTACTAACACCAATACATTTTAATCGCAGAATGACTTTCAAAGAATGTATATTTTTAAAATGTTGAATTTATCGATATTTTACTATTCACTTTGTGCGTGTTACAATATTCTTACATTAAAATCTTTTTACCAGGTTTTCAAATAATACTTTGCAACAATTTTTCCCACTTTTTTGGTTAAAAAATATTATCAGTTTAATTTAGTAAAAACATAAGACTTAGTTACTTTTACCGAATGAAGGAAAAGTTACTCCACTTGCATGGCCTTATGGAGCCCGAATAACTTTTTGGTAACAGGAATACGAGTTTAACTGTTTAAGCCTCAATATAATGGAAGAATATTATATCGCTTAATTTGAAGCTTTTTTTTTTCAATGAATCCAACTTCGCGTTAAAATATTCAAGCGGAGGAAATTTAGACAAGATACAGACATAAAAAGAAAGACACTTTTCATTAACTTTTATAAGCTATCGCAGCTTCACAAAAGTAGCATCTTTGTAAATTACTGAAAGGGAAATAAAATATAGTAGAGAGAGAGAGATAAATTAATATGTGTATATTATTTAATTTAATTATCGCAATTAATTCCTAAAAAGAATTCTCTTCATAGCGGATATAGTTTTTCTTCACGTGATTTTTTTGACGTAACCTATATTTGAGATTTCGTAAAATTCCGAAGAAAAGCTTCAAACTCTGGAAATATTAAGTTCACATGTTAAAAGCTTACGAAATATTAAAAACTATATTCTGATATTAAATAATTGTTTCACTCATTTAAAGAAAAAAAATTCCCCTCATTCCATTTTCAAAAATCTGTTTACACACACACCGATCATTCTAACATTATTTCCAAATTAAAAAATAAGGAAAAGTTTGAAATAATAAATATTTTAAACTGTAAACTATTTGAATACGCTCATGAAAAAAAAATGCAGCACAGCAAAAGTTCCTTAGAACCGGAAAGGTTCATGTTATATATTTGTATATTGCATTATATATTTTCCCCAAAAAAAATTTGAATCAAGGAAGGGATTTTTCAATTTCCTTTAAGCAATCTTGTTGCTTGAGGGAAAACTTAGTTTCGAAATTTGGATCGGATTGAATTAAGTTCGCAAGTCGAGGTTTGTATATTTTTATTCTGTCAAAAAGCTTAGGAAACCTTAAATTAGGATAGAACAGAATGTATTTATACGAGGGTGGCTCAAAAAGTACACGTGTTATGAATAATAATTAGGTAACTCACTGTAGTTGATGTCCAATGATCGTTTTACCTTTTTCTCAGAGAGAAATTTCATTTGCATGACCCCTTTCGCAATCGAAAAAACTGCGTTATAACTTTTTTCAGCCTTCTTCACCTTCGGTGAAAATGTTCTGAAATAATCCATTTTTTCGATTGTTGCTCGGTTTTCGTGTATAACGATCAACCCAGGTTTCATCAACAGTGAGAACTCGAGGCAGCAACAATCAGAACTAACTTATGAATCGGTGTTAAATCTGTTTTAGTGCCGTTTAATAGATGGTAGTACACCATAACATCAATCTACGTTAGCAACACCATCTGTCGCGCAGCAGAGACACTTTGAGGATCACCCTCGTATAAAAACTTTCTTCTTTAGAACTGCAACATTTCCTTCAACTTCGGCTCTCTTTTTCAGATGCTGTGGTCGAGCCTCCTCCTCCGAGCCGCGAGTTGAATGTGGAGAAACTCGACTTCTATGTGAACACGGATGAGGGCAAAGCGATTCTCTTCTCAGAGTTCTTGGTCAGTGGACATCGTGTGCTCTCAGTTGCACTTTTCCAATTCGTTTTATAGTATGACAATTGAATCTTTCTTTCGGTGATATTTTGACTTGACTCTTATCCAGTATTTGAAAGCACCGATTAATTTCGCCAAATTGATATCACCGAATACAATAATAAATTTAACATTATTATTGCACACAATAATATATTTAAAACAATAATGTATTTAAAAGGGGGCTGAAAGTCGGTTTAAATTTTAAATGTATCATTTTTTGGATTTTTTTTTTTAACTAAGCATTAAAAAAGTTTTTTAGACGAGAACAATAATAAGGAGGGCAATTTTTTTACAATGAAAAGGAGGACGAAACAATTTAAGAAAAAATACAGCGTAAGTAAATCAAATATTTTACTAATTCAAACAAAAATACACTAATTATGCTTAAATCCCTTTTAATTATTTAATTAAGCGAGCATTTTTCCCATTGAAGGAATGTCTTTTCTCAAAATACCATTTTCTAACAATACATTGGAAATTTCGGAGCAGGAAATATTCTTCATATTAAATTTTACGATAAGTGCTGCAGTTAGAATATTCAATCTTGATATCTCATTTGTCCTAAAATATTTACCAATGAAAAAAAGTCTTTCAACTGCTGCGTTATAGTTCCAGAGTAGCACAATTTAAATTCAACTAGAATAACTAAATTACATATTTTGACATGATTTCATAAAACATTTATGAGTAACCGTTATATTTACTTAAAGCAGACTTACATCTAGAAAACATTGGTTTCAGTGGCAATTTTTTCCCTAAAAATTCCTCAATATAGTACTAAACACGAGATTTCAGAATACTAAGGGCAACATTTAAATATTTTTCATTGGAAACTATCTGACAATAATGACTAAATTGGAGATTCTTACTCACTAGGCATAAAATGCAACGA
Organism: Nephila pilipes; assembly: GCA_019974015.1. Taxonomy (NCBI): domain Eukaryota; kingdom Metazoa; phylum Arthropoda; class Arachnida; order Araneae; family Nephilidae; genus Nephila; species Nephila pilipes. The sequence goes on from BMAW01004455.1 coordinate 805,385, forward strand.
AATGTAAATTTAAATATATATATATATATAAATTTAGTTTATAGTTGGCTTGCATAAGGGTTGTCAGAATTCTTAGTTCCCAGCAAAGATTGACATAAAGATATTCCTAATAACTCAAATCATTCCTAATAACCCAAACGAGAAACGATCGCCGATGGGGAACAATACCCCTTCTTTGCCGAAAAAGGTAACAGTACTGATTCATAAGTTAGTGATATATACCTAAGAAATACTTAAATAGATTTTGTAAAGTCAGACTTTGTAACAATAATTACAGAAGTCCAAAATTTTGACAAGAAGTAAAATGTTTTCTTTCCTAGAACATAAAAGGTGGTAAAAGAAAACCTTGGACCGAAGCTGAGAAACCAGAAAACTTTCCCAAGAACAGATACGATGATCTGCTTGCCTGTGAGTATTTCTTCACATACCTTAGTGTAAGGATATATGAATAAAATGGTCAAGAATTAAGAATTTTAAGTTAGACTCAAAATTTCAAATTTGATATTTTTGGAAACCGGTTTTTTTTTCTTTCCCTCTCGCCTTAAGACATTGCACATTTTTCCCGAAAAGGTTATTTAATATGAGGTAAAAATCAGTTTAATTGTTATTTCTCTTTTTTTAGTGTGTGTGGGGGAGGGCTGATGAGTTTAGTAAGCTAAAAATGTGTTTAAACTTGATGCAAAAAATATTTTACATTATTAATATATCGCTTAAGAAATGTATTTATTGTGTCAAATCTCGTCGACCACGAAAGTAGGTGCCATTTCAGCCAAACTCACTCTAGTCATTTATGCGGGTAATCATCTGTTCAAGACGGCAACGAATGGGTCCTCACCACTGTGATTAATCTCTGAGCGAAGGGGTGGCAAAGTTTTCACAACTCCATTTACCTCTAGGTGTGCGCATGCCAGTTTACAAAATTATAACTACTTTTCATAGCTCAATACTTTTTGTTCTCTTGCCGCAATCTTACGTTGGCGTATCGTTAATGCACTTTTTTTTTTTTTTTTTTTTGTGGATGTAAAGAATGAAAATTTTCTACTGCATTCTTTTCATGACCCCAAATTTCCTTTTTTTTCTGTAATATATGGAATAATCAAATAGCTGATAAATCTCCTGTTTCAAAATAATGAAGCAAAATAATAGGCTTAAAATCGGAAAATCCGTGATGTATTTCCATTATTGGTGGGACATAATATCGTTTGACAACGTCGCCAATAGCCCTCGTGTTGCTTTAGTGCGACGTTAATAAAATCAAACCAAATCGTTTGGTGAAGGGATTTTACATAAGAACTATATTAGTAAGAAGACGGGACTACTTATTATCCTACAACATTTGGACGATAAAAATGTTCTCTTCCTTCACATTAGAGACCAACCACTGGCTAATAATCAGATCAATAATGTTTTTTTTTATTCACTTATGATTATAATTGCTTACTATATTGCAAATTACATTGTTAATTTTATTAGATTAGACATCATCCATTTCAAGGTAATTTGGATTCTACAACTTTCAAAAATGAAATGGATTTCCTCAGCCCTTTCTTATGTTCTTCACACAATTTTCGCACAGTGTCAGAGCAGGTGCCCTTATTAAAAAATTTGACAAGCTTTTGAAATTTAACTAAAGAAACCAAATTTGAGAAATTTCTAGTCAGTGTGAGTTAATTTCATGTTTACAAATGGATTTTTGTTTTTGAGTTTTTGAAAGGCCCTCATATATTTAAACAAAAGTTAAAATTTACAGTCATATAATGTGATTAACGTGTTAGATTCTTACTATAAAATATTTGAACAAATATTTTCAAGCATTTCTTTAACGTTCTAAAATGAATTCTACATTTTGAAGTAAAATAAAATACACCGAAGAGCAATTAAATTAGAGTCAGCTGGCGTCCAGAAAAAAGGAGACTGTGAGTGGCTATATAAAAAATTATTCAGCATTATAAGGAATGATGCAAAGTTGGATGCATATAGTTGGATGCAGTATGGGTAGCACAAAATGTCTAAGTGCATTGGATAGTGGGCAAATCGTGATGTTTAGACGAATGGGTCCCTCCATCTCGGAAACGGAGCAGGCATTGGGATTGTCACGAGCCAGTATGCCACAGGTATGCCTCGAGTTCGTAGATTCTGGTAAAACCCTGCACGTAAAAGTGGGGATGATCGACTTTCATTCTAACAGGGGATAGATGAGCCACAGTTCAAGACTAGGTAACTTAACATTTGTGCACACAAAAAAGTATTAACAGCGACGTCAACCAGAATCACCTCCTCATTAGAGGATGCAGAAGCCATTATTCCCCGAAGGTGCCCCTGCTTGACAGCACATCACAAGGTGCAAAGATTAGGAGAGGACCCCTCACATGAGGGCAAAATGTTGCTCATGTCCTAATTCCCGTTGGTATGTGTCAGTGGTCTTTAAACTAATTTCCTTTATATCCTAAAGTTCCGTAAGTCAAAATAAAAGTTCGAAAAGAAAAATATAAAATACTCACCCTATAGTTGATCAGTGCTTAAACTAATATATAGACACATTAAGTTATCTTGAAAAATTAATCAGAAAATTCGATTCTCGCCAATGAAGAAAATTGAACAACTTTCCGTCATATCAACAGATTGAACGTTAACGTCAAAATGAAAGCAAAAACGGCTGCCAAACGTTTTGTTTCAGAAGTTTCTCACTCATTAATAAATATTTCATTGCCGTTCGGAACTACGTATTTCAATGAACATTCTTTTTCTATGTATGTGAAAACAAACCCAAAATATCGGAACAATTTAAATGCTTCAGCAGTTTGTGTAAAAAATGCAAGCATACACCTTAGTCATTAAATATAATGAAGTGATAAAGGACATTTAGAGCAGAAGTTATTGCTATTAATGAGTAAATTACATTAATTTTATGTTAAATCTTTAAAATAGGAAATACTATACTTTTCTTTAACTGTTTTTACATAAAGTACCTCTAACATATTAATCTATTTTAAATATTATTTTGAGATTTATTTTTTTTAAGTGTGAGAATGGGGTTCCCCGAAAACTCCTAAAACCTCAAGGTCCCGTGAGGCGACTAAGTTAGTATATGTCGATGGCAAAGTATGCAATCCCCGGAGACTCTTTATTTGGACAAATGGGATTCCTGGTACGTGAGACATCACAGGTCAACTTTACTATGATATTCCTGGTGATCTTGGGCACCTGTTGATATATCTTTCCGCTAGAGACTCCAACCATTAACTAGAAAATACATATTTTTTATCGTTCGCTAATTCCAACTCAATGTTTGGATGAACACTTTACAGACATGACTTCTCTTCCCTGATCACTTAGTTCACTTGATCGAGTAATCCTATCGAACATTTCTGGGATGCGATCGAAAGAGTTGTTCGACCCTCTGACACCGCTATATCTTGAACCATTGGAGATTACTTTGAGATCGAGCGCATCTAAATAGCTTCGAAATGCTTCCGATGTGTAGTAGATTTAATGCCGAAGCAAATCGCTATCGTCATCAGCACGAATAGTGGTACTGCGCAGTAATTGACAAGTTCTATTGCTCCTCAGTGTATGTGATTTGAACGTATGAGTGAGAAAGTTTTTCATTACAAAATATATTTCTACTTCACTTAATACATAATTAACATGTATAATTGTTTTTGCTCGGTAATTTCAGTTGACGAGACCAGAGTCCAATTGGAACCCAGATCTTACGATGAATCTGATTACATCAATGCAAATTATATTGACGTAAGGCTGTTTCTTGTATTTTGTTTACTTTCATTTAAACTATAAAAGGCTGAAAGTCTTAATGAGTTCTTACAGAGCTTTAATAATCACTTTGCCTCTTTATCTGGTTTTTTGATTTTTTTTTTGTTAAAATAACTTTTATAGACATGGGTTTATATTTCACTACTTCTGTTCAACACACATTCAGTTTCCTTTTTATATTAATGTACATTTGCTTTGATTATTTTCATATGTAAATCTTTAGTAAATTTTCAATTGATTCAAGATATTTTATTTTATAATTTTGAAAAAAAAGGCTTATTCTCCAATTATTTATCTACTTACTCAGGAAAAAGAAAACATTTCATGAAATAAAGTTTTACCTCCTGAATTTTTCAGGGATACCATCGGCAAAAGGAATACGTCGCAACCCAAGGTAATTTTTTTTAAAATATGAATCATTCTGAACCTATTAAAATTTTAATACGGTATTGAAAAGATAGAGATTGGTTTCTGAGTAGAACTATTTAGATTATTAATTGCTACGAATTTTATGGGTGACAAACACAGTTATGACATTTCATAGCACTAAAATTAAGTGAAATCTCCAAGTGTTTAAATTATTAATTTTACTTATTGTAGAACCTTATTAAAGTTTTGATTTTGAAGCAACTTAAATTTAGAAATTTTTAAATTTAGCAGAAAATAAATAAATAGCTATTATCTCAACACAGTAGCAATAACGAAAACTATAAGTGAAATTTTTTTCGTCAGTTTATTTCGTCAAACAAATAACACTTCTTTTTTATTTTATATTCCAAAACGGGAAACTTGCAGCATTGTGTTTGTTAGGTCAGGATACCAAAATGTTGCCTTATCAATTTACATGACTTTTGTTAAGGATATTATTAGGATCAAATGTCTTATGGAATATTAGAAATTACTTTTTAGTCTGAAATTTAAAAAAATATATATCAGGCTATTGTTAAAAATACTTGCCCGTAGTTTTATTGCAAGAAATATTTAAATTCCTATATGCTTATTGTCAGATTATGTCAGTCAGTTTTTATATGTCATAATATGTTGATATAATAAAGAACTTGTGGAACACAGAGAGAGAAATGAATATATTCTATGTTAGGTTTTTCCGAAGAAATTCGAAAAATCTTTTATTTATTTGAACAAGACACTTAATTATCAGTAAAAAAAAATCCATGTAGTGAAATACTATATGAGCATATGAACAAACCAACTATTTAATTTCTCCTTCCAAAAGCAGTGCAGATGTTCACCCCTGCACTGCTTTTGGAAGCAACATTTCAGAAAAGATTATTTGAAGAAGCTGTATATATTCAGGGTTGTCAGATGGAATTTGTAAAATGTTCCTATATTACATTTCTCCCTCAAAATGACACTGTTTTGTGGACCCCCCCCCCCCCCAAGACAGTTTTCGGAGACAAAATGGTAGCTCAATCATTGAGTTTTGAAAACGGGTTTAGGAACAAAAATATCCTAAGGCTAAAGAATATGCGCTGAGACTAATCTCGATTTTCGGTACTTCGTAGTATCATATTCAACGCTTGAATTTATTAAAAATAAGCATCCATCTGTTTTAACTGATCTGCATTTAAATAAACTTGCGCGAGCTGCCCAAACAAGTCATCAACCGGCAGCTAACTGCTAAGTGGATAACATTCGTTAAGTATCCACAAGCAAAATTTATTTTTGAAGATATTTTTTTTACAAAATTGTTTTATGGAATGGGTAAAATATTTATTTTTCTTTCTTAATAACATTATTCAGTTTCTTAACTCTAACAAGAAATGAAATAAAATCGTTATTTTTGGACACCAGTTTAAGTTTACCAATAACTTTGCAAAAAATATATGAAATTAATTCTTTTTCGACATTGATATTAGCTTACCATATTTGATACTTGCACATATTTTCTTTGATTAAGAGACATGCTACTCTCTTGCTATAGCCACCTCTGTTATATACCAATGGGAAACTATATTAACTTGCATACACAAATACTATTTTTGGATTTGTTCAAATGATAAACATATTCCAACAAGAAACTCAAATCTCTAAATAAATCAATCTGCATGGGACATTTGTTAATCTTTACCAAAAAATAATATTTAAGCATTGAAGAATTCCACAAGGAAACTGGCAAATGTTGTTACAATTACATAGTTGACATTGATGCCAATGATTTTAGGTCCTCTTCCGAATACGACCCGAGATTTTTGGGCGATGATTTGGCAGCTGAACATCAGGAAGGTTGTTATGCTCGCCAATTTATTTGAGCATGGAAAGGTAAGAAGGATTTTTCTTTCTTTTTGCAAGTCTTACACTTAAAGAGTCTTGTGACAAGTTTTCAAACTGGATTTGATTGTTAATTTTTTAAACATGTATGCGAAATCCTCTCAGGACCAAGCCCTGATTTCTTCAGCTAAGATTTTATTTTTTTGTTGGAAGAAATACAGAAAAATAGATCAAATATTTATTCTACCTAAAGTGTTTTTAATAACTTCAAGGCAGAATAGAAACCTATTTATTAATTTACATAAGTTACTTCGTTCTTCATAATTACAGCAAATAATGTTGCCAATTGATAGTATTAAGTCGGTGAATACATTAAATTAATTACTGACATTTATGTAAAGTAGAATGGCATCATTCTATACCAAATTATGAGTTTGATATATTAAGAAATGATTATAATAAAACTTGGAACAATACGACAGAATTGTATTATTTCTTTTACCTAAAATGAAGTAATGTGTTTCATATGAATTAAAGGTGATGTTTATAACTTGAAGTTGAATATTAAAAATTAATAATTTTCTTGAATTCAGGATCTCTAAGGAAAAAAAAAGATTTTTTAAGAAAATTAGTAAGCAACTTTTAAGATAATTAATGTTTTCGAATTTTGATTCCTAATTTAAGTACATAAAAGTCATCTATTTTTAAACCACAATTTTAATTTTTTGCGTTTAACTTGGTGATTTTCAACGAAGTAATTATTTTATTGTATTCAGATCACATTTTTCAAGCAATGTCTTATACCTTTATTTATCATATAACAATGCCAGAGTTCTTGATATAAAATGTTTCAATTTTATGTAAATAAAAGCATCAGATCAAATAAATTTTAATGTGAATATAATGAAATTGAATTAAAGGAATAATTAAACAAAGCCTTATTTAACAATTTTTATTTTTCTAATTTCTATCACCCCTATTGGGAATAAAATTTAATCGAGAGCTTATTTAAGAGAAAATAATAGTTATTAACGAAGTGAGAAATAAAAATCGGAAAGTATTTAAAGGAATTTTAAAATTTCTCTTATAAATGTTTGTATTTTTTAAATCGTTTTAGTGTAATGCTTCCTATCATTTGATGTTTTTCATCGAAAATTTTTTATTGAAAACCTTTTCCATAATTTTAATTCCTTTTCCTGTGCTGGAAGAAATGAAATTATTCGCTAAATTATTCTATTACATCTCATTAAACAAATACGAATAAATACGCTTTGAGTATATAAAGAATTGTATGATTACTTTTTTCACACATGTTACTTTTTCAAGGTTTTTATGTTTTCCCTCTTTGTGTTACTCATTCAATGGCTTTGTAAAATCATCATATATTAAAACAGTTGCAAGATTTTTCTTTCACATATCGCAGAAAAGCATAGCGGGGATAACAGGTGGTATTCATCCTTCGAAAGAACAATGTGAAACTTAATGCTTGTTCCGCACAAATTTACATATGGCGAATTCAACAAGCATTATCATGAAAGCGCTGTCATAAGTCACCACCATTGTCTTTTGCTGACAGCTTTTCAAATTAATATGAGGAAGCATTAGTATATTTATAATTGTTCGAATTTTTTCCTTGCTTATTGTTTTAATCCTATTTTTTTTTCTTATGGATCAAAAAACACTTAAAGGGTCCCCCCCCTTGTACTATTGTCAAAGTTTCTTTTTAAACTGTCAGATTCATTAACCCAATTATATAATTTCTACATTATATTATATTCCACTGTTCGTGGAAACTTTTTCTCTATTTGAAAGCACTGAATATTCGAAAAAAATAAGTCAAACATTCCATTTTTGTAAAACATTTTGTCCCGAATTAAACATTCGTTTGTTTGAAATCGCTCTTATTCTGCTCTTTTAGATTAAATGTTGATTAGTGTTTTACAAATCTGAAGTTTAGAATATCTGTATTTTTATTTGTAATTTTTTTCGTAAAATTTTTATTTTATCTCGCCTCCTATTTATAGCGTTTTCCAGAAGAATTTAGCTATAAAATTAATGTAATATTTTTTCCACTTCGAATTCTTAAAATGTACTCAAATTCTTAAAAATAAAAATTTTCAAAACTTGTTTTTGTATTCTTAAATTTGTTAACGAAAATATAAATTTTTTTGTAGAAATCTGTGGTATAGTTAACGAGATATTTATATTTATTTGGCAAAGTTATACATATACAAGCATTTAGCTCTATATGACTTTTGTTAAAGAATGTAGCAAAAATTGACATTTTTTTTTTTGCATTGATTGTCCTATTTTAATATATTAACTTTCAATCCTATTTTAATATCATCTTAATTTTAATAGAATCTTAACTTTTCAACATCAATCTTTTTAGTTCAGTGACTCTCACTTAAAAGACAGAAAAATTGGCAAATACTTTACAAAGTGGTGTGATTTGGCAACATATTCTAATTCTGTTTCAAGTTAAATATGTACTTTAATTCATTATTGATATTGAATGTATTAGTAAATAATGGAAGATTGGAGGAGGGGTTAGAGGATCTTTTCCAGATGGAAGGTGGGCCATCTATCATCTATCATCAGATAATTTAATAAGGTTGCATTCTTGGAGTTTGAGTTTCAACTTTTCTTTCTTTAGAAAACTTGTTTTAAAAAAACTTAATTAAAATATAAATCAGTTCCGAAACTCTCTTAATTATAATGAGACTAAAATAGCAAAACTATGACACTGATGGGTGAAAAATGAGGGTTTTGCCAAAATCCAAAATAGTCTTTTAATGTAAGTTTTTATACAACACATTTTATTTCTTCACCATATGTATTCTTAATAATAAGGACATCCTGTCATGAAAAAGATAAAAATCCTGCTTTTAGATTCTCATGAGTATTTATAATTTTAATTTATGTATTAAATTATATTTTTAAGCATTGTTACAAAGATTTAATTTTAAATTAGATTCATAAAATTAGAATTCAAAAAATTTAGAAAGAAATGACCCATAGGAAAAAATGATATAGTATATTTTATATATGAACTTTTTTCTCATTTTTCAAATTTTATATATCTATCCAAAAAGTATTCTTTCGGGTTCCTTACCTAATAATTTTTGATTAATGACGGAAAATGTAATTCCATATTCGTAAAGTACAATTCAAATATTTTTTTTTAAAATACAAATTTAAGTAATTTCAGCCTTTAGTGGCAAATAATCTATCGAGATATAACTTTTTTTCCTGCCTAGTGAACTCCGCAAATTTATACGATAACTGTAGAGACGTCTCAATGCGAATACATTAGAAAAATCAAGGTGCTTATTATAGCTCTTCGAAAGAAAATCTTTGACTCCTACACAACATTTCTTCAAAAGTACTCACAAGAAAGATCTACCTTCACATCATTCTATGTTATGTTGGTTAAAGCAGCTTCAGGAAAGTCCTACATCAAAATTCGTCTTCGTCTTCAGATTATTCCTATTCGATAGATTAACTGATGTTGGTTGGTTTTCCGACTTTATTTGAGAGTATGTTTAAAGCACATTGTCTTCACAATTCCTGTGCCCTCACCCGGGTTACCCTAGCTATCCTCTATTTTCGACCCTCCTTCTTGTCATCCAATTTTGTCTTTTTTTAAAAAAAATTTCACGTCTAGACCTCAGTTAAATCTTGTTTGGCACAGCATAGCCACATCTGGATTTTGAGCCAATAACCTTTACATTCACTCACTCATTCCAGTGCCATCACTGCATCAACTGAAGCATAGAATTGCTACTGCCGATACGCAGTACATGATGGAGAACGCTTGGCGAGAACTCTGAGTGTTTCCCGTCTCGAAGTGTTACGCGGCACTTAAGGCTGCCTTGGGGAAACTGTCTAACTTTATGCTCATAATTCATTAACTATTTGATAAATTAAATTAAGTTTAAAAATTAATTATTATTTGATTAATAACCTTTTAAGAGTTGCAACTTCATGGATATGTAGCTTTGTGTTATTAAAGAGATATTTCAAGCTGTACTTTACGAATGTATAATAATACTTTTCTTAATTTTTTGGGTCAAAAGTTAGGAGGTAAAGAAACGCCAACAATGGACACCCAGTATGTACGTATATATTAATTAAGTGCAATGACATTCTTGAAGATTTCTCTCGTTTATTTCAAATATTATTTTGATTATTCACGCTTTTTAACTCGAAAAAAGAAACTACTTTGATTAATTCCTTAAAGTTTTTAGTAATTTTGAGAGTGTTATTTTTATACAGCCAAAAGTTGCCAAGTACTGGCCGGATGATGCAGATACTTACGGAGATATCATCGTTACGAAACTGTACGAAAATGAAATGCCTGAAATCAAGCATGTCATCAGGATATTTTCCATCAAAAAGGTATGGATTTTGTGAAATAATTTACAATGATTTAAACTTTGTGGTAAACATTGCTTGTCTTTTGCACATTATTTGAAACACACAGCAACATTTTTTGAGAAATATCAACTTGAATGAATCAGTCTTTCGTATGTTATTTGGTGGTGCCATCTACCGAGATTACTTCAAACAGTTTTCAGATGCAATTATTTTCAGTGTAGTTGAATTGAAGGGCAAATCTCAATTATTTTGTTTGAATTACGTGCTTTACCAAACTTTGATAAAAATCATTCCAAATAGATTTCATATTGCTAATATCGCAGTTTTTTTAAAAAAAAAATAACATTTGATGCTTTTTGTAGTAGAAAAGCAATTTTAAGACTTTTGTTGAAAAGGAAATAAATTAAATAAATGACAAGCATTTAAGCAAATAAAGAATATTTATCGTAGCCTCTAGAGGGAAAAATCAAACGTGATTAACAATAGCTTGTAAGAATTCATCAAGTGAGTCACTAAATAATAGAGGTGATACCCTATCGATCGTATTTTAGTTGAAAAATGATTTTGAAGCTTCGAAACGCAACACTTTGTACAAGTGTATCTAAAATTATAATTTTTCGGATTTATTTTTGTTGATTAACAAATTAATTTTAATTCTACAGTTTTAAAAGGCTTGAGATAGTAGAAAAATAATGAAACAATGAAGTGAATATGATATTAATCTGTAATGACATCTTTAGGAACGAAAAGTTACTGTTAAGTTATGATGATGAGGCTGCGGTAGTCTAATAATCGAACACTTCGAACACTGATTCCATTAAAGATCCACCATGCGGCTGGGCTGATGAACATTACATTTTTCGAAACTTCAAGTTATCCCGTTGGGGTGGAGTGGAAGTTAGGTGAGGGAGGTGCCCACTCTGGAGTCATCGCTTGATCAAGGTTCAAAATTACGAGTTCCATCGTCCATAGCTCTCGTGTTGCTTTTCAATACGCCGTGAATGAACAATCAATCAATCCAAATTATAAATATATCGCCAATTACCTTTTTGTAGCTTTATTGCGACTTTAAATGTGAACGACTTGGCAACATTTTTCTTGCATTAGGAGGACATATTACCCAATCTTTTTTTAAATTCATGTTCAAAGTTTCTCAGAGAATCATTAAAATTTTCTTTGGTAGTGTGCCAAATGAAAACTTTAAACTGCTTTTTATTTTTAGTAACGGTATACAAAAATAAATACCTAATTTTTTATTTTTACTTTTTTGTAATTAATACAAAGTTTTAACCGTTTTTCTTATTATTTTGCGTAACATGTGATTGATAATTCTATACATGGAATAAGGAATGAGATAAATTGATATTTTTTACAAGAAATACCCGAAATTCGATATAACTAGGGTTTTTTTTTTTTTTTTTTTTGAAAAACTATAAATGTCACTGGTCATTGTACCACTTAACCCATACACAAAATTGTGAGAAACGCTTCTAAAAAATTGAGCGAAGAAAATGAAAAAAGTGCTTAAAAATAGTAACAAGAAGATGCAGTTGTAAGAATTTTAAAACATTTAAATATTTTTGAAAAAAAAATAAAATTTTAAATAATTGTTAGCCTAAAATGAATTTTTTTTCCCTATATTCTGAAATGCGAATTTTATCAGTGCTTAAATAGGGCGAATAAAAACTTTTTCATATAAATATTTCATTATAAAAAAAGTTGCTCAGAGTATATTTACCGCTTTTAAGTTTAAGAAATGAAATCTTATTTTTCTTGACAGAAAATTCTTGATTCTATACAAGGCAGACAAATTAGCCAAAAAATCTCGGAAAATATAAATACATATTATATTTCGCAGGCAATGAAAAATATCTTGCTATAAATCTGTAGTAAGTAAATCTACAGTGAAGCTTGTATTTAATAAATCATCCACTAGATGGCAGTCCTCTTCAACGAGACCATTGGCCATGAAGAAATTTTTTAAAAAAAATCTTTTTAAATTATTTAATAAATGTTCAATGTAATTCATGAAAATGCTATGAAGAATTATATATTTCGATACAGATTTGAATCTTAGTTCAATAGAAAAGTGAATATTTAACGAGCTTTGATATGTATTATTAACAATGTATAAATGAGTGAAGTTGCGACGGATATTAAGACATTTTTATGTAGTGTATTTTTATTTCATTTTATTGCATGCGAAATGGAAAAAAAAAAAAAAAAAAAAAGGTTAAAATTTTACGTGAATAAGAAATTAATATTTTTTGAAGAATTATCGAATATTATCACGTGACCGTTTTTCCAGTTCCTAAAATTCATAACTTTTATAGCGAAAAATTTATAATATTTAATACTTAAATTTTAATTAATAACTTTGTAAGTGAAACAAATATTAATAATTGATAGTAATATTAATGCGAAAACTTGAAAACAAATAAAATCTCAAAAAATGTTGAAGTTTTTTTATTTTCAGATTTCTTTCCAGACGTGATAAGCAGCATGACTAGAAAATTTAAATTAATCGTAAATATCATTTAAATGTCGCAGAGGATGGGAATTCCCATCTTGTAAAACGAGTAAGACTTCCTGCATTCTTTTCAAAAACCAAAGATAAGACAATTGCATTTGTTTGTGTATTGAACGGGCTCTGCTCAACACAAAGGTCTACTAACCACAACCATCTCGTAATTTTCAACCATTATCCAAAGCTGAAATTACTCTTTACATTCCGCGGGCTCCATACGATGGCTTCTTACTGTAACCGCCTCTAATCACAACTCTGCATCTTTCTCCTGCTTGAAGAAAAATTATCTAGGGTGTGAAAGCAGGTCGATTTAAATTTCTATAATAATAATGTAACATTTTCCACAACTGATGCAAAATATAACACTTTGTCACGAAACAGAAAAACACGCGTTCAAATATGATTGAGCACGGTGCCCCTGTAACCAAGTGGTCATAGCCGTGAGCGAGAGGAAAACGTTTTCCACCTAGTCGTAGTGCTACTAAACGCCCTTCATGTAGTATGCTAAATCTGACCTCACGTTGAAATGGTGTGGAATATGGAGAGTGGGGTTTCTTTCTTGTCAATTGACAAAAATTCAAAATGTCGAGATCCTGCTTCTACGTGCAATGTTAAAAAATAATCATATGACTGCTACTGTCCAGTTACTGTATTTCGTTTTTATTTTAAAAGGCGTATTAATAAGTATTGAATTTATTTGCACCCGATTTTTTGGAAAACTATTCAAAAAAATTTTTTTGAAACATACAAGTACGTTCTCCTTTAGAGAATACGCAGGAGAATGCTTCATTAATATTACAGGGTTGTCAATGTACAACTGTAAATTCTTCTACCAAAAATAAACTTATTCTAGATATCCTAACGATAAACAGACACAGGTTAGTAGTTGGTCTTGTTTTATGATGCTTTACGGCTCAAGACAAGGGAGGAAATATCCACTATGCAATAGCAAATTCTGTTTCATTTTTTTTACTTTCTTTTAGCAAGGACACCTCGGATTCCGCTTATTGCGCCACTTTCACTTCACGGGCTGGCCCGATCTGGGAGTACCTGAAGACCGCTTGGGGGTGTTGGGACTCCTGGAACAAGTCCGGAAGTACTTGCCGGAAGATACTGCTCCAATCTGCGTTCATTGCAGGTAAGACTCTTCATTCTTTCGTGAAAGACGGTCGTAATAGCCGAGTGCTTATGGTCAGCGTAGTTTTAGTCAAGTAGTAGGTTCAAGTCCTGATTCCAAAGGATCCATGGGAAAGAAACCTTTTAAAGAGCCAATACACGTTAAATCTACCGAAGCTCAAAATCCTCACTCTAGGATGATGTGGAAGTTTGGGAGAGAGAAAGAGAGAGAGGTACCAGCTCGGGCGTCGTCCTCGATAGTGATTCAAAATAAAGATATATGTCGCCAGTAGTCCTCGTGTTGTTTCTAAAAGTTATGTTAATAAACAATCCTACATGAGTGATAATCCTTGACACAACATATGAAATGTATTACCAGTAATATTTGGGGCAATTCAACCGATAACTTAAAAATTTAAGATGAAGAAATCGAAAGACTATCACATTCAACACGTTTCCGGAATAATTCTATAATACCTATAATTAGTCCATCCGATTCGAAGGGGTGTATTGAAAGTTCACTGGATATATATGGGGATTAAGTAGCTTCACGGGATAATAAACGGGTCCAGCATGGTTCACTGATGATATCGAATACCTCTTCTACATGATCATCAGAAAATTATTAACTCCGTGTCTCTACCAGTTCTTGCATAAAAAAAGATGTCATGTAAGCAGAACAGTCATTGTAGTCTCCTTTCCTCCTGTGCCAGAGTTCTACGAAGTAAATTTCTGCGCTTAAAAAAGTATTTTTTGACTGAAGGAAAACTTTCAGCCTTTATACGGATGATTACAAAATAATAATTTGATTTAAATTTACTATATTTCGAATTGTATTACAAATATGGAAATGAACAATATCTCGGGGGGAAAAAAAGAAACTTAAAATTTCTTTGCGAACAGTTACCAATATTCTCTATGTCCTTCTTTTGTTACACAGCAGACGGAAGTCCAGTTATCCCCAATGACTCTGGAGAGTGTCGTCGTAGATGTTCATACTAAATATGGTGCAGACGTAATCAGCGACGTAAGATCTTCCAAACGCAGTTGGTTGTAGAATTCCCAGCTAACGATTGGCTAGACGTTCATTTTCGAGGGCGGAGGTCAAAGGAGTCTCTAGCTCTTGCCTCTATATTGAGTGAAGCACTTGGTCCATTCGGACTTATTCTTTTACACAAAAAGTGTTCTTGAATGGATGAAACCAGAGCAGAATGCTTCGATGATCCTGCTCATGAGATTCACACTTTATTCCGAATTCTCTTAGCACTGAAGCAAGAAGCAGTATAGTCTCGAACTCACAGCTTAAATTGCTTCCATCGAGTTACTGTTTCGAGTCCTGACGTCGATTTATTTGGGATGATGCACGATGCTCTCTGTCAAGGCTCTCTTGTTGGCATAGAGTAGAAATTTGAAGAATCGGGTGTTGTCCTCCTCGCTTGAGCTGGGTGCAAAATGTCGAGATTTGGGGCCAAGATTCCTCGTGTTGCCTCCAAATATGACGTTAATAAACTAAGAGTCTGCGCTGAAACAAGTGATGAAGATTTCGCATATTATGAAACACTATGTTTTCCGGGGGAGTGTCACTATTTCGAGGTTTGTGACGTAGAAAATATCTCGTTTATTTCCATAATAATTTGAACATGAAAATGAGTCCTTGTTCTCTTGGTAGTTCATGCATCAGAGTGAAAATACGAAAATAAAAGTACAACATCTGCTTTTTCCTCCTATACCATTGCACAGAAAGCATGATTTTAGTAAGCTTGAATATGTTGGTGCAAATTTTTTTGTTATAAGTGACAAATAATCATATCCCAGTATAAGAAAAACAACTCATAAAAACTTCTGAGTTGTGTGGTAAATCTTTTGTTGAAAGCACACCGCTTTTTCTTTATTCTTCATTAAACCAGACTTTATATTAGACACCATTTCATATGAGGCATATTTTAATAAATTTATTTCAAGACTAACGCAGACAAAAATTATTCACAAATATTCGTGTGAATAATTCATTTCTCAGACTGGTGAAATAACTGTTGAAACTGAACTCTTATCACCCCATTATCTACTCAACGCAGTTAAGTAACGTTTTCAAAACTGCGTGAGTTGAAACACAAGCTAAAACCTTTTGCCACTGATGCTAAAATTTACCCGTCCAAAATTAACCGAAAAATAAAATTCAACGCGTGACATCTAAAAGGAGACATAAACATGATATAGACATAATATAAGAACCTTCTAGTTCTCAGTGACTTAATGGACAGATATCAGACACCCAAATTTCAACACACGAAATCTTTCACTTTTATTTGAATAAATCTACTTTAATTTTATCTTAAATTTTAAATTAAATACGAATAGTTTCTAACGGGAAGGCTAATACAGAATATTACGAAGACATCTAAAGTACTGAGATAAACAAAAACTATTTGGTATGACATATAATTCAACTTTATCAGAAGTGAAGGGAAACTATTGTAATTATTTATTGAGAAATGTTCAAAGAAATGGAGCAGTTATAGATATTGTTAGAATGCCATATCTTTTGAGAGAAAGACGAAATGTATTTTGAGCATTGAGCGATGAGTGTTAAAAGTTGACATTGTAAGTTTGGAGGATTTACTAATGACCATTCTGGAAGAACATAGAAACTATTGCTTTTACATTCAAAATTAAAGGCTAAATTAGAATAGATTCATTACTATTAAAAGAAGGTGTACTCTTAGTATATTGAAACTTGGTTTTGTTACACATTTATCAACATTTTGTGTTAGAGCATTGTCAATATTTTCGAGGTTGTGTTATAAAATTTAAGGGCTATTTACTGGAGTTTTGCTCTTAATGCAGGAAAAATTGTAGTAGTTATGAGGTATTAATTCCGCTTGAACCATTTGACATTTAAATTGGTTGAACACTATGTTTAATTCTCCTTTGAGCAGAATAAAATGAGTTTCAGCTACACGACCCCACACATAGATGAGAACTGGAACTAAAAGTACGATTTCCAAAGAAAGCGGTTCGGTCATCCAGCGGCTGTAATAATGCTGTGGACGACTTTACTGAAACACTGTCTTGGCAAAACGACAATGGTAAGATTTTTAGAGAGCGTTAAATGCAAGTGTATCATAAAATATTGGCGCCACTATTTCTAACGGTACAAACAGATCATAAAACGTTTTTTCTCGATAGCGGTGAACAATTTCAATAGTAAAAGGAGTGCATAGGTGATTTGGGCTAGCGAAAATAATGAAATTGTTATTGATTTTATGATTTTTCTTCAGGATACATTGGTAACATGTTTATGGGCTGGTTTTGAAGTCATCGACTCTTATAAGATTCAAAACATAATAAAAAAATAATTGTGTTAAGCGAAATTATTGCCTGCCTTTTTTTTTTTTTTTTTTTTTTTTTTTTT
>BMAW01004455.1:822922-869099 GCA_019974015.1 Nephila pilipes
TTTTTTTTTTTTTTTTTTTTTTTTTTTTTTTTTTTTTTATCATTTCAGTGCAAATGGAGGCGCGCTAGAATTTAAAACGCATTCTCTAAAGCACGATTTTTAAACTTTTCACTCTCATCCAAACGATTGTTTTCATCTTCCGCTGACTGTTCCTCTTCCAAATATGTTAATAATACTATTCCTAGTCATCCATTCTCAACTATTGTTTTAATTTATATCTCTGACCACCCTTTTCAGTTTTACGGCCCATCATTTGAAATATCGCTTCCTCTTATGAGAAACGATGCGGCAGACGAAAAAATGCGGCCATCAGATAACGTCCGCCTCATCTCAATACATGTTTTTAGATAACAACACTGTTTTCTATAGGAGATTGAAGTTTAAGTGAATTTAAAGTTAATAAGATGTCAGGTCTTAGTCTGTTGCTTAAACTCTGTAAAACTGAAAATCTTTCACAAAAAGATAATGAAACAAAATATGTCTACGATGCAAATGAATATTCCTCTCATCTTTCAATTCTTTTTCTTTTCGCCTGTAGTGCTGGTGTGGGCCGTACAGGAACTGTCATGCTCATGGATTCCATGCTTGAGAGGGCAAGGCAGGAAGGCGTGGTCAACTTTCCAGAAAGGCTGGACCACATGAGAGTGCAAAGGGTGGACGTCGTAGAGAAAAAGGTAGAACGGCTCTAAATAACTATTTACATAATCGACCTAAGACTTTCTTGCGTTTATTACTCTACTTGAACAAAGGCAAAAGTACCCTAGCTTTGACATCGCGATCTCTGTTAGAAGAGGAATTTCCAATTCGAAATTGCTTTGTGGAATACCAAAACTTTGGTATACACTTGTCAATATCGAAAACATAACTTGCAGTGATTCCCACTACCTCATGATTGAATTAAAACGCCTTGTTCAACCCCCTTAGTGGGATGTTTATTCAAATAAGTCATATTGCTGTTCACTGGGAAGCTTGCAAGAATATTCTAACTAACTTGAGTAATTCTCTCAGCTCAGTCAGATGCAGTAAATTCAGAACTCGATATTATTGTGTCAATTAATCTATTTAATTAACATAGTTAATATCTAACAAAAAAAATTCTTCTTACGGTAGCAAGCTTTTTTCTTCTTTTTTGTTTATAGAAGATAGAAGTTAATTTACTGATTTTCTTATTTTACTTATTCTTAGAGTATGACGGTAGTTAGAAAAGTATTTGTGCTTGAAGACGGATGTCGTTGCTAAAGCAAATTATAGTTACAATTGTGGACTGCCATCTGTAAAACGGCACCAAAACAAATGTGATTCTGATTCATAGGTTAATTTTGATTTGGAAGCTATTTGCTGCCCAAGCATAATTTTATTGCTGCCGTGTCGAATCAATGATACCTGTATTCACTATTACACACCAAACATGAATCAAACAATGGGTTGTTATGGGTGAGTATACTCCTAACAAAACAGAGATGACCGAAATCTGTGGCGACAGATTTTTGGGATGCGAAGAGCATCCTTCTAACAGGCTTAGAAAAGCGATGATTGGACAATATTACAATGAGCTTCTTACCATACAGTAAGTACAATATTACCTGTCTCTTGACTCAAGTACTTTTTGAAACGTCTTCGTAGTAGAGTACAGATATTTTATACAATTTGCAATCGAATAATTTGTAAAATATTTAACAATTTTCTTAATTATAATCACAAATCTAATATATTAATTTCAACAGATTTTATACTTAGATACCTTTATTTTATTTAAATTAAAATAAAAAAAAGTCCTCCCCCATAGGTGGGTTCAGCAAAAGCACACTTAAGTCATATTTTGAGATCCGAAATACCGCGTTTTCCAAGAAAATGAAAGTAATTGAGCAGGAACATTCTCGGGTTTTCACTCTTTCGAATGTATTTTATTCAATGCGATATTCTAGCTTTGAGAAGAAAAGTAGGAAATTCAATAAGATTAACAGTATGCTCGGAAACTCGCAGTGGCGTGTCGGTGGGAACCTTAATCTTGTTGTGATCCGTCTTAACTCAGCCGCAATCTTTGAAGCATACGCGCATTGTGCATGCTGCAGCTCATTTACGTTAAAAAGTATTTGCTACAAAGCTACATCGTAGCAATATCTAATTTTAATGCAGATTGATCTTCCTCAAAAGACACCTAAAACCATTTGTTGAGTAACTTGTTCGACGATTTTGACTTATTCATCGAGCTTTACAGCACGTTCTTGCGAGGAGAAGGAGCGATGCCTTCAACGCCTACGTAGAATTCTTCCAACGCCCACCGGTAGAAGTCGCTGTTCGGGAACAATATCCATTCAAATCGAACCAAAGTAATTATTTGTTCTGTTAGGAAGTCGTAACCGCGGTAGCCTAGTGGTCATGGTTTCGGATTCGTGGCCGGCGATTTTCGTTCAGTCGAGGGTTCGAGCCTTGGCCGCTAAAGACCCTCCATGTATCCGGGGCTGATGTATGTTAAATCTGTTCGAGGCCCAAAGTCCTCCCGTTGGCGTGGTGTGGAAATTAGGATGGGGGTAACAGCTCAGGTGTCATCCTCGCCACTTGACCGAGGTTCAAAATAACAAGGTCCGTCACCAATAGCCCTCGTGTTGCTTGTAGTGCGACGGTAATGAAAACTGAACTAAATTAAACTCTGTTAGGAAGTCATAGTAAGACAATTTTAAGAATTGTATTTTTTACATCGTGTGGCAGAGTTGGTAAACGTGAATAAATTCTGTCAGATCTCCAAGTTAGAGAGGCATGGCTGTGCCTCTGTGTCGACGCAGTCGGAAAACGTTTCTGGCCACCATTGTTGGTTTTGGCTTTATAGGGGAGATTTCAATTGCTACTTAAGGAACAGACGTGTGTCTTCGACAACTAAACCCGAAACGAATTCTCTACCGGGGATCAGTTATTGGGCATTTGCCGTTGTTAGTTTTAACTTCTTGGGCGTCCGCACGTTCAACGCAACACAATAAACTTTTGTAAAACAATCTCGTTTTGTAAAAAATAGTCTAAAGATATACGTGATGCATTTTCTCATGCTGAATCACCTTTTTGATGTTTCATTTCCAATTCAAATGTTTACTGCATTTAATCACGTTTATGTATTTCCTTGAGAACTCCCAGTAATACATATATTGCTGTACCTAGTACAGTGAATGCTCTCCTAATACGAGCCTTCTCAAAGTAAAATGATTTTTTTTTAAACTTATAAAATGATTTAACTCATAAAATTGATGGACCCTCCTAAAATTCCATAGCGCTCTATCATGAAACTGTCCAACTGGATATAATAATGGAATAGATTACGTACGTATATTCCTCGTACTAATCAAAACGAAAACTATTTTTCATAGATGTGCAAGTGTTAAGTTATAAGATAATTATATAAATAGTGTAACAGTTGACAACAATGTTTTGAATGATAATAAAAACAACGAGTCATTCTATGCGTTTTTCTGAAGCTTGTTAACATGAGGATTTAAATGCATCTTTTCACTTGACTGTAATTTCGTGATTAATTTTTTTGTAGTAATTGCGATGATTTTATTTTGTATTACTCAACAATATGTTGATAGTTACAATTTTAAAAAAAAACCATTGATCTTTCCTTGCACATTTTGAAAAATGAAAATTATTACGTGCAGTACCTTATAATTGACGTTATTTCTTATATGAATTACAAAAAAATAGCAGCGATGAAAAAATGGGATGGTTTTAACGAAGAAAAGGGAATTAAATTATAAGAAAGAGTTCCTTCGTATCTTTCACTGATATCGATAGTGGTAAAAAAACATTTAATCACAAGTATGTGTTGTACATAAATCTTCAAGGAATAGCTGGAATTTCATGATAAGACTTCCTATTAATTATTATTAAAGACAAATTATTACCTTCATGTATTAATTTGTATTTTGAGCTTTACGGGCAACAAATGAGCCTTGTATTAGGTCAATTGGAAAACTTTGTCCATTTGTGAAGTGAAAGATAATAATACATTTTTCATACATTTAATAATATTTATTGTAATATATAATTGCCGTCGTTACAAGGATTGGTCTTTAAACATTCCATATGGGTGCCTCTTGAGTTAAGTGAGAAAAATTTGTCTAATCGAATCGTATATGCACATCTCAGTTTCCTCGGAACGAAAACAAACCCATTTGAGACCGGATGATAAATGGTGATGAAAAATGGATAATATTCGCTGACGGCAAGGAAAAGAGCATACTTGTAACTTGAACTATCTGTTCCCTTCACCTCTAAACAGAGATTGAGTCTGAAAAAGAGAACGTATGCATATGGTAGGACGTCTAAGAATCAAAACATTTCGAGTTTTTGAAACTTAACAAAAAGCTGAATTCGGAGAGATACTGTCAGCAAATGGATAATGGATGATTTAAACAAGGCCCTGAAAGAAAAGAGGCGTCGAGGTCCAGTATGAAACATTACATTGCATCATGATAACTTCAAACCACATGTTGCTTTGACGATTCGTCGAACAATCGCAGAGATAGGCTGGGAAATTCTGTCGCATCCACCATAATCCTCAGATCTAGCACCCTCTAATTATCACTTATCTCCCATCACAATTTTTCGAAAGGAAAAATATTCAAAACTGGAGCATACGTCACCCTAGCACTACTTGAGTTCTTTGCTTCTAATTACAAGACATTTTTTTCAAAAATAGTATTTACCAATTACCATTACGCTGGCTAAATTACATAAGTAATGACAAAAAATATATTGTACAATAAATATTATTAAATGTATTATTATTTTTTCTTTTTACAATCAGCAGAAATTTCTAGTAGACCTGATATTAAGATCCAAACTCAATATACTACAGTCTGTTCCGAAAGGAGGGGGGAAATGTGATTGCAACTGTCATTTTGAAGAGGAGTCATCTTCAGTTTCCTCATAAATTCATTTTTGGTGGTTTCGCAGTACCTTATCTTCGACTCGTGTATTCCACATAAAAAGAAAACACCCGTTAAGTATTTCTAGATGTATATCATTTGTCTCACTTAAAGCAATGGTCTCCGAAGTAGGGTACGCAGAGCAGCAGTACGTCAAGGTCTCCGACGAACCTTTGCGAATGTCTTTTCGAACGCATTTGAATAATGATTGATTGCAATTCGAAAGAAAATCATGATGTGGATGGAGAATTCAGAAATGTTTCCATTATTGTGTGATTTCGCTTCTGAAAAAGAAATTAATATGGAATATTTTAAAAGTCTCGTAACTAAACACTAAAATAATTGGGAGACAATTCTGTAATAAATTTATAGATTTCCTTAGTATTAAAACAGAGTTTCAATGGATCATGAGCCTATTTTCTGGAGAAAAAAAAATGGATAATCTTTCAGAGAGAGCTCAAGTGCAGTTAATTCACATAAGAGGAAGAACAACATTACAATCTGAATTTAAAGAAAAGGCTCTTTATAATTGGAGGGGATGGTATAGAAAACCGAGTATCTTGATTTAGTAAGCACAATAACAATTGAAATCTTACCATTTTGTTACATACCTGTGTGAAGTAGCATTTTTTTACAGTAACAACTATTAGAACCAGATACAGAAATAAATTTAAATTGAAACCAGATCTTCGAATTACTTTACCGGAGTGGATCAAACCAGTTTTTTCTGATGAAATTAAACGAATATGATCTCACTTTTTTTTCTCACATTAAATTATAATTACAAATATTTATTTTTTCAAATGTATGTATATAGTTTAAAAAAAAATTCATTTTTGACTACTCACGTTATATTATATCATATAAGAGGTATTCTATATATTACATATTTTCGTCTGAGGAGTACGCGATCAAAAAAATTTCGATCTAGAGCACGACTCTCATCTCCTCCGCCACGGATCAGCTAAATATCTTTCCTTACCTTTTTGATACGTATTAAACCATCTTTTATAACTTTCTCTGAAGTCTCCATTTCTCAGTAGTTACTAGCAATCACCTGTTTGTGTAAGACATGTAGGATTAAAATTATTATTTAGCGATAGAAATATGTCGAACATGTAAGTTTGTAAAATTCTTCTAACTCTTACTTAGAGAGAAAAAAATTGTATTTAGAGAAGAAGAAGGAGAAAAAAAAGGCGCGAGATCTCTGTTATTGAAGAAACAAGAACAACATGGCTCCCCTCCTTTCATCCCAAATCCAGAAAATAATTCTAGATACCAAAAAAAATTTCCTTTCAGTTTTAAGAAAATGCAGGACCCCAGGAAGCTGTGTCAGCCAATTACAGACTTTTACAATGAAATAACACGTGAGTGACTCAAGTGCCCGAACAGTTGTATCTTTCTCGCTAATTTACTTTATTTTGCCTTTTTATTACATGTAAATTCAGTAAGGTTTTGAAGTGATAATTTTTATCATATATTTCATAAGAATACATGTCTTTGTGTGTTAAAGTGTACAAAAAATATTAATTAAATTCACAATTTTTTTTTTCCAAAAATGTTAATTGAATTCACAAAAATATTGATTTTTCATTAGAAAAAATAGTTTTCCTATGAAAATATAGCATACATACATACAGGACACACATATATTCCTATATTTATGTGTATCCTGTATGATCATAAATAACTATGTTGGCATCATGTATAATCCTGTTTAATGATAAAAAATTTACTGATTTAAGTTTTCTGGTAAAACTATATGAAAAGAAATTGCATTTTTGCTTCTCCTGTAAAATTTGTAAAAGTAAAGAAGATTCCCTTTGAATTATTCGGCTCTCAACACTAATTGCGGGAGAATATTTATCGTGGTCCTACCGAATAATCGTGGTGACGTCATTTGAGATTACGTATGAAATGCTCACAATGATGCATAAATCGCGCTGCCAAATCAACGTGTTTATGATGTCAAAGATGAATTTTGAAACTGCGTCACGGGAAGGAAGAGAATTGGGACAATGTGCTCTTGATGCAAAGATATTTCTCGATTAATTACGATTGTAATTTCAAAGAAGTCTTAAGAACCAGTTGAAATTAATAAGCAAAAACAGAACAATTATTTACATGTTACTTGTTCCTGTCAATCTGTAGTATTTATACCAAACATTAAAATACAACGTTCATGATATTTAAAAGCTAAGGGTGACGAAATATTGTCCACAGGGAGACCAAATGGATAAAATAACTAGCTTGGATGGGGGGTGAGGTTCTGTCCAAATTTTTCTAACATGTTAGTAATTCTACAAAGAAATTATAACATTTAAATGAAATATCCACAATAACATATGTTAATAACATTAAAAAACAGTAACATTTAAAAGAATGCAGAGTTTAATCAATTTCAAATTTCAAACTATATTGTTATGCGGGAGAACACAACTCCAAGCCCTTATTTTTTAACCGTTACTGAGAAATTAACATTTTTAAAATTGCAATGAAATTAAAACTTTTAAGTCATAAAACGTTACATAAACTTATAAAATACCAAAACAGTAATGTATAATAAACGTGAACAAGCATACATAATTATTTGCATAAAAATGGTATACAAGGCAAACTATTCAAGACATGAAGTAGGGAAAATTCGGTGCCTCTCTTCAAGCTAGATGCAAAACCACGTTTGATTGTCAGCAACATGCAACATTCAAACATTATCAACATGCATTACTTAAAAAGTTTTAAACATTTCTCAATATTTTTTTTTACTTCTGGCAAGTGCATATTGTATTTCTTTAAGAATCCTTACTCATACAATACATCAAAAAACCCGAGAGCATTACGAGCGCCTTCAATCCTCCAATACAAACTTGATGTACTTTCCCAGATACTGCCTACCTATAGATCCCCTCCATTTATCATTCGCGAGATTGTTTGTGGATATGTTGCCGCGCCTTCGACCAGAGGATTGCGGATTTGAGATTCATTTGCGATTATGGGTAATGTGTGACAAACGGCGGCTCTGAATTACATGCTCAATCATCACGTGGCGAGATCAATCAACTCATATATCTCCCTCATCATTTGGCTACAGTTTAAAAATGATGTCGTCTAAAACCCTCTAGCGACGTTAGGCAAATAATTAATTAAAAAATGAATCCTGAAGTTTACGTCAATTATATTCAGAATTCGACATTCATACTCTAAGATATGGAATAATAATATCAGTATACTAAGAATAATCAACTAACCGACAAGCGAGAAAGTGCTACCATCCTTTTAACCAGAAACAATCCTTTTCAGGAGCAGTACGTGTTTGCCCATCAGGGCGTGAACGACTGGTATAGGAATCTAACAACCACCCAGGAATACCTGAAGAAGGTGGACAAATTGCACAAAGCCACAGATGACAAAATGTATATGGAAGACTTCAAGTTGCCCCTCACTCTGGAAGACGCCCTGCAACGAATCAAACTGCACACGCATAGAATCACGTCCATTCTCGAAGGTAAGATATCGTGTTTCTCCTTTTTATCAACAATAACTGGTTAATAAGTCACAAAAGTAGGGTAAAACCACATGTAATCCAAATAATAGGTATTTTTCGACCTTTCTACATTGTAGGCAAGGGATCAAGGTCATCAAGGTCAATCCATGAACGGTGTTGTTTCCATCGGGTCGTAGGCTCGAGCCCTGATGCCACTAAATACCATCCTATAGCGAGGGCTAATGTACGTTAAATCTGTTGAAATCATCAGTGCCTTCAGCTTTGCCATGGTGTGGAAGTTTGGAGATGGAGGTGTCAGCTCAGGTGTCGTCCTCATCACTAGATAGATGTTCAAAATTACGAGGTCTGTCGCTTATAGTTCCCATATTGCTTCTAAGTGCAACTAATGAACAAACTATTGATCAGTTTGGTCATTCTGGGATGAAGTGATTTTTGTATTGAAGTCTATTTTTAAAAGTACAATTGTTTCAAGTAACAATGAATAAAGCTGATACTTTGATTTTTATTTACCCACTGAAGGTAAACGAGATATTTGATCCAGAAGGCCCAAACATCAGAAATCAAAACAGATTCAAAAATTTATAATTTGAAGAAATATAATAAGAACACGGAAATTACGGACCTAAATAATTTATTTTTTGAAGACAAGATACGTTCTAAGCAAAACAAAACAAAACAAAAAATAGTCTACTGACTCTTATCTTTTCCACCTTTAAAGGACATAACTGTCATGTTTGAGTCGTGTTGAAATTTCAGATCTTGTTTATGCTATCGATCCGTCGTTCGGAACAATTGGAAATGTTAAATAAACTGGCTTAAAAGTCTTCACGTGGTGAAGTAGGGAGTTAGGAGACCGAATTGTCTTCTCAGTTATTATTTGGTCATTTGACTAGGATTTACAGCTACAAGGCTCATCGCCACCAATTCTAACTTTGCTCTAATTCAATAAGAGAATTAATAAAAAAATTACGAATTATTTTGCTTAAATTTTCATAAAAGAAGAATTCCTCAAGATCTTACCTTCTGTAAGTTCGTGAGGGATTTCAGTCAGTAGGTGCACGAGGACTTTCTTTTATCCCGCATTGACCCTCTCCCACAACTAACAACGACAGGAGAAAATCTGCTAATAACTGGCCTGTGAGGAATTCCTTTCTAGCCTAGTAGTCGAAGGTACAGTATAAGACAGGTTTGCTGACCTGCAGATCATTAGGTGGAATCTTTCCTAAAACACCCAAAGTTTACTAACCCAGCACCGAACTGTTAAAAGATATTGATAAAAATGAGTTCTGGATTATAGCTAATAATCTTTCTCATTATGACACTTCTTCCCCCTCCTCCGTTTCCTCTATATTTTTTTTTTTTTTTTTTTTTTTTTTTGCATTTACAGAATTAACTCTAAATCACAGATAAAGGTTCTTCATAAATGAACCAGTGTTAGTGCAACTTGACAAATATGTCTCCTTGCCCCGATAAAGCCAAACACCCAAACAACAAATTAAAAAATAGAAAAAAAAATGGTTGTAAATTATTTTTTACACTTATTTAAGTACAGGAGTATTTGTGATTGTTTATTAACGTCGCACTGAGAAGCAACACGAGGGCTAGCGGCAACGGACCTCATCATTTTGAACCTCGGTCAAATGACGAGGACAACACCTGAACTGGCACCCCTCTCTCCAAACTTCCACACCAAGAAATTTTAAATGCGGGCTTTTTTTCACGATGGAAATCAGACGAGGGAGAAAAATGACACTGCTAATGGGAAAATGCCTTTTGAAAAGTTAACGTTATACAAAACGTTACCCCGTCAATGAAATAAAGTTAAGTAAATTAACAAAAATAGTTTAATTTTTTTCTAAGCATTAAAAGATGTATCAGTTTTTATGATGTTATCGAAGACACGGAGCCTAAATAACCTTTGTTTTGCTTTTCGATTTTTATAAGCGTTATCATCTGAAAAAAGTAAACTATTGAAATAAATTATTGCGGTCGCGGTAGCCTAGTTGTCATGGTTTCGGATTCGAGACTGGCGGTTTTCATTCAGTCGCGGTTTCGATCCTTGGCCGCCAAAGACCCACCGTGTAGCCGGGACTGATGCACGTTAAATCTGACGGGGCCCAAAGTCCTCCCGATGCCGTGGTGTGGAAGATAGTAGAGGGGGAGCAGCTCAGGAGTGGTCCTCGTCACTTGACCATGGTTCAAAATTACGAGGTCCTTCGCCAATAGCCCTCGTGTTGCTTCTAGTGCAACTTTAAGGAAAACTAAACTTAAATAAATTATTTCCCTTGAATTTCTTAACAGCATTTTAAGGCGGTTAAAATCCATTTACTCTTGAAGCATTGAATGATAGTAATTCAGAATATTAATGCGGTTCATCGAGTTATATTTTGTTAAATTCGAAGAGAAAAGTTCTCTAGTAAAGTAAGAAAAACAATTCTTAATATCATTGGAAGTAAACTTATTTTGGAAGAAAAAGATACCACAGAGCAATACATTTAGTCTTATTAAAAATCGGCACTCGTAAATGTGCTGACGCAAGTATACTTCATTCTTAATAATAAGTACATCAGCTGCGGAATTACGCTACAGACCTTAATTCATTGATTAATGAGGATCAAAATTTTGTTTTCATTAATATTTATCGGTTTCTTCTATTTCATTTTCTTTGGAAACTTATTCCAAATACTCTTTTCCAATGTAAAAAAAAAAAAAAAAATCTCGAATATCTAATACGTCGGAATTATCTCACGTGATATTTAATAACAAGGAACAGTTTTTATTGTCTTATTGTTGTGCAAATGAGACAGGATTTCTATGGCATGAAGATTATTTAAGCGACTCATTAATAAATAAATGTCCTCAATTTATTTTAGGAATCGAAATTAAAAATGTTAATTAAATGTAAAAATTTAACCGCTATTTTGTGGGAAGTATTTATTTTTAATTCCTTTTCTAAATAATTCAAGTGCGATTACGGAAGACTGATTTCTTTTTACTTTCGGATTCAGTTTACAGTTCTGGAATCTTACGAATAATTAAGTAAATAATCACTCGTGTAAAAGGTAACGTGTGTCATTGTCTTGACAGCAGGAAATTGTTCTTAGAAGGATTTTTTCTAGCAATCGTAAAATCGCTCTCTTTCCCAGGAATTAATTAAAGGAAACATCTTGCTATAGATAAATATTCTTGTTTGTGACCCATTCTTAGTAATTATAATAAACAGGTATTTAATGAAAAAAAAAATCTTCTCGAATTTCTTGATTCATTGAGTTGCTAATACTCATTCTTTTTATTTCAGTGATTGAGAGAGGATTTCCACCAGCCAGTTAAAAATTTGAAAGTTTTTGCTGTTTCTGTGCTTCAAGTTCAGTTATTTGAAAAGCGTCCGTTTTCTTGCATCCATTGAAACTGTTTAAAAACATTTAAAGTTCGAAACGAATTAATAAAGTATTTTATTTCATAATAAATTTTAAAAATGCTTTATTTACCCATTTAATAGAAGTTAATGGATATTTGTTTATATTTAATTAAATTACGAGTTTCAATAAAAATAATAAATATTATTTCGTCTTTACAAAAACTAAGAACGAGAATGAGAGATTAAACAGCTACAACATCGCTTACGACTAGGAAATTTCTCTTCCCCTTTTTTTCTATTGAAATATTTTTCTTCTTAATCTTTAATGGAAAAAAATAAATCTAAATCTCTAAAAATTTATAATGATGCCCAATATTTTTTGAAAATTATTATTGCTTCAATGATATTAATTCTAGAACTATCCAGGTAATCGCTTCAATAAATTACAGTGGCACAAACAATTGAGGATACACCTTACTTTTACTTGATAAATCCAACTTTCAATCAAAATAACACCTTAACCAGAAGTGCAAACGAATTTTTATTCTTAGACATAACAAAAGGTTTAATTAACAGTAAAAATAAAGAAAAATCAACGGCAAAATTCTAAAATAAAACTTTTTAGTGGCATTTCAAATAAACATAAGCAGATTTTTACCTCAAAAAATTGAGGATACACAAATGAAATTTTTGTTTAACTACCACTTGATTTCTTTTTGCTTGCTACTAATAATATAAGTTTGGGAAATTTTATCCTAAACTTTTTCAACTGTTATTTCTGTCTTTTGAAGTTGGTTATGAGAATATAAAGCTGTAATTTTAAATGGAAAATGGCTTCTCGGAAAGAGACTAGTATTGATGTAAGAAAATTTATATTAAGGTTATTTAAGAAGGGAAAATCTTATCGTGAAATAGCTGAAATTGTCGGTAGAAGTCACTCATGTGTCCAGAAAATCATTGGGAAATTTAAACGCGATGGATTAATTCAAAATAAGAGTGGAAGAGGAAGGAAAAGTATTCTGAGTGATGTAGCTAAAGGAAAATTTTAAGAGATATCAAGATTAATCCTAAACTGAGTGCAGTCAAACTAGCTGCAGAAACTTCTCGAATAATCTGCAGAAGTGTAAGTGCTGAAACTGTGAGAAATGTGATTAGACATGCTGGATATAGCAGTCGAGTAGCTAGAAAGAAACCTTTCATAAGCTTACAAAATCAGAAAAAGCGTTTGGAGTTTGCAAAAACTCATCAGTTGAAGACAGAAAACTTTTGGAAGAAAGTTATATTTAATGATGAAAGTAAATTCAACATTTTTGGAAGCGATGGTCGTCACACCGTTTGGAGAAAGCCGATCACCGCTTTGGATCCAAAAAATTTACGTCTTACAGTTAAACATGGTGGTGGCTCCGTCATGGTTTGGGGTTGTATGGCTGCAAATGGGGTAGGAAATTTAGTTTTATAATGGATCATAAGCTTTATATAGACATACTCCGCAACAATCTTAAAGAAAGTGCACAAAAATTGGGTTTAGATGGAAATTTTATATTTCAGCACGACAACGACCCCAAACACACGGCACGTAATGTCAAAATGTGGTGTCTTTTTCATTGTAAAAAGCAATTGCACACACCGCCACAGTCCCCTGACATCAATGTCATAGAAAATTTGTGGGCCACACTAGAAACAGCGGTCCCAAAACACCAGATTAGAAACAAAGCCCATTTAAAGCAAGTGTTACAAGAAGAATGGGATAAAATATCTCCAGATACCACTAAAAAATTGGTCGAATCGGTACCAAGACGTTTGGAGGACATTATAAAAGCCAAAGGACATGCAACAAAATACTGATACTGTCTATGCATGTAATATATCGAAAAAATTTCATTGGTGTATCCTTAATTTTTTGAGGTAAAGATCTGCCTATGTTTACTTCAAATATTTGTAAAACTTTTAATTTTAGATATTTTTTGTTGATTTTCGTTATTCTTACTGTAAATTAACCCTTTTATTACGTGTAAAAGTAAAAATACGTCTTCTATTCTAGTTAATGTGTTATTTTCATTAAAAGTTGGATTTATCAAGTGAAAGTAAGGTGTATCCTCAATTGTTTGAGCCACTGTAATTTAGATAGTACATTACCAAATGCTTTGCTTTCGATAAAATGTTTCTTAAAATAGTAGACAAATTTATTGATTTTTAAGAGATTGAATAATCCACTCAGAAAGAGGGTCAAAATGTGATAACAAAAGCCCTGCAAAAAAAAGTAGAAATAAGAAATTTCATTGATGAAATGTTACCGTGTAAGATTGAGTTAAGTTTATGTTATGAAAATAAACATTGTTGAATTCTATGATTTTTAAGCAGAGAACTAAGTTCTCTTTCTAAGCTAATATGCACACTGATTATAAACTAAGAGCAAAAAAATATTGGTATTAGCATTTAATTCATGATTTGTATACATGAACAAAAATTTGATTAAAACTCTTATGAGATGTCA
Organism: Nephila pilipes; assembly: GCA_019974015.1. Classification (NCBI taxonomy): domain Eukaryota; kingdom Metazoa; phylum Arthropoda; class Arachnida; order Araneae; family Nephilidae; genus Nephila; species Nephila pilipes. Next base: position 837,199 of record BMAW01004455.1, read on the forward strand.
TAAAGAAGGCTGAATTTGTATCAAGATGAAAATATATTTATACAATTTTCAATCTTTCTCACTTTCGATACATGTTCTGTTTACTTTACGGAACTTTGCTATCTTTTTTCCAGTTCTATAAACATTTGTTCTATAAACATTCTGCAATATGCTGTTCTATAAACATTTTTGATACAACTAATAATTTCATTTTTCAATTCTAGAAAAAGCAAAAAAGTCTACTTTAGTCTGGATTTAGTGTACTTTAAACTAGATTTAGTCTAATTTGTTTACTGATGAATATAGAGGCCGTGGGACAGTTTCCAGTTAACTAGGGACTAAGAATTTTTTCTTTTAAATCACTCACTTTCTTTATTGGCAAAAATCGGCATTGAAAAGTTCCATCCTAGCTAAAAGAACTGTAGCGTTATTCTTCTATACATTCACGTTAGTTCTTTATACATATTTACAAAAAGTTCAACTACAAGGTAGAAAAAAAACTTATTTGACTCTTAGGTATGGCAAAGAGATGTTTTTCTTTTTTTCAAAAAAGAATTGCGGAATTTTTATAGCTTAATAAATTATTGTTTTTTAAATTTTTGGTTCTTTCCCTTTTCAAAGTGAAATAAACATGTTATAAAAAGATAATTACCTAACTGTAAAGTATATCACAATTATTAAAAATTTATTTAGGCTAACAAAATTTTATTAACGTTGTTTTGTTTAGCATATCATAATAAAAGAATGTATATAACAATATAATACTATACGTTTCTCTGATGAATAAACATTTATCGAACAGTTGGTTTTTGTTATGTTTGACAGAGCTGGTGATGAGAGTTTTTTCATGGGAGAATTTTAACTATTAGTACTTCTAATTTATGAAATGTTTTAAAAAATATGTAAATGTGTTAGGAAAAAAGTAACATATAAATCTATTCATGGAAAATAAGAAACTTGAAGACAAATGCGCTATTTTCTTTCTTAATAAATTGAGTTAAATTTCATCATTTATTTTTATTTATTACAATGGTTAATTTCCAAAGAAAAAATTATAAATTTACTCCCCCCCACATACACATAAAATTTACAAATAGTATTTAAGGTTAACTGAACATGCATCATTCTTTCTGGGGACAATCCAAGCCAATTTTAGCACAAACCTAAAACGTCGAATGAGAGTTTAAATTCCATGTTGATACGCAGAAGACGTATATGAAAACGGATACCGCCGTTCGAATTCAGATACACCAACTCAAAAGCATTCTTACCTGCTTCTCAAAGAACATTTTACAAACTGTCTTTAATCCATTTATTTTCATTAACTTCTACAAGAAGCTACTGCTTCGTCATTTTGGATCACACTGCAAATTCCAAGTCAATACTCGAACTGTGTAAATATTAACTTTTTCCAATTCTAATTTTCAAATAAGTTACGGGAATAATTACTGCAAACGATTTATTTAAACAGATGTAGAAAAACATAAAATGAATATACCAAAGCATTTTAAGTTTTTAATAAAATATATTTATTATAAATTTGTAATAATGCCCTCGATACATATGTCTCAAAATTCAGAAATTCTAAGATATTTAAATATTTCTATAAACACGCAATCTTATTTCGTTGTAATCACAAAATGCCAATATTAAATTTTCACTTTTTAAAAGCCGATACAAAATGAGAGAAATCAGAAGGAATTTTCCAGATACGAAATTTCTTTTTTCAAATAATTGCTACAAGTATTTACTATAGAAGTCATTTGAGGATTGACACTTTGTCTTAAATTTACATTATAGAGGAAAAAATCTTATTTGTTTTCTTTGAAAATATATCCCTCCCTCCCTTCTTTATAGACCCGTGTGGTGCCCGGGTATGAAAGAATAGTCTTACTGTAGCTCATACAGGTCGTAAGAGGCGACTAAAATGGGTACCAAGTGTCTGGGGATATAGCCGGCACCCTGCCCTTGGGGATTATATCAGGGGACTTCGGGAACTTGCCTTCTTTTGGTAAATACGAACATCATGACCCTGAGGCACCCTGTGATCTTTTTCTTTCCCATGGGATTTACTGTCTTTGGTAAATGCGGGAGACGCATCCCCACGATACACTAGCGATCCTTCTCTATTTTCGACCTTCTTTGTCAACCAATTCTTGTCTTTTTTCAATTTTTTCACCTATAGACTACAGTTAAATCTTGTTTGGCGCAGCACAGCCACATCTGGCTCTTGCACCAATACATTCACTCGCTCATTCACTCACCCTTCTTTATATCCCACACACCTTCATCAATGCATTTGTTTACAAAAAATAGTATACCAACTATTTGTATAGATATTGAAAAAAACCCTGAATACGAAATTTGAACTACGAAATTATTTGCGGACCAAGAAATTTCATGCCATTTTTTAAATTTTTTTTAAAAAAAAAAATATGTAAAATTTTTAATGAATTGCTATAAATAGATTTTTTTTGAAGTGTTGTTACCTTTTTTTGGCATAATGTTTGATTCTGAATTTAGAGTTAGTGTTATAATATAACGGAATGTTTGTATTTGTTGTGATAATTAGAGAAAACTATAGAGATATTATCTTTTTATTACAATTGCAAAACATCTATTGCCATTCTTTTTCATTGCAAACTTCGATGTGAATTAGTCCCCTTTACAAAAATTGACGAATATATGGAAGACATATGATAAAAAGTCAAACTGTTTGTCCGTGAAATTGTCATAAACTTGTAATATTGAAAAGACAAGAGCTCAAAGCCGAATAATTTCGTGTTAAATAATGGGATCATCTGCATGTAAATTCAACTGGGCCTCACCTAAAAGCACCTGATTAAGTATCGTGACTGTAATTCTGAGTTATGGAGTTCGTTGCCAATAGTTTTTATTTTGATCTTGACAGACGTTATTCAAAATCAATATTTGAATTGTTCACCTTCGTAATAAGAAATGGGCATGGTTGCAAACTCGTAGCTGCATGTTTGAGTCCTAAGTTTACTAAAGATACGTCGTGCGGAGTATTGGAGAGACGCTGCATATAAACGGCATTAAAACCATGATAGGCTAGGAGGGTAAAGTATTCTTAGTATAAAATGAAGGCGACTGAAATTTAAAACAAAAATAACGTGAGCGGTAAATTAGGAAAAGCGTTGAAATGAAACATTTGCAACATAGCTTTTCCAATAAATTTTTTAAGAAAATCTCTTTGAAAACGCGCCATGCCTTGTTTATTGGCTGATCATTAACTTCGTTATAAATATTACTCTCGATTGACATAACAAATTTATTAAGAGTTACTTTTTTGGTGTTTACTGTTACTTATACGGATATGTAATGTCGCAAAATAATTTAAAATGTATACATAGAGTAATTATGTTAATACTCAGTCATTTAGTGATTACAAAAATGCGTATTAGTTTTGTAAATAATCATGACTTTTAAATTTTTTAATATCGTTTATTTTAACACGTGCTATTGTCGAAGAACGACGTATTCTGCTCCGTAGGGATAAAGCCCAATTTGGATGAGAAATATTCATATCTTTAAGTGTTCACCACTAAAAAGATCAGATAGACCACCAGCTCAGGTCAGCTTCAATAACAAATTAATTTAACAAAATCCTAACAAAATATATTCATGCTGTGGCATCAAACAAGAATTCTCTGGCAGCTTTATCGGAGAAAGGGAAAAATAGATTTGTTACTATAAATCAGTATCCTAACACTGAAGTGTATCTCCTACCTCAAAAAGAATATTGCGTAAGAGTACATTAAATCTACACTGGAAGAGAACATTTTATCTCGAGATCTATCACCCAATTCGATGCTGGTTTGAACTGATTTTCAGGAGCCAAGTCGAGAGGATAAACTATTCACAGTTCCGTTATCAACATTCCTTTACCGAGCGGTGATTCATTGCAACTGTCATCGGGTCTGCGAAAAGGGAAGACCTGCATCAAGTGATAAGGAATTTCTAAAAAGGAGGAATTCTGAACATTCGATATTCTGTTTTGAGGAACTAAATGTGGTTTACTGATTCAAGAATGTAATTAATTTCTCATATTAAGATTCGTTTTCATGTTTCATTGTTAAAAATAGGCAGCGACGAACATAAATGAAAATAAGAATTGAAGAAGTCATGCTATTGAATAACTTACAAAGTCGGAGAGCTAACAAATATGAATTTTGGTGGAACAAAATGCTTCAAATTCTCCGCCAAACAGGCATAAGGAGATGTTAAAGAATGAGCTTATGTATAGCTAAGGTGTCGCTTCTTCAAAATTATAAATTTCTTTAGCAATAATTTTTTTCTCTAGTAAATCATTGAATGAAATCAAATGAAAACACGGCAAAGAAAACCAAGCTGTATAACCATGAAATAAATGTAACGTTTAGGATTTATATTTTATTCATATAACACACAAAGATTTACCATAAAAATTTTCTCGGAGTATTTAAACTATTTTATATAAAACTAACCTAAATTTCAGAAACAGGAATTCGTTTCTTTCATAGTTTCTGGGAATCTATTCACTGGAGTTCTTTGTAATATCTGGGTCATTTTTTTAAAAAAAATTTAATGGTCGCATTTGCCTAGTGGTCATGGTTACAATCTCTCGGCCGGCGTTGTTTCCGTCGAATCATGGATTCGAGTGCTATGTCACTAAAGACCCAGCGTGTAGCACATTAAATCTTTCGAGACTCCAAGTCTTCCCATTGGCGTGAGATGTTTGTTTGGAGAGGGAGGTTCCAGCTCGACAGAGGTTCAAAATGACGTGGTCCGTCACCAATAGCCCTTGAGTTGTTACTAAGTCCGATGTTAATGAGTAATAATTCTGTTGAATTTCAATTTTGCTAATTTAGTAAAGCCGGTTAATTCCGATTAATTGGGACACCAGAACCGATAAGGGATATTAAATGGAGAATGGGAAACAAGATAGTAAAATAATACATACATATAGAAAATTATCTTAATATAGAACAGACCGAATATGAATCCCATTTACTAAAGATATAGACGTCTATTACGGAAAGTGTGCTTAAAGTTGTCTCAATGCACTTTTTATTAAGACAATGAAACCCTTAAGCCATTTGTTTTTGGTAATAAGATGTATAACAGCGCCGAATATTTGTGAAGTTCCCTGCATCAACCCTTTTCTTTCAAACACGCATAGCCGTTAAGAGATTGCAGGAGAGAAAATAATTTTCCAAAATGCGTGGATGAAATAAATAAATCTGTATAGTTATGGGAAGACGCATCTTAAATTTAAAAAAGGGCAGTGGAGTACGGTTACTATGTGTCTTATTCTGTGATAAATAGAGTAATGAAGAAAAAATCAAAATAATCCATAGTTACCTAAAGTGACTATTGAAATAAGATTATCCATGCAGACCGATCCGGATTATTCGAATTAATAGGAGATGTTCTATTTCATTAAATATCCATCCAAAACATCTCTGAAAGGTTGTTTTTTTAAGTAAATAACTTGAAAATTAGTTTAGTTACCTTCTGAAAGTACTGCTACTGACTCAAGGGATCTTCACTTCGAATGTATTTTCTAAATGTTCAAAGAAATATGGAAGAAATGATGAAATGGAATCTCATAGCAATTTCAGAGACTTAATAAACTATTATAAATATTTTAATATTTGTGGAGAATTGGTGCACAATTTAAGCCTATTTTTTAAAGGATTGGTACTTTCCTACATAACTGCAATTGGAAAAAAAATAGGTAATTGATCAACATTTAGGATCCTGATTAACATTTTTTTTTTTAAATTGAGAGATTTAAAATTCTGATAACTTTATTATAGCCTTGCAATGCCAAGCTTCATCAGCTTAAGAAATTCCATTATTTATAAAATTTTGATTTTCTCTTGTGTGATACTTATAAAATTCCTATCTAAAACTTTATAGTAAAATTATAAACTACTTCTTTTGCAGTACTATCTTGAAAAATTTAAGAAAAGTTTCAGAAATATTCTCAGTTCAATCGCAGGGATATTTTCTGCACTGCTAACTAAAAGTTTGATCATTTGGCTTTCCCTTTCAATAAGCATCACAAAATTTAAATAACGTACTATTGTAACTAAAAGAATTTCGATATAAATATCACCGGAAGTAAAGGTTTAGGAAGTTTCTTCCTTTAATTGGAAAATCTATTTTAATAGAATTGAATATATTGATAAAACACTTACTCTTTGTCAAAACGAAATTCTCCACTTTCATGTCCCAACCCTTTTTTTACTACATTTCAGTATGAGTGTCTCACAATCCTACTCCAATTTTTTTTTTCTAAGAAAACCTTTTTCTTGTGTTTTATAAATTGACAGGAGAGAATTTAAAGCTAATCATACCCCAGAGTACAGCACCAATAAATTACTATTATCGTTTTAAAGGAATCGAAATACTGTATACATAAATAATTTTTTTATTATTATTTTATTTTGAAGCATCAGTGATTATAGATTATGAAAACTAAGCATATTTATAAGCCTTTATTCTGCAATGTACACTGGTGTCCAAAAGTTAAGCATATTTCGTAAAATGCAAAAAATGTGAGTATCTAATGGTGATTTTGTTCGAAATCTTCATGCACAAAACACCTGCGCAAGTCGAATGCTGATAAAACGACTCGCTCGCAATAAACAGTTCAGAAAGGTTTCGTGCAATTCATGTATGAAGGAACGTTTTTAACGATTAATCAGAATGAATGATGGCACAAAGACGACAACTGGACATGTGTTGATATATTTGGAATGTTCGAATCCAGGCGAACACATACCGAAGTGACTCAAGACTGTGATTGTGTTTCAAGATCTCAGTGTAGGATCTCAAGATCGACTGAGGTTTCAAAGGGCAGGAAATATTAATCGATGACCAATACCTGGTCGACCAAGAGTCAAAATTGATCGCCAAGACCGATATCTGGCAATAATTGCGCAACGTCAGAGAGACAGTAGTGCCAGAGAATTGGTTTCACAGACACCACAATTGTACGAGTTTTCAGACAAACTGTTTACAGGAGACTCATTCATGTTGGTCTCTATACCAGACGACCAGCAATTAACATTCCTCATATCTACGCATAAACGCGCTCGTTTAGACTGGAGTTGTTACAGTGCGCCAATATGTGATGTTCAGTGACAAATCTCTCTAAGCTAATTCTCATTGGCTAACGAATAGCGAGAAAATGGAGCCCAATTACACCCTGGAGACTTCAGAGAAAGACATTGTTTTCCTTCAAGAGGAGTCCTGGTGTGAGCATATCTTATGATCCTTATCTTTGAGATGGGATCTATAACTGCTTAAAGATATGGAGATGAAGTTCTTGAATCTTACACTCGTCTGATTCAATGTGTTGTAGATCTTGACTTCATATTTATGGATGAAAATGCGTCTTGTCACCTTGCGAGTCCGATCGATGACTTTCTAGAAACGATAAATATTCAACGCATGCCGTGGCCTACTCACTCACCTAATCTGAATTTTATATAGTATGTGTAGACCATGTTCGAGAGACATCATGCAGCCCTTCCGCATCCACCAAACTCCGTTCCAGAACTGAAAAAAGTTCTTCGGGACTCTTTGAGTCCATTACTTATCTACAATAGCAAGTATAGGAAATTATTGTGCAGGGCACCTGGCTGTCAGAGATGACCACACGCTTTATTAAACTGTAGCGTCTGCTTTTTATTTCATTCGTTTTACATTAAAGTATGAGCTCCTCTTTTGCCCAGTTTTTCTTCTAACTGTTTCTTTGGATTGCTATTATTCCTTCTCATTGTTTCCTTATTTTATTACCATTTATCACTAGCACATAACGTTTCAAGCCATTACAACACACTCTTAGATTTCCTTCATTATTCACATGATTACCAATTATACTTAGCGATTAGACGCCTCTGTAGCTAGCTAGAGCATTGCATTAGCAACTTTTTTTAAACGTTATTTATTTCACGAAGGTTCATGATTCTATAAAATGATCAATATCTCTTAGAGTTCGGCATATATATGTTTTTGACGCTTTGGGAACTATTCTTCACCCCGTGGTCAGCACACGACTGACGGCTGAGATTTGAATCCTCGGTTTTTAAATTCTGACAAATCTTGTCCGGTGGCCTTTTTGAATGCCATTAACAATCAAACCAGCAAGAAATTCACAGTGCAGTCAGTCATTAAACGTTCTTATTCCTTGAAGAGAGCCACTGAATACTTTCCCTCCAATATCATCGTGATTCTCAGAAAAGAAACTATCTGGACGCTATTTTAGAGAAAGTTGTTTTTTCAGTCTTACTGCAATTGGTATACACCCTCCCCCCTGTTGTATTGCGTGTCGATTAGTTAGATTCCATTTATATCATTGGCAGTCTCTAGTAAAGATGATGAATGTATCTGACGCATGCGCAGTAGCTATGTATTAGTAGTTGTGATTTATGAGTGAGTGTCTTAGACACATAGGGGTAAGTTTGTATCGCAGTTATATCTAACCAATAGTTCTAGGCTGTGCTGTACTCTAGTGCTCAAGACAGGTTCACCCCGCTAGTTGTGTAAGTTGCTTCAAATCACATTAACCCAATGATATTTTCTCTCATTTATTTTTAATGAATTTACACATTATAGACGTATTTACAATAAGATAAAATGCTTGTTACATTTACATTGGCTATGAAATAGTTAACATATTGTAAGATACTAATTGCAAGTTAGAATAAATATTACAATTGCCACAATCTCCGCAGACACGTCTATTAGAATTGAACACTTATTGAAGATCTATGGAGGCTCTCTTGCTTTGGAGTCTTGTGAAGATTGAAATTGACCACGACTTTTCAGAACCACAAGACTAATCTTTTCTATTGGTTGGAAAGTAAGAATTATTAATTCAGCTATTGGTCACCCCGATTGGTACTAATGAAAATGATACTCTAGTCTGATGCGGGATTGCTTAGGTTTCCTGGAGAAAAGATTTAATAACGTCCTTGACCTCAAAGTTCGTGGGAAAAAGAAATGTCAATTGACCCTTCTCACGGATCCAGCTATATTTAACCAGGATCTTTGTTCCGAAAAGGGAACTTCTAACGAACTTGTTTATTAAGTGTGGTAGGTGCATGAGATTGCTACATCCTTTCATTTAGTGAAATTATTTTAGTATTTATTATTATGTAAATATATTGGCTATAATTACATAGGCAATATAAAATGTTCTCTTAATATGAATTAAAATACTACAACTGTGCGTGTGAATTTAAAATTTGAGATGGAAACTGTATAAAGAATTATAACAAATTTAGTAGAAGGATATGCTTTTCGGCTGTATTAGAAAATCAAATATCTGATTCTAGTGCAATTTTTTTTTAAAAAAAATATTACCTATTTCTCCTAGCGAATTTAGAAGAATGTCTGATAAGGAATTGAAATTAAGAAATTATCTCTTTTATCCTGACATCTTAACCCTTTGTTGACATTTAATGACTTACAGTCCTCAACCTTATATTTCTTGTTATTTTTTCAGAATTACCTTCATCCACTGGTTTCATTTAATTTAGCGGCAATATTATCCTTCTAATACTATCTCTATGATTGAATGTGCTCTTAAATTGACTTTATCTTCTTTCAGAAAGAAGTCTTTCTAATAAGGTAAATATTTAAATTTACTGCTCTTTAATGCCTAAATTTAGAAAAAAAAACCTTATTGAAAATGTGAATAAAAATATTAATCTGGCAGAAGAAAATAGGACTTCAAATAAAAAACAATCCTTGTTAAAGATTAAATTCAGAAGTGAATTATAAATAAAAGAGAATACATTTAGTAAAAAGAATTAATAATAGCAGTGCATTTAACCTCTTCACGTAAATTGTACAATTTATATGAAAAAAAGGGGGAATTTACTTCCTCTTGAAAACTGTCTTCGAAAAAGTGGGTCATTCTTAATAAGCAGTTCTTATTGCATCTGCAAAAAAATTGGTGTTAATTTGAATGGCTGAAAGAGGAACTAAATTATGGATTAATTAAGCTTCACGGCCGCCCTGAACGTAATGTTAATCCTATAGAATTTGTACCTTCCTCCTCAAATCTAGTTTATTTTATCTATTTGAATGCAAAATAGTGCATTCGAAAGGGTAAATAATATTAATAATAATAAAGGTTTTCGAGGAATTACATTTTTTCTTTGGTTGTTAAATATATTTTTAAGTTCATTTTAGTGGCTCATTTTTTTTTTTTTTTTTTTTTTGGGGGGGGGTCCGTTTATTAAAGAATATTTTCGAAAATTGGGGAAAAAATCTAATCCATTTGGATGCACTTTTTTGCATTTAAATATATAGATTTGAGTAGGAAAGTAAAAATTTATAGAAATAGCATTACGTTCACAAAATTAAACTGACCAGTTGATGGGAACCTTATTTAACGTTGTCAACACAGTTAATTAAACATCTACAGTAAAAGTTTTCATAAAGGAATCCAATTTTTTATTCGTTTTGCGGAGAAATGGCCCATATTATAAATTTTCGAATCAGATCATCAGCTTTCAAAATATTTTAAAACCTTTAGGAGGACTTATACTAAACAGCCTAAAAAATCTTGTAGACTACCCGTAGTTTCATTACTCGTATGAAATACAGGGTATTTCGAAACTCATGGGCAAAAATTTAAAGGGAAGGGATAGAAAACATCTAAACATGCAATTTTCACCACACAATTCATAAGTGAAGAGCAAGCGGTGAACCGCTAAAACCGTTATAGTAAAGAAAAAGAACGAAACACCAAACGGATAGAAGTATTAAATAATTTTATTGACAGCATGTGTGACAAAATTACAGAAACTGCTCAAAAGAGTGACTGCTTGTGATAATGCAGGCGTTACACCTGAAATGTAGGGAGCGGCACACTTTTTCAAACACATCCGGCATTTCTCGGACGGCGCCGGCAGCAACAGATATCCTGGCAGCTAATTCTTTATCGGAGTCGATGGGGCTTCTGATATACAAAAGGAAGTGTATCGAATGGATTGCTAGATACCTACACGTGAAAGTTGTGCGTATTCAAAATGTCTTCACGAGTAAAGGTGCATTCATCCATGAATAACACATGTGTACTAAAATCAAGCTGCGCTATTAGCTGTTGCAAAATCCAACGTGCAAACTTGGTAAGTGGCGCATAATCGGCAGATATCGAGGCTTGCACTTTCTTTACATGATAGGGGTGTAATTCTTTGTCTCATGGTACTCTCCAAACAATCGAGTGGAGCTCATTTACGGCACGGGAATGCCCTCCCGTGTTAATATTCGGACGATCTTCCTCGTTATACAGAATAGCCTCTTCAATTTGTAGTGTCCGCACACTCCTGCCACGCCTTATATCATGCATGCCGGTGACAAAGGATTCCGTTTCATGCATGCAATGTTGAAATAACTTGAACAGTTTTAGGTCTGGCTCGTGTCTTCGTAGAAAACGCTGCCTGTACAGTCTTTCGACTTCCATAGCATTCCGATTCGCAAGAGCATACATAAAATGCCTGTACGTCTTTTCCTGATTACTGTGCGTCTCCATATTTCTTGAAAACAAATGTAAAAAGGACGAAGTGTAAGAAAACTCGCGCTTTATGCTTCCCATTACAGCGCCATCTAGCGGTTCACTGCTTGCTCTCCGCCTTTACATTGTTTGATGAAATTTTCATTTAGATGCTTTCTATCACCCCTTAAATTTTTGCCAAAGAGTTATGAAACACCCTGTATTTATGCGCGAACATGATTCACATCTTTCTCGTTTCTTAACACCGGGTGATGATGTGACAGATAATACAGATTTTTGAACTCCTTGATGCAGAAAAGTCGAGAATCGTAACTTCTTTCGGTTGGTTGATTTTTTGTTTCTGGCACTGAATTGTCTGGGGGCATATTGTGTCAAACAAAAGATCAAGATGTTACAAAATATTTTCATAGTTAAAAAAATTTAGGATTCATGTTCAATATAGAAAATAAATTAAAACTTAGTAAAATTGTATGCATGCAGTGAAACCAATGTCATTTAAAAATTGAAATAAATTTGGTTGGAGATTTTCCCCAACCAAGTCATTTAAAGAAAGTGTGTAAGATATAAAATGTTGGAAATGAAGAGTTAAAAGCAGAACATTCACCTGAATTATGTCGCACTATAAGAGAGCAAACACAGAAGTTACACATAAGGAGATGTTTGTGTGTAAGTTTGGTGTGGCCCCGATACATATACGTGTTGAAATAACATTTTATCATCGCAATGATAAAAAGTGCCAATTAGAAATGATGGTTTTCGCATGATGTACTTTATTATCTATTTCCAGGTTCCACTAATTCTGCCAGTGGTCATAAATTATAATTTTAATAAATCACAATGGGAATGGTGGGAGTGATTGCTCCGGCTGCAGATTTAGCTGCATTATTTACTCTCATTGCTCTTGATTACTACATGAGAAGGAATCCAACATAAAGTCACCTAGATGTTTTTCTACTTTAGCTTATGAATTTCTTTTAATGTGTCAATGATAAAGGAATGTGAAGAATGATACGGATTACGGATGACTTAGAAATTCCACTGTACTAATGGAAACCTTTAAGACAATACAACTCATTGGGTCGAATGGAAATACTTTGTAACGTTTTATGAATAGCGAAAATCTCCGCTGTAAAAACCGAACATGAAGGATGAAGTTTAAAACTATAAAGTGAATTGTCATTTAAACACGAGGAGGCATCATGATTAAATGGCTTAGAACCATCAATATATATGTGTTTAAATATGCGTTAAGGATATTTTTGAACAAAGTTATTAAAAACCTGAATAAAAATATTTTGAACTGTGTCTGATTTTTTAAAATTTTTAAAATGATTTTTTTTAAATGATAAAATTTTTAAAATCAAAACTATTCCCTCCAGGGTTAAAACCCATTATCTGCTGTTAAGGCAAAGATATTGGATAATCCACAATCCTCGATTAAAGTATGGACTCTTTTATGATATATAGATATAGAAAGTGTTTTTTTTTTTTTTTTTTTTTTTTTGCCCGATAATCTGTTCAAGAATAAACATTATTTTGAAAATAACAGAAATGGTGATGAAGGTGCTGTTTTAAAATAGTATGTAAGAGACAAAGGTTGTCGCTTTACGTCTAATGAAAGTTGAAAACAGTCAATATATAGATTCTGATTAGGTGATATACGGAAGGCTCCATAACATAGTTAGGTGTATAGTGTTCAATTTGCATAAGAAATATTTTCTGACTGAATCCATATACAACGCAACCGAAGTCTAATATGAATCGTACAAGCGTAGATATAAACGTGACGAACAAGTGAGATCAGAGCTCCATGAAAAGTGTCCTAAAACTTCTAAATTATTCATAGATTTTTCACAGCATTTCCGAAGTTGTAAAATATGAGAACGAAACAAAAGTTTGCGTGTGTGTATGTGTCAAAGGTGAGTCCAAAGAATTTTATTTTGTCCGAAACATTAATTAAAATATTATTACAGTAAATTTCTGGATGAGGATAAGGCCTCTATTGTGTCAGTAAAAGTGAACACAAATTGTTTTTGTCATCGTGAAGCGGAAGTTATTTTCATTTGTCCATTTTGTTAATTGCTTTTTGAAGCTGTCTCTCAAAGTAACTCATTTTCTCCCCATGCAAGACATTTGCAGGCCATCAACGTATAAAAGAGCTTTCACAAATGATGGGAAGTTCGAAATGGTATTATTAATTTTAAGAGTGAATAGAGTAATATTTAAAACACTCCCATGAGGTACCCCTTCTTGCATAAAAACACCTGATAAGGTCGAGTCAAGTTTAATTTTAAAATACATGTGTTTTAAAAACTTATGAATAAAAATTGGTTGATTATCCCTTAAGTCATAATGGTACAAATTTCTAAAAATGTTATAACACCAAGTATTATCGTAGGCCTTCTCATTATCTAAAAAATGGAGACAAGATGTTTATTTTGGATGAAAGCATTGATCACCCGAGTTTCCAAAACGACATCCGTTTCGTCGAAAGCCGCTTTAGAATAGTGAATAAATAGCATTTTGCTCCAAAACGTACATAAGTCTGGCGTTCCCCATTTTTTCCAGGATACAGGCAACTCGGAAGGGTTATGAGTTGGTAATCTGTAGGATCTGTAGGTATTTTGCCTGGTTCTAAAATCGGGATAATAAAAGCCTAGTTCCAAGAATGAGGAAAAGTATGCTCACTCGATTTTATTATAAAATGTTAAGATTTTGTAAAGAATTATGTAACAAATGTTTGAGGAGCTTATAAGTGATATCTGGTCCAGGAGATGAATTACGTGCATGAGAGAGAGCATCTTCCAATTTGTGAGAAAAAAAGAGCCATTGTTATAAGTCAAATTGTGTTTTGAGGTAAAATTTATTTCCTTCTTTTCAAATGCAGTGTGTAATGTAATTATCTGAAGTGGAAATAAGCGAAAGAGTTCCGGAGATTGTATTGATTATATCTTTCGAAGATGAAATAGTCTGATCGTCATATTCTGAAATTAGAATTTGTCTGTTAACATAATAAAAACACCGGAGACACGTTTGCCGCAGTCTCACAATTGTTTGCTTGTGATGCCACTATTAATATTTTCTGCATATTTCGTCCAAGGTTCTTTTTGATTTCGTCGTTGAATTTTCCTAAAAATTGTTTTATGTTGTTTATAAGAAATAAAATTGTGAGGGTGGAACATCTTTTACAAACATTAAATTACCTTTTTTTGATTTTTATATGCGTTTTTGCAGTACGGTTTCGATTATTTTCTCGTTTTCAGAAGTTATTTTAATGTAAGCATTTGCGCTTTCTATTAATATGTCAGTGATATCCTTTGCAACATCATCAATATTTTCTAAATATATTATTTCTTAGGAAATATCGCCAAGGGAGGGGAAGAGTGACCAGCAGCTGTTTCAGAAATATGTCGACTTCTGCAAGAGTTTTGTTGGATGAGATTAACACGACCTCCCTTTCTCTCCCTCCAAAAAATTGGAAAGGGGCCTTTATTATAAAGATATGCGTCTATTTTAAAAGTCCAAAAAGTTAAAACTGAAATTGAACAGTTAGTGATATCTATTGAATGAAAAGTCCTTGTGGGTAAATGAAAGTAAATCGGCCTATTATTGATTAATTTGCCCAAGTTATTGTCAGAAATGATTTTTCTATTTGTATTCCTCTTTAGTTTTTTTTTTTTTTTTTTTTTTTCCCCAAAGAGTACAGTGGCCATTCAAATCCATCAGCAAAATAAAAGACTGAAGGATCTGTTTGATGAGAAATAATTGATAAGCGTGATGTTAATGTGGGTGTTAAGAGGCAGATATAAAGGTTCACGCATACTGTTATTAATGTTTGAATGTGGATTCTGTTCGCAATGGCGGGAATATTAGTTGTATATGAAGTTCATTAATTGAGAAAGAGTGGAAAGTTTGCAATGCCATTCGCTTTTTGTATAATATAATCCTTTCTAAAAATGATGATGTGATGAAAGTTAGTTAGTCTTAATCTGTTAAATACGCTTTTTGAAGAGCAATTACAACCTGGTAATATTTGCTGATGATATTTTTACCCCAAATTTATTTTTGTATCCATAGCAGTTTCTTATCCTTCGGCCTCGGGAACGCAACAGAACCCCAGGCTCCTCTTTTATCGGGCACGGATCGCTGCACACTGCAAACATGCGGGTCAGATCGAAAAACGAGAATTGACGTTAATGTTACTAAATGAATTTCTTTATTTTTGAAAATACAACGAAAAAAATCAAAATAAATACAAAACGTAAAGAACAAAAGGGAACCAAACAGAAAATAAAAACGTGAAATCGATCCCAAACAGAAATAAAAGGAACTTTATCGAAAACCTGTAACGATAACATTAACAAAAAAAAAAAAAAAAGATTATTTTGTTTTTCTTTTCAAAAATTATATTTGGATAACTCGGGGATGTCCTCCCATCTTTATTCTCTCCTGAAAATAAGCCACTGAGAGGAAAAACAGAAAATAGATGCCAGTTGTAACAAGAAGAAGGGTCGAAAACAGAGAAAGATCGTTAGGATAACCTTAGAGTGCATCATCCGTGTTTTCAAAAGGCAGTAAACCTCACGGAAAAAAAAAGATCACTAGGATTTCTCGGTTTCGTGAAGCCCGTACCTACCTACAGAAGATAGGTCCTTGAGGGCAACTTCTTTTGGAAAATTTTTGAAGTATTGGAGGGAATTATATGAAACTCAGATTTAGGAGTTTTATGACATGTGGAATCAAAATCTGGAAAAATTTTAGTCTATTACAATTCTCCCTTTTTTTGTTACTCTGAATTTAACTGTTCATATCTTTCATAAAAATATTACTTTTTAAAAATTTTTAATGCTTTTGAATTTGGAAAAAAGCTTCAAAAAGTCGCTTATTGACAAATAAAAATAATAAAAAGTGCAAAATGTTTAATACTCATTTAACATTAAGGATCAGTTTTTCAAGCCCTTGTAGCTCTGAAGCTGAATTTTGCGAAATTTGACCTAATATTAATATGAGAAATTAGTTAAATGTAAGGAATCGGATTCCGTAACGAAAACACTTCATTTTTGAGGGCAATTTAAACTAATTAATTCATTTACTCCAAAATTAAGTTCTTTTTGAACTAGGGACATTGCTGATAGCCTTATCCACTTGAAATGAAAGTTGTTAAAGATGAGATTTTTTTTATTGTGGTTAAAACATGCACAAATTTAGTTGTGATTGTTTTACGGAAAATTTCTGAATTTTGAGCGTCAATTTAAAAACACACACGCACAATCATGCGTAAGATTTTAATTGATTGTATATTAACGTCATTCTTAGAAGCAACACGAAGGCTATTCGTGACAGACCTCTCAATTTTGAACCCCGGTCAAGTGGCAAGGCTATCTGAGCTGGCACCTCTCTCTTCATACTTCCCTACAACGCCAACGGGAAAATATATTTCACGTACTTCAGAGTACTGCAACACGGAGATTCTTGAGTTTCATTCAGGACTCGAACCCTCGACTTGACGGAAACGACGGTGGTTGTGAGTTCGCAACCATTACCTCTAAGCTACCGTGGTCATGAATTACATGCAAGAAGATAAAAGCAGCAAGTGTTTTAATGACAAATTTCAAACTTTATTTAATGAATTCTTTTATTTAATGAATAGACTCAAGCTGGCTCATTCGTAGTTTATGGTATATGGTGACCGTCATGGAGATGGGATGGTACAAAGTATTTCAAACCATCATTGGACGATATGAAACTTGTATTATAAGCAGAACAAAGGAAATAACAAAGATAAATATTTTTTTTAGAAAAAACATAATCAAAAGAATTCCTGTATTATAAAGTCTAATTTACAAATACTATACATTAAAATAAAAAAGCAGATTTCCGAGATATGGCAACATCCAAAATATGTCCTATTCTAGAAATAGGAAAATGATTTTCTACCGCAGACCTTGTATGTGCTACACAGATACTATCTTAAGAAATTTACTGAATGTTCTAGTTAGAGCTAATATCATATGGGAGGGTCATACCTTGATTTCTTCTCCGTAAAATATCTACTACTGTGGAAGATTTAACTATTGAATTACATATGACATGGAAATAGTTGAAATTTGTCGTTTTATAAGATTTAGAGTGTGTCTGGAAATTTCACTAGTGTTGATAACTATTCCGGAAACGACACTACCAGAAAACATTAAACTTAATTCCTAAATCACAAAGTTCAGCTTTTCATAGATAAACCCAGACAATATTCTAAATATTTTAGTTCTTTCATAAATATCGATTTTGTTTCAATCAATTGTTCCCTTCCTAAAACTCGGTTGTTTTAATTTTCTATAACCTGCAACTTGCGTAAATTCTTATTCAAAGGAAGGTTACGGGCAATAAGAATTACATGAATTGCAAAGAAAATCATTCAACTGATTCTCCACAATATCATAAATGCATCAAAAATAACCAAATATTGAAATTAAAGATCAGACAACACTTAACATTACTGGAAGCGGTACGATGATTTTAAAGATATTAATGTTGAGAACTATTCCATAGTATTTAAATTATTCACTGATTAATAAGATTCAATAATTGTTGGAGGCTGCCTATCATTAAGGAAGATAATTTTGAAGGGGATATCTCAGGGAAGTATTGTCTCCCCCATATTGCTTACAATCTACATGTACAATTTCTTTGAAATATAAGAAAATAGGAGTTGCGTGACTCATATATGCTGATGACATTTTTACCTATTGCTTCCATACGTACAGTTCCCTCGATACTATTCTTAAAAGTTGCAAAATACTCTGGAAAGAAACGCGAAATGGTACGAATACCTGGAAACTTACCGTAAGTTCTGACCAAAATACAATAGCAGAACTTTCAAAAGAAAGAATTCAAACATATCCTAATATTATGTTAGCTGGGTACCCACTCCCACGGCAATCCTCCATTAAATATTTGAAAGTATATTTTTCTATGTGGAAACAAAAAAAAATTCTTTAATGAATCAAAAGAAAAATAAAGCCTTGAGATAAATTAATGATTATAAAGATATGGCATATAAGTATTACGATTCAAGAGCTGACGATTTGATAAATTAACCAGCGAAAGTATTTGCAGTACCTTTTATTACGTCCGTCATATCATAAATAATTGGTCCGATAGTCAGATCAAACCTTTCATCACAACAGCGAAATTCCGAACAAAGTTGTCATAATTCCGCTTAGTCTTCCTCACTGGACACCAAACATTATGCTTTTAAAAACTGGCTGAACAAGAAATTCTCTCAAAGAAAATGAGACGGTTTGCAAATAAATTTTTATCACCTAAATATCAATCTGTAATTTTTCTCCTTTGCACCTTGATAGCCTGAAAACAATAAATCTGAGAACCCTGGAAAATATTTTCACACTTTGAATGTTAATACAGAACAAATTGCGTCAATCCCCATGTTGATGTATTTCAAGGACCTTCTGTGCGAGATTTATACAGATGAATTTAGATTTCAAGATAAAAATTTACCAATTCCTATTATAAGAGAACTGTTTGATGAAAAAGTGAATCAAAATTTCTGAGATTTTTCATAATAACGACGGATACGTTAAAAATTTAAAATATGACATCTATTACAAGTATCAAGAAAAATTCATCTTTTGCTCCTAGAGTTAATCATATTAACTATATTTTATAACAGAAGCATTATAGCTTGAAGCCAAGGTTTAGAATATCTTTTATCGGATTAAACAAAAGTCTTTTAATTTAGTCTAATAGATATTAAATGCTAGCTGCATTTAAAAATTCAAATAATAATTTACCAAAAGTCATATATATGTTAGTCAGGTAAATATTTATGCAGTCGCATTTTCATATCAGATGAAAAATACTATTGTACAAATACAGTTTTGGATTCAGGAACACTTGAAATATTTTTTGAATGAACATGCAGACAGTCTCACAAAATCAGTAGTGGAATCCAGTGTATTAATTGAATTGCTTGGAAGGCATATTAATTGCAATACTCTTAGAAACAGAATGTTAAGAACCAGTGAAAACTTTTATTCAAGCAAATTTTTCGAAATCTCAGGGAACATCCCAATCACAGATGTAATATTCAATTGGACAAAAAAAGGAAGAGAAGAAGCACTAAACACTCTAATCATCAGCAAAATGATTACTCCTGTGTTCTTACACGAATTTAATTTTACGCGTTAAGCGCCCAGCTTATTTTACTTGCCGTTTCGTTCACACTCGCACCACAGTCAGCCGTCAAACAGGCCACTCCAGGCCGCTTGACGATAGGCAAACAAAAAATTGGACAAAATTTGACCCATCTTCTGGAAAGACTAGAGAACAGAGTCTAGAATACAGTGTTTAAAGAAATATTTTTCATCATTGCCCTCCTGATATGTTACTCATTATTAATTCTTTTGATTCAAGGAAACAAAAAAGCGGATAACCTTAATAATTAAAATATGTACGTTCGTTTGTTTGATTATCTTAGAATTTTTTTTTTATAATTCATAGCACTCGAAAGCGTATTGAAATGTGAAATGTAGATGTGGGTGATTTTGATTGCTTCATAAACATGATATTAAAAAGTAACGCGAGGGCTTTTAGTCTTTAATGACATCATAATTTTGAACTCCGATTAAATGACGAGGACGTCACCTGAGAGTTGGCATCCTTCTCTCGAAATTTTCACATACTCCACCGAGAGGACTTGTCACCCAGACAAATTTAAGCTTCTTGAGTCTTTTACATACGGCGAGTGAGTACTTAGTGGAATCAGGACACAAACCCATGATTTGACCGAAACAACGCCAGGCGCAAGCTCGCGGTCGCGATCACTCGAGTGATCCAAATTCACTTGAGTGAATTTGGAAAAAAAATCTTCATTTTTATATCATTTGTAGCTCTAAGCAAATTTGATACTCATTTTCTCTAGATTTTTTTTCTATTTATGACACAAGTAAGCAAGAAACTGTAATTGATTTTGTGACAAAAGTAAATAACAAAGATACGCTTCTATACTCTCTTTATTGAATTAACATACTTGCAGGCAAAATCTAAGTTTTGTTCATCTTTTGAGTTTTAAGCTATTTCATTCAATAATGATAAGAACAAAAACTATTTTTTTGTCTGTACGTTATTCAATGACTTAAAACTCTTAGAATTATTCTTTATTACATCTGGTTCTTCAGCTACCCGGATGGTTCAAAAAGTACCTGTTTGACGACAGATAGTGTTGCTAAGGCAAGTTGGTGTTATTATTGTACGATGCCGACTGTTAAGCTGCGACAAAACAAATGTGACACCGATTAGTTTGATTTGGCACAGCTATTTAACATCAAATAAAAATTTGATTTATGCCGCTTCGAGTTGTCGTCAATTTTCATCTTGTTGTCACCGTCGATGAGGCATGGATTCATCATTACACACTGCAAGCGATCAACAATCCAGACAATGCTTCTGGTGAATCTGCTTTACTGGAAGTAGGAAAAGTTATGACGCAAAGTTTTTTGGGACGCGAAAGACGTCCTATTCACGGAAAAGGAAAAACCGTCAATGAACAATATCACACTCAGTGAATCCATTCTCCTTTCTCATCTCTGAAATGAGATGAAAAAGGGGATCATTTTTGGGATGGTTTTTCACATGGGATGATTTTTGAACCATCTTCCTATTTTATTCAAAATGAGTAATGGATTTTAATTTTAGTAAAAAATTAGTAAAAAAAGCGTTGAAAATAAAAATGAAACACATCAAACATATAATATATTATTTTATTTTGCATTATAAAGAACATAACATTTATAATAATGATTATTTCAACAATATATTAAAATAAATTCGTAATAATATTTTTTTGTTTTATACAATGGGATATATCGAGACTAATTCACATAAACATTTCAATATATTTCGGACACAAAAAGTTTATTTATCGCTTCTATTATGTATTAAAAATATACATTCTTTACTTGATTGTAGAGGACAGAATTGTACTTAATATACTGAAGTCATCTATCATCTTAAACAATGATATCCTATAGTTAAAAATAATTAAGACAAAACTTTTCTCATGGCAATTTTAAAAAAAAAGTATTTTCACTAAGTGGATCCCATATTTATTTATTTATTAAATTCACAAAAATAACTCTTTTACGCTTAATATGTAAGTTATATATATTCCTGAGTACATTAAAAAAAGTTCATTTCTTAATAACAAATGCAAACGAAATTAGTGAGATAATTCTGAATTTCTTTCACATTGGAGTGGATTCTCATTAAATATCAAAGTAAAAATAATGATTTTACTTTTCATTAAAAAAAATCCAGTATAATTGCTTTCCATAATCAGAAGGTAAAGCGTATTTTTATGGGAATTCGAGTGACTTCTTCAATTTTGGACTTCCTAAGTATTTGCGATGACAAATATATTGAATAAAACGTGTTCCGAATTTCGCTCAGAATTTTTTTTTATTCACTGTTTTGTTAAAAATAAAAATAGGCTGCACCTGTACTAGGACTTTATTATTTTTAGCATGCATAAGGTAAGTGACAGTCATTGTTTTTGAAGCGTTAGTGTATATATATATATATATATATATATATATATATATATATATATATAGCACCCAATGCGTATCATTTTGTAATTTTGTAACATTAATTTATCATGAAAAATTCGGAAACAATTGAGAAAATAGGATTTTCTGATTATTCAAGCGAAAATAATGTGAAGTCATAAGAGCTTGTTATGTATACTTTAAAATGTTCAAATAAAAGCAAAAAGAACATGTAACTGAATATTGCCAATGAAAATAATATGAATAGTAAATTGAATGCATTTGCAATGAAGAGTATATTAATGATACTTAACACATGGCTTATTATTATTATTATCATTATTATTCTCTTCAAACATACTTTATTAATCCTTACTTTTGCAGAGATTTTCCGCGAAAAATGATTTCTGAAAGAAACTTCATGTTTTTACAAAATAATAATTTCTTTGTATTACTTACCATCTAGGTTTCATATTTGAACTTAATATTAAGAAAATACAATCAATTTTCGTTGAAAAAAAATGAGGTATATTTCTTTTTAGTAACATATCACACACATCTTTGCTTAAATATATTTTTCTAAGCTTTCTTATTAATAAGTGTTTTACTTTTGGGGAAACATAACTTGTGTGGTTTGTTATAAATCATAAGCATACCAAGTGACAGTTCATTCTATAAAAGAGGATTGTCAAGATTTTTTTAAATTCCCTCTCATCTTGTTCTTTGATACACCTTATGAACGATTATTGGATAGGAAAACTGAGCACATAATATCATTGAATCAAATGACCCGTAAACAGCGAAGTGAATTTTAAGAACAATGAAATAGGCACAATAAAGGAGCTCTTTAAATATTAACCACACTGTGCTGAACCATTAGTTATCCTAAAATTGTATACTCTAACAAAGTGAAATGTCTTTTATCAGGTTTTGTGCAACGAAAGTACTCAATTTAAAAAAGATTTGAAATGTCGAAGGTCAAGAGCAACTTTTAAAACAAGCGCATTTGAAAAGTCTATTCCATTTTGGGTCCTCTTCCATTGAGTATTTTCTAAAATAGAGAGCTCTTAGGATTCTGTGAGTAAAACCCTCCAAAATTCACAAGCCTGGATATGAGTGCAGCTTCTGCTGTGGCTATTTCTGGGGTTTAACTCGAATACAGTGGGACTGGCGACAGAGAAATTGGGCCACGACTGCTTGCTCTTCAGAGGATACCTGTAAAAGAAGTTATTGCCATTCAAATACGTATTTTCAGAAACATTTAAAAATTATTTTCATCTCTCATATTTTCTTTTCAAATACTTCAATATTGAGAGTGGCTGTTTCATATTTAAAAAGGTTTCTTTTGAGATGGAATAATCATGCTTAGATTGATTCCTGATAAATAAAGAAACGTTACCAGACTCGTTTTTTTTTCTTTTCCATACCCTTTAACCATCTGCAATATACCCATACATCTTATTTCATAGTATGATATCTAAATTATTAACTGTATCTCATACATATGAGCTCCTCTTAGAGTTGCACACATTTTCAACAAAATTACCATATGGTGTTATATACATCCGTACAAGGTCACTAAATTTGGAGGGAAAAAAATCACCCATGAAAAGGACAATACAGCATTTTTATGAGCTTTCCTTTTCTATTATTAGTGATATATATACAGTTACCCCACTGTACACTAATATTAATACAGTTATTAGATATCATCCGTTCAGCCGAGTGTCGGCTTAAGCGAATGTTCTGTTAAGAAAATGATCAATATAATGACCTTCTCTATAAAGGGGACT
This sequence comes from Nephila pilipes, assembly GCA_019974015.1. NCBI lineage: Eukaryota > Metazoa > Arthropoda > Arachnida > Araneae > Nephilidae > Nephila > Nephila pilipes. Next base: position 861,075 of record BMAW01004455.1, read on the forward strand.
GTGTGCAAGAAATCATTTAGAAAATCTTAAATTTTTTGGAAACCTAAATTTTTTGTAATGTAAAATTTTTTTATATACACGAACATATATTACTAATGCCTGTTAATTTAATGCGTGATTTTGTTTTTATTAATACATTAATTGCTTCAGAAAAATTACCATTTTTTTCGATTTCTTTTTCGATGCTTAATTTAGCAAGTGTATTTAAGAGTTCTGAACACATGCGTGATCGAAGATAATTCTTTATTAATTTTAATTTGCTGAAAGAACACTCAGCACTTTCTATAATAAATGGCAACGTAAAGAAAAGATTTAAAACAGTTAATACATTTAGAAATAAATCATTATAATCATTATTTAGTATGTATTGCAATATGTCTTGTACGTTATTTACATCCCTATATTCAAAATCAAATTCCGTAGCAAACCAATTTCCAGGATCAGGTTTTCATCTACATCTTTGTTATTAAACCTTAGAAAGTTTTTGGAACATATGTATAATTCATGTTTTTCCAATGTTTTTTTTAGTGGTTAATATGAAATCAGTAATAGCAAATAATATTTGATATTCTTTTAAATCTATCATTTATTTGTACAATAACAGTATCAGTTACAGTGTTAAAGAAATAACATCTAAATTCCTCTTCTGGGTTTTCCATAACTTCGTCTCCTGTTAGTTCGAAATATAATCTTAGTCTTTTTCGAATTCGTTTTTCAGGAAAATGCTCTAGATTATAAAATTACACGATGGCAATTTTGCTCCGTCTTAAATGTGTTAAATTTTGTTCTTAAATTTTTGATTTTAGTTTTAATTTTTTTTGACTAAATAAAAATCCGAGTTAAGAACAATTGTTTTTGCTTGAAATAGTTTATTGGTAGTGTTAATTTGGACAATATTGCAAACCATTCTATTTAACATAAAATAAATGGCATTTCTTAAATTGAATCCAATAGACTTTTAGTTTCGAATACAACTGTATTGTCATTACTTTCATCAATAAATTCTTCTAGGGCATTACAAGTTTGTTCGAACCGTGTATAAATTGCTTTTACCGAATCTATTTTGGATTCCCAACGAGTGTCGCACAATTGCTTAAGAGTAATGTTTAAATGGTTTTGTAGAATTACCCACCTATTTGTGGATGCAGAAAATAAACAATATAAACGTTGCAATATCCCAAAATATTTTTACACTATATTCTCCTGGAAGCGGTATAACAAATTAAAAATTAAAAGAGTGCGTTATGCAAGGCTCGTAAAATACACGAAAGCTTAGAACAATTATTCTAGAATGTACACCTTTATATTTCACTTTCATATTGGTACTGTTGTCCTATGCCAACCCTTTACAATTCATAATATCTAAAAATCAAGCTCACTTAATCTTTTTCAATAGAATTTTCGCTAGTCCTTCTCCAGTCATATCAGGTAACTTCAATAAACCCTGTAAATGACCCATTTATAATTATTTTTCTCTCTTCAAAATTTATATACCTAATAATGATTGAAATTTGTTCCATATGAGAAATATTTGTACAATCCATCTGGATACTATAGTACGTGGCTGTTTTTATATAATCTTTAATTTTGTTGAGGATTTCATTTCCTAACAATGAAATAATTTTTTCTTGCGATCTATGTGCTAAATGATGCACAATTATATATATATATATATAAATTCAATATATATATATATATATATATATATATTGAATTTTTTATTCTGTTTACATGAACTATTATCACAGAGTGAAATTTGCTTAATAATTCGATTAAACTGAAAAAATTACCATTATTGGACCTCAAGAGCTCCCCAAATCAAATAACAAAAACTAAAGACTCGCACCATCAATAATTAGTTTGAAGATTGTCGAAATTCGGAGATCTACGATAATAATGTTTCTGATAAAATGTACTTTTCGTCATTCTAACAACGATAGGAATATTGTGAACTTTTCATGTGCAAGAGTACATTATTTTAGTTCTTGATCATGATGGGATCCCCTCAATCGTGGGGCCCCAGTGCACAGCATCCGCCATCCCAGATGGCCGGCTCTTCTAATGACATATCTGTCACTAACCTATATTGTTAATCTCTCTTTCAAATACATAGGGTACATTATCATAATATAATACAGTGGATGTATCGTGGTGTGAGCGTTGCTATTGTTTTGTGCGTAAGCAGTATTCATTTCTCTTAAATAGCTGTAACATAGTTATTCAGTGGGAGAGGTTTCTGAACTAAAATGTTCACGATTGAATAATGATAGGACGAAATCAAATGTTCCAGAAAGAGAGGAACTCATTTAACAATTTTTCCTGCTCATCTTGTTGATTGATTGTTTGAAGTAACTGGCATTGAATACTCAAAAAACAAATACAGGGACTCATCTTGTACATTGATTTTTTCTATTTTTCTCACAATTATATCCAAATAGTCATCAGATCTTACAGTTAATTGCTAATTAAACAGAAAAAAATATTTTTTGAGAGTTGTTTCAAGAAAAGATGATATAGTTATTGCGAATATAGACTGATATTATATGCTTAATGATCAGTCCAGTGATCGCACTGTATTAAGAAACGGGCGGATATAAGGAATCTTTTGAGTGGAGTAATATTTGACATATCCCACACGGGTTTCTTCGAATATCCCAATAAACAATGATCGAATTCATTGAAGTATTGCTCTACCGGTTTCTAAGAAAAAATCGGATTCCTTAATAGGATATTTTTCTTTAGAAGTTAATTAATGGTGCCAATCATGATTTAGTTATCTATGAGCTCCATTAAGAACTCAAAGAAAACTAAATGAATTAAAATTAAACCTGCGAATATAATTACGAAAATGATTTAGGGTGTTCCCTGCCCACTCAAGCAAATTGCATATTGACTACAGAGGTTTGAGTAGTAACTTTAAAATTGTAAATGCAAGACTTACCCGGTCTTTGCAAAGGAAGTCCATTTTTGAATCAAATCTCCACTGAACCTGCCATCTTCTGGGGTAAAATGTTTCGTGTCCACAATGGGCACTCCGAACACGAAAGGCACCTCGTAAAAATGAGGCACACCCATCCACTCGGGCAGGATGTCTCTCTGGGATCTATGGGTCATCTCGTAGTAGTGGACGTTCTTCATCTTCTCAGCAAGGTACATCATGGGGCAATTGAAAACGTAATCACCGAAGGCATCGCTTAAGGTTCTGACGATCGTTTCACTGTCATCCTCCGGTATGTCCCGGAAATAGAAGCTGAATATCTTGTCAATCATCGATTCAGGTGCCATTCTAAATAAAGCGGCGATGATTGAATGGGCTTGAGACAGGTTCACCTCCGGGTCTTTATCGATCGGGAAAACTTCGTTCATCATGTAGTACAAGAAGAGACTGCCTTCGTCTTTCATGTTTCCGATCAGAAGATCTACAGGCGCGATCTCGCCAGATTCGAAACTCTCGAGCGGCGATTTTGGAAGAAACTCATTTCCGAAGGATGGTGTGAAAAAGGTGACTGTTTTTGAAGTGATTGTGTTTTCAGTCTTAGCTAGCACCATAGCATCTTTTTTCTTCAAGCAGTGTACTACAGCGGAAGGATCTGTAGTTATGTTGTGGGTATCGTTAGCGCAATCGACCATTTGAGCAAGAGTATTTAGCTTGAAATGAGCTACTGAGGGCGGATCTACGATATGAGGATGGTATGCGGAACCGCTCTGGATGATAGCTTTTTGGAAAAGGTTCTTCGAGATGGGTGATATCATATGCAAACTTGCAGATATAGCTCCAGCACTTTCTCCGAAAATTGTAATGTTGTTTGGGTTTCCACCAAAATAATGAATGTTTTCTTTGATCCACTTCAAAGCCAGATTCTGATCGAGCAAGCCGACATTTCCCTGAATGTCTTTGGTTCCTGCGTTGATGAACCCGAAGATGCCGACTCGGTAATTCATCGAGACCACAATGACTTCTCCGTACGAAGCTAATATGCTACCATCGTAAAGGTCTAAATCTGTAGAACCAAAAGAGAATCCACCGCCATGGATCCAAACCAGGACTGGAGATTTTTCGTGAGTACAGCAGCAGCACTTCATTGGTGTCCAGATGTTTAGATAGAGGCAATCTTCGCTGGGTTTGGTGGTTGGAATGAAGCTGAAGTTGCGACTGGAGTACTGCATGCAGGGAGAGGGTTTCTCGTTAGCTAGCAAGATTCCATCCCAGTGGTCGACGGGCTCGGGTTTGCTAAATCTCTTTCCACCAATGGGTGGTTGGGCATAAGGGATGCCTAGGAAAGCTGCAACATCTGTATCAAACACTTTGACGTATTTTCCGACAATCGATCCTGCATTGGTCTTCACGAGAGGGCCGGCATCCTTAAAGTAAGGGTTGTCCTTGCAACTTAAGACATAATGCAGTCCACAGAAAAGAAAGGAAAGGAAGACAAATACACCTGAAGGAAAAAATTGTGAAAATTTACTTTCATTTTGTATATATACAGAATGACTTTCTTTAAAGCCATAGAAATTTCAAAAAATCTGAGCTAGAAAAAACTTTTTTGGGTACGAGAATTAATTGGAAAGTATTGCCTCATTAGTCACAACTTCTTAAAATTTGTTACCCGTAAAACTTCCAAACTCTTTTCGTAACTGAGCCTAAGAGTGTCCTCTATATAACATCCTTTATCATATATCTATCCTATACCTTTGTGAAAAAGTTCAGTAATTGGGCTGAGAACTGAAGATGAGGTTGAAGCAGAGGCGCTGACCACCTTTTCCCTTGCGACTACCACCTCTTCCCAAAGAAGAAAGACCACCTTAGAGGACACTATTTGCGCTTTAACCACAAGATGAAAGCTTCCATCGAAACCTAATATCGACCAGAATTCTTCTCCGACGGGTTTGCCCGACTGATAAAGTGCTGACGCAATTGCTGAGAAAGTCATGGATATGTAGAAAAGTGAATTATGCATTTCTTATCGGATGTAATTATATAGCTTTCAGGTGCTCCAAGAATTGTAAAAATCGTGTAAGAAATTAATAAGTTATGAACAGTTAGGCAATATTTTCCATTTAAGTCTCATAAATGTTTTGAAAAATGTTTAATACACTTACAAAAGCAAATAACATTGATTCAATAACAACGGACATATACATGGTGGGTGACATTATAAAAGAATTTACATAGTCTTACTGAAATTTCAACAATAAAGGTTCGGAAAACACCTCACTCAACAAATGGGTAATGAATTACTACGAAACTTGAAGTTATGGGTATTGGAAGAAAATCTTTTATTGATAAACTATTTCATGTTATTATATAATAGTTTTTTTTTAAAGAAATTTGTCATGTGAAAATTTAGTTTGTTTGGAGAATATGGGTAATTGGAATGGCTGGAAATGATGGTTTGTTAAAAAAAATGTCTATAAAATTCCTTCTATGTAATTATTTTATACACAGAAAATTTTGAATTTTATCTCGCCAGTGCAGCGACATAAATGTAAATAACCTTAACAAAACTCTCAAGTTATGCATACGGCCTTTGGATAGTTATTTTCTGTAATGATCCACCAGCTTTTATCCTTTTCTCTCTAAATATTTTATGAATCTTTTAAAGACAATACTTTGATGATGAAAACAAATTTAAAAAAAAACAACGTTTTTATATTGTGGCAAAGTTTATTTAAAAATTATTGAAATATTAGTTGAAACTTGTCGCAAATGTCTAAATATTGCATTGTTAGGCGAGTAAGAACGATTCCCAAAGTTTCAGAGCTCTAGCTTGATGGTTAAATTAAGGATAGAAAATTTGTTGACACACTGATACACACAGAGAGACACACACCAAGTGAAATACATAAAAACGTTAAAACTAACTAAAATTAATTAGTTCATCCGGTAAATTAAAAACAAATTGCTAAGATTGGCAATTTTTGAAATCGCGCCAAGTGGTTGGGCTAAACTGCATTATTAAAAAAAAATTATTGAAATACTAGTTAAAACTTGTCGCAAATGTCAAAATATTGCATTGTTAGGTTAGTAAGAACGATTCCCAAAGTTTCAGAGATCTAGCTTGATGGAAAGTTGGTTAAATTAACGATCGAAAATTTGATGACACACTGATACACACACAGACACACACCAAGTGAAATACATAAAAACGTTGTAACAAAGTGATTCATCAATTAGATAAAACATGACGTATTCGAAACCTACAAAATCTACATTAAAACGTGAAACGTAGAGAGAAACGTACATCGGGAGAATCGTAGTCAGCTTACCATCATACGAGATAAAGCTTGATTAATTGATTGGTTTTATTAACGTTACACTAAAAGCAACACGATGGCTAGTGATGACGGACCTCGTAATTTTGAACTTCTTTCAAGTGACGAGAACGGCACTGGAGTTGGCACTTCCCTCTCGAAACTTCCACAACAAGCCAATGGTTGGACTTGACATCTCGACAGATTTAATCACATGGCGTATCTTTACAGGTATCAAGGCTCGAGCCCCCGACTCGATGAAAACCTCTGGCATCAAGTCCGCGACTAAGGCTACTAAGCGGTCACTAGCAGAAAAAGCAAATGAAATTTGTTGCGCAAGATCAAAAAGCAAATGAAATTTGTTGTTGCTCATATTTTCCAAGATCAAACTTCGGGAAAATACACAAGTGTCTATTGCTTCTCTGGAACAATGGAGCCCATTCAGTCACAAAATCCAAGATATCCGTGTAAGGAGAAAGTGTCATAATGTGTCACAAATAAACTACTCCCACAAACCCTGCGTGTGTGAATAAACGAATAAAACCCATTAACACTGGATGGGCACAATAAATTACATCGAATCTAATATTATTTCATTTACAATGAGTTTCTATCAGAAATACTTCAGAAAATACATATATTTCTGAAAAGTTTACTGTTTTATTCACTAATTTCAATTTATTCATTTCTAATCTACATCAGATATAGTTAGAAGTATGGCGAATTGGATATCTTGTAGATGGCGAACAAAATATTAATTTTACTCTAGATAAAAGATCTCTAAATCGGCTATTGAATAACATTATTGTGTTGATAAAATAATGCACTTAAATACGTATGTATATGTATACAACGTCATTTTGTAGTTAATCAAACATTGTTGAGAAGTCTGAATGTAGTTACTCAGATATTGACTTATTAATAATTCATATCACTCGATAATAGAAAATGTCAATATTTGTTGCACAATAGGCTATTTTAGTTAAGTGAAATTAGAATCACGATTTTATTTAAGTAATATTGTTTTAGAATGCTATTTTGGATTGTATTGTTTTATTCTGGGTTAGTGTAACCTTATTCTTTAGAAATAATTTTTACCAATTTTTTTATAAAATAATTTGCTGAAAGGGATGGGGTATCATCCATAAAAATGTTTAACCACACATTTCTGTCCATCCATAAAAATGTTTAGCTATACTTTTTATGTATTAGAATTTGTTATTTTTTATGTTGTAGTTTGCACGTTGAGTTTATATTTAAATTAGAGGTTTTCTGATACTTTTTCTTTTGTTTCTTCATTTTGATTGTAGCTAATTTTGTTTCCTCATTTTGATATATTAGACTTGAGCCGTTTGTGTTTAACAGATTACAAATTGCGAAAGCTAATTAAAAGATTATTAAAATATGTTTAAGCAGAGTAACACAATCCTAATTTAACGATGGAATTACATAGCTTTATTTCTATTTTCTTCATTTTTATAGAATTTTTTTCAGTTACCTCTAGCTGTTTTTTTATATATATTCTTCTAGTTATTAAAGGTTTTTTTGTATTTCTTTTCTTTATTTTTTAAATAAGTTACTTTTTTTAAAATTTAATAATTAAATAATAATTAATACTTTTTTTGTTTTCTAAAATATTTTTATTCAGTAATTTTAAATTTACTCTGATTCTCCATACATTTTATAATGTACCAATGTTTATTTGCATTTACATGTTTCATTATATATTTATATATATATATATATATATATATATATATATATATATATATA